>OU015757.1:64181280-64199024 GCA_907169655.1 Acomys percivali | reverse complement strand
CGCTGGCGCACACTGCCTGCACTGCACAGCACACAGCTGTGTGACAGGACAACAGTTTACTAGTCATAGTTGAGGGAAGCATTTTGAGTCTGCCAGTCATGTTGTGAGTTAGTGAGGATGGGCACTTCCCATGCTCACCCACACCAGGAGCTCTGCCCTATGAGTGCCCCTGTATCATTCACTATTTATCCCCAGACACTAACATACCTTTTACCCAAACAAACTTTTAAAAAATATTCTATTTAATTTTAATATGCCTTAGTATGAGAGTGTCAGATCTTAGAGTTACAGACAGTTGTGAGCTGCCATGTGGGTGCTGGGAATTGAACCCGGGTCCTTTGGAAGAGCAGGCATTGCTCTTAACCACTGAGCCATCTCTCCAGCCCCAAACAAACTTTTCAAACGTTGTTGTTGTTTTATTTCATGTTTTTGCCTGCGTGGATGTATAGGCCCCATGTGCATGCAGTGCCCTAGGAGAACAAAAGAGGGCGCCGGGTCCCCTGGAACTGGCGTTACAGACGGTTGTGAGTGCTGTTTGGTGCTGGGAGCCACCCCTGGGTCTCTGCAAGAGCAGCAGGTGCTTGGGACAGCTAAGCCACCTCCTTCTCCAGCCTTGCATCAAGCCTAGTTTTTCTTTAGTGCTGGGCATGGGACCCAGGACTCACACGTTAGGCATGACGCATGACTTCTACCACCCAACACTCCCATGCCAGCAGAGTTACTGAAACACCAACTTTGTATCATCATACTGTGGAAAATAAGCTGAAGATTAGTGTTGCTAGTTTACCATTAAGTAACCCTGACAGCTCCAAAACGGCCCGGAAGAACTAACCCTGTGCCCCAGCCGAGAGTGGTGCCACACCACTTAAGAAGGGGGTGAGCGGAGTTCTCACTGCTGACGTCAGGCCACGGCACAGTGGTGCACTCTGGAGTTTGGAGGCCATTGCCCCTTACTAGTTGTGACCTTAGGCAACTTGCCCAATCAGTGTCTAAGCTTGGTTCTTGGTCTGTACTCAGTGCATGCCAATGTACCACTGCCATGTGCTGGAACGGGGCAGACACTCCCTACCAAAGTGTACTTGCCAGAAAACAGGACAGCCACTGAGCCTGTAGTAACAGGAAGATCCCAGTAGATGGCGCCATTGCTCGACTTACAAACAGATGGCCAGACCCTACAGGCTTGTCCTGCAGTTCAGAAGTCTAGGCTGAGTTACCACAAACCAGGAGAGGATTTAGACTGAACACAAGGAAAAGGTTGGAAAAGTTTAGAGCTATGGCCTTTTATCAACCATTATTGACACTGATTTAAAAATAAATGGCTGCAAACCCAAACTGCTTAAACATGAATGATCAAACAGCACTGTGTTCAGGCTTAATTTGGGAAGGGGTTTACCTTAGGAAGTAATGAAGAGATCCTGAGGCTAGGAATGTCTCAGGCCAAGCTGCTGCTCCAGGGTCAACACACGTCACCCTGAACACGTGTGTGCCAAGAATGCAAAAGGTATTACTGCATTAAGAGGCGTCAACAAAGAGCCTCGCTTTGCAGGAAGTATTTCCTGAGCATGACACACTAACAGGACTCTCCAGCGAAAGACATGTCTGCAGTGGCCAAAAATAGTCTTTCTTAACAATGAAAGAGCCCTGGTCACAGTTTTCAAGCTAGGGACAAAGCCACAAAAGGCTCATTCTTGAGTCCAGCATGGTCTTTATGCCCTGGACTCTTGGCCCTATTCTGTGGGAAGCTACCACAGGTCTCAACATAGGCCCCAGAGCCCCGCCCCAGGAAGCTCAGGCCCTTCAGAGGGGTTTTCAAATGCTAATAAAGCCTTGGTCAGAGGCCCAGCTGTCCAGCTAGGGGCTAGAGGGGCTCTTTCTCCTCTGGTTCCTTAAGTCTCCTCACCAAGAGACACTGGAAATCCTGGGGTCAGCACTAGTCTGTAAAAGGCCATTGCTAGTGGGGGCTGGGGAGAGGCTTTGCCTCCCTTCCTTCCTGTGAGCCCTCAGCCCTCCCTGACTCAAGCCTAAAGAGAGCCAGTTCCAGTCAATGACATGCCCTGCTTGAAAGGACTCATGAGCCCACAGGGCACATTCCTCAGCATCTACTGTGTGTGTGTGTGTGTGTGTGTGTGTGTGTGTGTGTGTGTTGGGGTATGAATGTGTATGTGTGTGTGTGTGTGTGTGTGGTTTTGTACATGAGTGTATGTGTGTGGATTGTTTGGTTTGGTTTTCTGAGACAGGGTTTCTCTGTGTAGCCCTGGCTGTCCTGGACTCACTTTGTAGACCAGGTTGGCCTCGAACTCACAGCAATCCGTCTGCCTCTGCCTCACAAGTGCTGGGATTAAAGGCGTATGCCACCACTGGCCTGTATTTATATATGTATGTGTGTTTGTATATATGTGTATGTATTTGTGTATATAAGTATGTGTGTCTGTATGTTTGTATATATGTGTACATGAGTGTGTCTCTGTGTGTGTATATTTGTGTACATGTATGTATGTTGTATATATGTTTGCATGTTTGTATATGTATGTATATATATGTGTGTTTGTGTGTATGTACATAATTGCAAGCTTACTGCTGAATGGGTGTGGAAACTCTCATGGATGCCTCAAATTAGCCTTACCCCATCCCCACCTCCCCAGAGTCCAGCTTTAGTTACAGTGGTCTGAAGCGTGACTGGCCAGGATATAATAAATTAGCAAAATTTAGGGCTATGGGTTACAGGAAACAGCTATTGTTTGAAAAATAATTAGCCCTGCCTTTGAAACACTGAAAAATAAAGTAAACACATTCCCCAAGGGCCCCAAATCCATCCCAGTGCTGGAGCATGATGGTCTGGCTGCCCGTGTTGTAAGCTGAGTACAGTCCACAGGGCTACATGGAAGAGCGGGGCCCCACCCCCATCTGGCCCTCAGAACTGAGGAGTTTGGAGCCAGAGAAGAAGATTACTACTTCTGGGGGTTGTGTGGCTGAGCAAATGTTCCTTTGCCCAGTAGTGGTTTGCGCACCCTAGGATGACCATGGGCCTTCTAAGGACAATAATAAGTAAGAAATAGGACAGAGGGGCGACAAGTCTAATGAACCTACATGGTAGAAGAAAAGGCAACCTCCCCCTCGCCCCATTGTTCTCTGATCTCCATGCTGTGTCACACACACACACACACACACACACACACACACACACTCTCTCTCTCTCTCTCTCTCTCTCTCTCTCTCTCTCTCTCTCTCTCTCTCCTCTCTCTCTCTCTCAATAGAAAGACACTAAATGAAAAGAAAGCAACTGGGCAGTGGTGGTGCACGCCTCTAATCCCAGCACTCGGGAGACAGAGGCAGGCGGATCTCTGTGAGTTTGAGGTCAGCCTGGTCTACAAAGCGAGTCCAGGACAGCCAAGGCTACACAGAGAAACCCTGTCTGGAAAAAAAAAGGGGGGGGGAGCTGAACTGTGCCAGGCATCAAGTCTGTTCGGGTGCTTTACAGAGGAGGAAAATGGTTGGAGATCCAAGACACTGAATACTCAGGCCTGGCAGTTTTGAGGTCAGCCTCTTATAGCACATCAGCCACGCTGTCTCAAGGAGTCTTCTCTTGTTCGTTCCTGCAGGGCTGCGCTGGGAACAAAACCCAGGGCCGTGGAAAAACTGGGAAAGCACTGTGCCCCAGGGCTGTTCCCAGCTCATCTTGTTTTGTTTTGTTTTGTTGTTTTTCGAGACAGGGTTTCTCTGTGTAGCCTTGGCTGTCCTGGACTCACTTTGTAGACCAGGCTGGCCTTGAACTCACAGGGATCCACCTGCCTCTGCCTCCTGAGTGCTGGGCTTAAAGGCATGCACCACCATGCCCAGCCAGCTCATCTTCTTGTGCTTTGGTGTTCACAGATCACAGTGGCAACGCTGTGGTGTGGCCTCTCTGGGTTCTAGGACACACCAGCTATGCTCCCAGACTGCTGAGGAAGGAGGGGCCAGTTAGGATGTGCTCCATCTATGGAGGAGCCAGGCTGAAGCCAAAACACATGGAAAGAATCTGGAAACTACCAACTCCATTCCATGGCCCAAGTTGCTGCTATGACTGCTGGGGCAGCTCAGTGGAGCTAGTGGCAGATATATAGGTCGGGATAAGCATCATGACTCCCAAGAGGTGGCTGAGTCAGGCAGGCCTGACTGAGGCAGTGCAGGGAATAAAGTTCAAAGCCAATTCTCTTGGTTCTGCTAAGCCCAAACATTCGTGATTGGGCCCCCTGACTACCCTCACCACATCTCTCTATAAGCTCACTCCAATCTTGACAGCTCTAGCAAGGGCATTTTCCCCACTCTAAGCCATGCTGAAGAGAAGTGGGATTGCATGTATCTAGTTTTTTGCTACCAAGCTCCGCAGCCCTTAGCACACACATGCAATGCTAACTTCGTTTGGGGAAGAGGTTGACCCAGCACCGATACTGAGGTCACTCACTGTGGTTCCTCCAGTCAGCCTCCACATCTGTCCACAAGCCAGCACTTACCCATCAAAAGAGGACAGCAGACTCCCTTCCCGCTGAGGCTGACCCTTTCCTTGAGGGGGATCAAATGCAGCTGTGATTGAGCACTTCAGCAGGAGCCTGAGCCCCCTCCCCCTCCACACACAACCCCACCCCCCAAAAGCTACAGCCAAGAGTTCTGTCTGTAGCAAGGCTCATGTCAGGAACTGAGAAAGCACACATCACACAGGAGCAAAATCAAAGTACGGTCTGGGTAATTAATTCTCCTTTTAACACTTGACCTTCTCCTGCAGGGAGAGGCAAGGATGCGCCACTCCGGAGCTTTGAAGCTTCAGCTGTACAGCCTTGCACCCCTGCCTTCCTACACATGTGCACACAGCAGCGGCCCTACTGCAGGGCTTCCAAGCAGCTGCTACAGCAAAGGGTTAAGGCGGAGCCATTCTCTAAGAAATAAGAACAACAAGCAAACAAACTGTGTGCACAGACTTTCTATATGTAGGGTCAATGGCTCTTTTGTGGCTAAAAGGCCAAGTCCTTCCTAGGCGAGCTGCTGTAGGTAGGAGCCAGTTACGAAATTCTTCCCACCTGGTCAAGTGGTAGAAGAAAGAATTTCCTCCTCCAACCCCACTGAACCTCCTTTTGAACACTCTGAAACTTGAAACGTTCGTTTGAGTGGGGTTCTTGATTTTTTACATATATATGTGTGTGTGTGTGTGTGTGAGTGTGTGAGTGTGTGTGTGTGTGTATATATATATATATTTTTTTTTTCTTTTTAGATTTTTTTTTTCTGGACTCACTTTGTAGACCAGGCTGGCCTCCAACTCACAGAGATCCGCCTACTGGGATTCAAGGCATACGCCACCATGCCTGGCGGGGTTCCTGATATTAATTTGGCTCAATGTGGTTGCAAGACTCCAAAATGAGAAATGAATAGGCATGTCACATGATTAAGAGGGGGAAAGCTGAGGGGAGGTGCAAACCTATAATCCCAGCACTTAAGGAGGCAGACGCAGCGGGATTTTTGAGACTCTTTTGCAAAACGAAAGAAAAGCAAGAAGCAATATGCAGGGTATTTTTTTTTTAGCATACAGTTGATTCAGCTGGCCTGCCTTCAGGGTCCTAGCAAACGCTATTCATCACCTGCTGAGGCCAGATGCGCCAGGTGTGTGCTAGATAGAAGGGCCCTGGCCACCTCTAGCTCATGCTCAAGCTCTCCCCCCCTCCTTCGTCCCCCGCCGCCCCCTCCCTCCCTTCTCCCTCAACAAACCTCCTTTATACCAGATCTGTTGCATGGCATAATTCCTGGGGGCGGGGGTAACACCTTGGCATGGGCCTACCATGGTGCCAACCTGCCACCGCATTATCACTACATATCATAACAGTATCCTCCTAGGTTTTGTCTGGCATCAAAAGGAGTTGGAACAGATTAGAAACCTAATCAAGGGAGATACAAAGCTGTGCCCCTAGGAATTTTTTCAAACACCTTTCACTTTATTGGGGCATGATGGCACACATCTTGAATCCAGGCACTTGAAAGGCAGAGGCAGGTGGGTCTTTTGAGTTCCTTTCCAGTCAAAGTCACACAATGAGACCCTGTCTCAAACTGAAACAAAACAAAAACCTCTCCCTCCCCAGCTTCCTTCCTCTTGCTCAGAGTCACAGTCACACAGAGGACAGACTACATAGAAAACCCCTTTCGTAGTCAAGGAAGCTTAGTACACTGCAATTATGGGTCACAGCAGAGTGGCCTGTACCCCAAATACGTCTCCAGGGCAAGCAAAGGCAGACTGTGGTCCAGGAAGGACACCTTGCAGATTCCCTAGCCGCAGCCCATGGCTATTGCTAGTAAAACCCCACAGACTTCTACCAGATGTTTCTCTATGCACTAAAAACACAAACAAGCCCTAGGCCTGGAGAGATGGCTCAGTGGTTAAAAGCACTAGCTACTCTTCCAGAGTACCTAGGTTCAAATCCCAGCACCCACATCTGGAGGCTCACATTTGTCTATAACTACAGAAGCTATATCCTCTAGGAGGATCCAACTTGTGTGCACTTACATCCCAATACATAATTAAAAATAAAATAAAGAAACGGCTGCATGGTGGTAGCACATGCCTTTAATCCCAACACTTGGGGATCTCGGTGAGTTCGAGGAGAGCCTGGTCCAGGACAGCCACGGCCACAGAGAAACCTTGTATCAAAACAACAACAAAACAATAATAGTAATACTAATGATGGTGGTGGTGGTGGTCCTGGGTTACGCCAGACATGGTGGCACACCTTTTTAACACCAAAACCTAGGAGGATCACAAGGTCAGGTATATCCTGGGTTACATAGTTTCAGATCAGCCTTGGCGACACAGAGACCCTGTCGGAATAAAGCAAGATAAATAAAAATCCAGAAAATCAAGTGGCCTCTGGGCCAGTCATCTAAGTACCCAAATCAGCATTGCTTAACTCACAGGAGACTGCCCGAGCTTTTCCAGAGTTGTTTCTGAGACGATGGATCTACTTCCTGCCTTCTACAGCCTAGCCATGTTAGGAAAGGGTTCCAGACCCTGATGCATAGCTAGCAGTTTTCTAGTTAAATTCCACAAAAAGGGAAAAGAACAAAGAAGAGGCAAATCCTTTGCCACATGGCGAGACTGCAGACATTTTTAAGCACATGCTGTGGGTCAGAGCTCAGCTCTGCCAGCCCTGCCTGGAGACAGGGCTGCCTTGGTTTCCTTGCCTCGCTAGCCAGCTGTTCTTCACCCACTGCACAGCTCAGACAGGCTGTCAGGCAGAAAGCAAGCCTTGTCTGGATCCACCCTAACTTACCAGTATGCTATGTGGAAAGTGGCAGCTAGGAGGATGGCATGCAAAGGAGCATGGGTAAAGGACAGATCCTAGCTGTCTGCACTGCTGTTCCAGGCCCTTCCAGATTCTCCTCACTCTCTGGTAAAGGTAAGAGAGGAAGGACAAGCAATTCTACGTGACCTGACTGTAGGAAGAGGCAGTAATGGTGACTGGTGATAACATTTTGCTACTTTGGCCAGACTCCTTGCAGGATCGAAGCTGAAGGCGGCAAGTAGGGCTTGCTGGCCACTCGGTACTTTCCAAGATAGCCTCAGGGCCATGTATTCTATCCGAGAAAAACCACATCCTCAAAGTCTAACACTGGTCTGCTGGGCCTTTAAAGTCTCTGGTCTCAGAGAACTTATCATTGGAATCGGACCAGCTTTGAAGGACTAAGACTTGGAAGACTCCTGTGACTTCTCTGGACTTTAGAGGTGACATAGCCTCTTCCTTGGTGCGGGGGCTCCTGGCAGGTGAGCGTACAGCAGCAGTCCTGGCCAGCAACACCAAGACTGTGCATTCCTTCTTAAAGAGCAGCTGGGCATAGGCACCAAACTGCAAATGTGCAGACTGCATGACCTGGCAACCCACTTTAGGAATTTGCCCTCAGCTAAGAGGACACAGCTGCAAGTTGCACACACATGTTCCTTGCGTACTATTTAAACTGGGGGGTGGAGGGTGGGGTGGGGGCTGGAGACAACCTGAAAGCTCATCGAGAGGAGCCTGCCATGCTACTTCCATGCAAGGGCACACACTGGCTGTCACAACCGTTGCTACTGAGCACAGCTCCAAAGACTTCAAGCTCAACATGTTGTAGAGGTGACCTCTCACATTGTGTTACAGTGTGTCTCTGTACATTCAGTTGTTAACTGCTGAACCAGCAGTGAGCTAAATGCTAACAGAGTCTGGTACCGCCGCTGCTATTGAGGAATTTCCTGTCTCAATGTTGTGTAAAAATTACTCCCCAGTTATCTGACTGGTTAATAAAGAAGTTAAAGAGCCAATGACTGGGAAAGGAGACAGTAGGCAGGACTTCCGCTCCCAGACTGGGGAGTCCCAGGGAAAGAGGGAGAGGGAGAGGGAGAAGAGGAGCCGATCACCGGGCAGTGAGGAGGCGGCCATGGGGAGGAGGCCCGGCCAGAAGGGAAAGGTGCTGTGCCATGAGGAGGCCACCATGGAGAAGTCGCCATGGAACCAAGAATGAGCAGAGACCGCCAGGGGGAGGCTGGAGGACAGGTTACAGGGCCGTGGCTGGGAAGTAGGCCAGGCTAGCACAGTCAAGTTTGAATTGATTGATACCTGCCCGGTTTTATGTTTCTAGTATCAGCTGGATATTTTAGCAGTGGCAAAACAATAAAGTTCTAGTTGAGGAATGAAAGTGTTCCAGCTAAGACAGACATTAGCAAGTGTGTGACTGAACTGCCCTGTAAGAGAGGTGGAGGACACAGACTTCAGAGTTTAGGTCACCACACTGCTCAGTATGGGAGGACCCAGATACACCCAACGGAAGCTGACAGCATCCTGTTCTCCTAAATCATCGAATCCAAGCAAGGTGTGCTTGGAGGCAGGTAGGCCCAGTGCTTAGACGAGGCCACTGGCGCTCCAGAGCGCACCTCAGGCGTGTGCTTCCCTGGGGCTAAGGGCTTCAGGCAGAAAAAGGACCCCATAGCTGTTGTGGGGCCTCGCTGGTCTCACAGTGTCACGCAGCCTGGCTTTGGACTCCTGCATGTATGTCTGTGAGCATCACATTGTGGAGTTACAGAGGGTTGTGAGCTACCATGTGGGTGCTGAGATTTGAACCTGGGTCCTCTGGAAGAGCACTCAGTGCTCTCAACCACTGAGCCATCTCGCCAGCAGGCAGGTACAAGAAAGGAAGTAGCAGGGACTCGGCTGCACCCATCACACTATCTATGACTACCCTCTTTTAGTTCCACATGTCCATGTTGGGGACAGGCTGTTAGCACAATTGGGAGGAGGCAGGAGCTCAAAATCATCTTTGACTACACAATGAGTTTGAGGCCAGCCTGGGTTACAGACGACCCTGTCTCAAAAAACTCAAATAAGCAACAACCAAAACAAATCCCCACGAACACTATTGTTGCTTCCACGTGTGATGTCAGGAAGTGTCACCCAGAGTTCCCATACCTAAAACTGTTCCTCAGATGAAGTACGGTGTGCATTTCACCTTGTTGAACTGGGGATTTGAAGCCAGGAAGCCTGACACTTGGGGCCCTAAAACATGGCTCCACAGTCTTCTTTAAACCCATGGGTATGGTCATCAAAGCCAACAACCAAAGAACAAATTTAAATAAATAAATAAATAAGCCTATTGAGAGTGGTCAGAAGTTTGAGTCTATCCCGCAACTCTCCCCCCCTGCAGTGAGCATCCCTAAAATGCAGGTGACATAAACAAAGGAGTCTCATTCAGCTTGAAAGCCAAGCAATTAAGACTCCACAGGAGAGCAGAGATGAGAGACCCAGCCTAAGGGTGAATTATCTCAGCTTAATGCCTATTAAATAGCCTCTTTGTAGCAAAGACCCAAGGGGCTCACCAAGGTCTGCAAGGAGGATACAGACCAGGGAAGGCAAAAGAATTTGCCCTCAGTCATCCCCCCCACCCCCTACCACCCCCTAGCAGCTCAGCGGGAGCCCACTCCCTCCTCAGGGAAGCTCTAGGCTACAGGATACCTCAGCCCATGGTGCAGAAGGAAGCTAAGGCAATCCTATCCTCAGTCTCCAGTGGCCACCTCTGCACTTGGGCATTATTCAGAGTGGGAGACAGTTTCCCAGGGAAAGTTTGGCTTTTCAGTGAGTGGCCAGATGCTTGTCTTTCTGGCTTTCCCGTTTGTTTGTTTTGCTTTTCTGGAGTTTGAGGATTGAGCCCAGGCCCTTGCACAACGAAACAGTGCTCTACCACCGAGCCACACCCCAGCCCTGAGCCATTTAACTCTGCTGTTAAACAAGCCCCTGGGCAGCACGGGCAGTGCTCACAAGCATTCCAGTGCCACTTCCTGCACAAAGCAGGTGGCCATCAGACTGTGGGCTGTACTTGCCAACCTCTGCTCTCAGTTTTTCCTGAAATGCTTAGAATTCTGAGCTCGGGCTGAAGCACTAGACTCTGGAGCTCACACTCATCGCTGAGGTCTGACCTGTCTTCCTTCTGTGGAATAGGAATGCAATCCTTCAGCTATTAATCTAAAATCTTTGGAAATGCGGAGAAAGTGTTTTGACTTGCAGCTGGTCAGTATTCCTAACAGATGAAAGGGGAAATATTTTACAGATCCATAGCAACCAGAATAGGATAAATCAGCCAAAGGAAAGAAAATGTCAGGAAAATCAAAAAGACTAGGAGGAAGAAAAATGATGCTAATATAAGCAGGCAGTTCCATTTGGCTTTGGTTAGCTGACTGGGGCGGCGAGGGCAGCTTATCCAAACCGAGAAGCAGAGGGCTCCAGCTCCTCGGGAGCAGGCAGAGCATCTCCTGTCAGAACTTTACTTGAGGCACAGATGGCACCAGCATACACACATGGAATGTTAGAGAGGGGCAAACAGGGAGGCTGGTGAGCTGTGGCAGGGCAGTACCTTACCTGGGCAGGACTCTGAGCTCACGGGTGTGTGTGTGTGTGTGAGGGGGTGGGAGAAGGCAGGGCAGGAGGAAGCGGAGCTGGCTTCCCTCTGGGAGCTGAAATAGTAACAGTATTGTGTGCTGCACAGGTGTCCTGAGGAGCACAAGCTCCAGTGAGGAGGAGGCTGCAAGCCTCAGTTGTTAGAGTTTGGGGAAGGAGTTTCCTGAGCTAAGGCTCCCAATGAGCAGGAGGGCGGAGCACGGAATCAGTAAGTGACGGCTGGGCCCAAGCTTTGCATAGCCTCCACATCTGCTGGGAAGACCTCTCAAAATGTAGGTAAAGTGCACGCCTTTGATCCCAGCACTCAGGAGGCAGAGGCAGGCAGATCGCGAAAGTTTGAGGCCAGCCTGGTCTACACAGAGAAACCTTGTCTCAAAAAAGCCAGGAAAAAAAAAGGCTGAAGAGATGGCTCAGAGATTAAGAGCACTGACTGCTATTCCAGAGGTCCTGAGTTCGATTCCCAGAAACCACATGGTGGCTCACAACCATCTGTAATGGAATCTGACACCCTCTTCTGGCCTGCAGGTATACATGCAGACAGAGTACTATATACATAATAACATATTATATATATATATATATATGTATATATATATATAAAATATGCGGCACACACCTTTAATCCCAGCACTCGGGAGGCAAAGGCAGGAGGATTGCTGTGAGTTCGAGGCCAGTCTGGTCTACAAAGTGAGTCCAGGACAGCCAAGGCTACACAGAGAAACCCTGTCTCAAAAAACAAACAAACAAACAAATTTAAACGGTAGGTAAGGGGCTGGGGAGATGACTCAGTAGTTAAGAGTACCTGCTGCTCTTCCAGAGCACCTAGCATGCATGTGCTAGCTCACAACCATACGTAACTCCAGTTCTATGGGATCTGACACTCTCTTCTGGTCTCCTAGGCTACTCTGCACATGGAGCAAACCATTGACCCACAGGAAATAGCCAAAATGCATGCACCTCAAGTCTAACTACATTTTATTAAAAGGAAGTTCTTATTCTCCAAGCTCCTCCCCCCACCCCTCCTTAAAAGGCATTTGTGGCGTGTCACTGCCCTTAGAATCAATTCCAGACTCAGTCCTGACTTGCCTCGAGTCCCAGCACTTTCCCATCCAGGCTGCACCTCCAGCTGCGCAGCCGGCCTGTCCTCTTCCCAGCAGCTGGCTGGAGAAGGCTCTTGCCTCCCTCAGGGGCTCACACATGTTGTCTCCCTTTGCCAAAAATGCCTTTCTCTTCTTTCTTGCCTGCAGTCTGTCTTTTGCCGGCCCTGTGATCTAAAACCTGCCGCCACTTTAATGTTTCTGGAGCCTTTTGCTCCACCCCCCCACCCCCCACCCCTGTGCTCTACAGAATCCAGCCTGTCTCTCTCAGTCGCTGTCTCCATGATGTTGGGACAGGATCCTGTTTCTTTTACTTTGGCTTCCCCAGCATCTGTAGGGCTCCAGTGTGCAGCAGGCACACAAGGAAAACAATGCAAAAGAGGTTCTTTTCCACCAGTTCCTCCCTCCTGCAAAGCCAGGCTCATTAAACATTCTGGAGGTGGAGCCTGAAGCTGCTAGGCCTCAGAGATTTCTGAGAATACCTGTTTGGGTTTTAAAATGAACAACTATTGATTTTATTTATGTGATTGTTTTTACTTTTTAGATAGGGGCTCATATAGTCGAGTCTGGCTTTGAACTCATCCTATAGCTAAGGGCAATTTTCCTACCTCTACCTCCAAAATGCTGGGATGGCAGGCACATGCCTGTCATGCCCCGGCCACTACAATTTCTTTTATAATCAGAAAGAAAGAAATGTTTAAAAACCAACTCTGTGGTGCCAGTCTGTCAGTACCACAGACAGTTCAATTGGTCGGTTGCCCCCAGCTGGCAGCTCAGGAAAAGGTCCCTATGAGTCTGAACTGTCATGAGGTTGCCATTAAACAGCAGCAGGCAAAGGCACTCAGACTTTCCCAGTGTCAATTACAAGGGTTGGAACAATATTTCTACTGAAAACGTGGGTGAAACTGCCTGGAATTTGTGGTTAAGACCCAGCAATGGCAGAACAGAGATGCTCTTTCTTGCGGAACTCTAAGGCACAGCTCAGGAATCAAGCACTGTGGAACTAGGGGTGGGGTGGGTGGGGAACGCTAATGGAACGCAGAGGCGGGGTAAGGGGAGCTGTCCCTGGCCATCTGATGAGATGGAATAACCTAATCAAAACGTTAAGGGAACAGGAAGGAAGAGGAACTGCTGCACAGTCGGGAAGACAGAGGCTGAGATGTGAGCTCCTTTATCACAAAACCTTCCAAAAGACTCTGCAGAGGCTGGAGTTGGTTCTAAATCTGCAGGAGCAGGTGAGATGACAGCCTGTGAAATTAAAACATCCTACCATCTAGAACATGTTCTTTCCTCATGATATTTTTCTACTGTCCCAGATCCTGACCAGTAAACAAGGTTCCTTTGACCCCTGATGCCTTATTCTCTTTGTGTCGCTATAGCAAAATACCTGAGGCTGGTTAACCTATAATGCAAAGAGGTTTATTAGGCTCATGACTGATGGCTGGAGGTTCCAAACAACATGATTCTGGTGAGGGGTTCATAGCTTTATCACAACATCTTTGATGCTACCTGAAAGTGAAATACTCCCATTGGGCACCTGTGTTTGAACACTTAGTCCCCAGCTGGTGGCAGTAGGACATTCGGAGCAGGCCTTTAAGGTTAAGCCAGTCTCTGGTTCTAGCCTGTGCTGCTTCCTGTAAACAAGACTTCATGTGCTCCCTTTGCATCTACTTTGCTACTTAAATCTCTGTGAAACAGTGAGCCAAAACAAGTCATTCCTCTCTCAAGTCACTTCTGTGGGGTATTTTTTGTCACAGAAACAAGAGAAGTAGCAGAAAGGCACCGGGTGGTGGTGGCAGCACTCGGGAGGCAGAGGCAGGCGGATCGCTGTGAGTTCAAGGCCAACCTCATCTACAAAGCAAGTCCAGGATAGCCAAGGCTACACAGAGAAACCCTGTCTCAGAAAACAAAAAACAAAAAAAGAAAAAGACATGTCAGTCAAGCTGTTTGTAGACTGAGGTGCGATGAAGCAAGGTGGCCACCCCTGACACAGGAGAAGGCCAGCTTACAACGGCAGAGCAAGTGCTGAGGAAGGCCACAAAAGAATGGGTCCTCAGCCATGTTCTCCAAAGAAAGTCAAGCAGGCCATGGACAGCTCTTCCTCCAGTGACGACGGCTGTCCTCACACGGCACTCTAGTCAGAGCGCTCATTCGTCAGGACATCCCATAAGCTGCAAAGAGACAGAGCACAGGGCGTGCCTCTACATCTCCTCTGATGACTGGCTTCCCAGGGTGGCTGTGATGCACACCATCATGACTGAAGTAAGAGATGTCTCTACTGCCCCATGAACAGCTGCTTTTGCCAGCCAGAGCCACACCCACTCTTCCTCTGCCAATAGGTAGTTACCCTTTGGCTTAAGGGATATCCCCCCCAACCCCCACCACGCTCTGTGGTTGGAAGTAAGGGTGATGTCACCTTATACAGTCTCAGTGCTGTACCTGGGACACTGCCACCAGCAGCGGGGGTCAAACAGCCCAAGCAGGACTGACCTAAACCCTCTCCAAGGCTGACATACAAGTGCTGGGAGAAAAAAAACAAAAACCTCCCACCTATGGCTCTGCAAGGCAAGATCTTGGAAGTAGGATTCATGCTGCAATGAAGGACACTCTGCAGTACCAAAGCCCAGAGCACAGCACCACGGTCCTGCAGACACTGAGCACACAGATTAAGCCACACCTGAAACCCTGCATGTCCACGTCACCTGAGTACCTTATGCAAGGTTTACTGTATAGCCCCGCTAAGCCGTACAGACTCTACAGCGTTTAGAACAGGGCTCCAAGGCAAGTTACTAAATCAACTACATAAAGTCAAGGAACAGTCAGGCATGACAGTACACACCTTTGGTGTCAGGATCTAGGAGGTAGAGGCAGGCAGATCTCTGTGAGTTGGAGGCCAGCCTGGTCTACATAGTGAGTTCCAAGCCACTCGGGGCTACAGAGTGAGAGCCTATGTAAAAAAAAAAAAAAAAAAAAAGCCCCCAAAATTCAAACAAACAAAAAACCCAAACCAAAACAACAACAAAAACAAACAACAGGGGCTGGAGGGATGGTTCAGAGGTTAAGAGCCTGCTCTTCCAAAGGTCCTGAGTTCAATTCCCAGAAAACACATGGTGGCTCACAACCATCTATAATGAGATCTGGTGCCCTCTTCTGGCGTGCAGGCATACATGCAGGCAGACTCCTGTATAAATAACAAATCTTTAAAAAACACGAACTCTGGTGCCTCATATTTGACCATGTCCCCTGGAGGGGGAGACCTGGTGGCACTCAGAGGAAGGATAGCAGGTTACCAAGAAGAGACTTGATACCCTATGAGCATATACAGGGGGAGGAAATCCCCCTCAGGAACAGTCATAGGGGAGGGGAATAAGGGGAAAATGGGAGGGAGGGAAGAATGGGAGGATACAAGGGAGGGGATAACCATTGAAATGTAACAAGAATAAATTAATAAAAAATTAAAACACACACAAGCTGGGCATGGTAGTGCAGGCCTTTAATCCCAGCACTCGGGAGGCAGAGGCAGGTGGATCGCTGTGAGTTCAAGGCCAGCCTGGTCTACTGTCCAGGACAGTCAAGGCAACATAGTGAAACATTGTCTCGAAAAATCAAACAAACAAAAAAAACACACACATACAACAAACAAACAAACACAACTTGGAGCAACATCTGATCCAAGTTTCTTTTGGGTTGTATATAATGGGATCTGTATTATATACAAAGTCAGGAAGGCTTTGCCATCTGTGGAAATTCCTTCCCTGGCCACCCATGTTTCTGTTTTCTCCGAGGCTTAGCTCCCCACCTCTCAGCAAACCTTCCTAAACTCAGAGCTGAGTTCAGGTCCTGAGAGTTAGTCTTCAGAGCAAACTCCAAAGGTTGCTGCTGTGGTCCGATGGCTTGGTGTGGACACTGCTGCCCTCCACTCTACACCACCACAGCTCATTTCTTTTTCTTTTTTGGTTTTTCGAGACAGGGTCTCTCTGTGTAGCCTTGGCTGTCCTGGACTCTCTTTGTAGACCAGGTTGGCCTCCAACTCACAGCGATCCACCTGCCTCTGCCTCCCGAGTGCTGGGACACAGTTCATTTCTTTTTCCTTCACTTGCTGGCCTAGTGCTAAAACTGTGCCAGGTATTCCGATCTGGAAAAGAAGGTCTCAACACTCGTCTGACTATTCCTCTCAACATGTCCTCACATGCAGCTGGGTGGGGAAGAGAGTGGAGCGCTCTGTATGAAGCTAATGGGTTTAGAGTGGACAGAACAGAAAGGCAAGACCATCAGACAAAATTCATTTACACATGTACAGTGCATCTGTGGACATATCAAGCAAAGAGCACACATGTTCTGTGTCATAGGATTATGTGTGACCCTGATAGAGTGTAACTACACAGGGGCTAGTGATAGTTACAAGTCACAAGGGGGTGCTCTATCATCAGCTAAGCATGCTCCACTGACCGCTTCATTAGCCTAAATCCAATCTAAAGAGCAGTTAATCATACTATCGGGATTGTGCACCTTATCCAGGGTTTACTATACGGCCCGCTAAGCCGTACAGACAGTGTTTAGAACAGGGTTCCGAGGCAAGTACTAAATCAGTTACCTAATATCAAGGGACAGTCAGGCACGACCGCACACACCTTTGGTGCAAGGATCTAGGAGGTAGAGGCAGGCAGATGTCTGTGAGCTGGAGGCTAACTCAAGCCATTCGGGGCTACATAGTGAGATCTTGTATTGGCTTTGGGTGCATATCATGTGACAAATACAAAACAAGTAATTGTATTTGTATGGCTAGTGTTGATTTTCTGCATTAGGGCAAGACACTGGCCCCAATGTCCACTGTCTATTGAGGCAGGCATCAGCCAAAGGCACAATCAAACGGACCACACAACTCAGCAAACCAGCTTGCTGATCCATACAGTGTTTTTAAATTTAAACAAAAAAATTTAATATATATATATTTTTCCAAGACAGGGTTTTCTGTGTAGCCTTGGCTGGCCTGGACTCACTTTGTAGACCAGGCTGGCCTCAAACTCACAGCGATCCGCCTGCCTCTGCCTCCCAAGTGCTGGGATTAAAGGTGTACGCCACCACACCCGGCTTAAACAAAATTTTTAAAGATTTATCTTATTGCTTTAAATTTGTGCATGTGTACGTGTGTATCATATGTGTAGAGGCCAGAGGAGGGCAGTGGACTCCCTGGAGCTAGAGTCTACAGGGTGGATGCGAGTGTCCAGGGTGGATGCTGGGCACTGAACTCAGGCTCTCTGAAGAGCATGACTGGATCTTAACTGTGGAGCTGTCTCTGCAGCCCTAAACACCTACTTTTATTTTATGTGAATGTGTGTTTTATGTATGTAAACCACCTTTGTGCAGTACCCCAGAAGCTTACTTTATGTGAATGTGTGTTGTATGTATGTAAACCACTTTTATGCAGCACCCTAGAAGCCAAGGATACCTAATCCCCCTGAGCCAGTTAAGGGGGTTGTGAGCCTCAGCATGAATGCGGGAACAGAACTCTGCTCCTCTGTGAGAGCAGCCAATGCTCTCAACCATGAACCATCTCTGCACTGATCCAAACAGTCTGTAAGATCAGGTAAGAGTAACAGCAGATGAAAAAAAGGAGAGGTAAAGGTGTGGGAAATGCGACAGGGAGAGCAGGGATGAGACTAAGGGGAGAGCAGGGATGAGACTAAGGGGGGAGCAGGGATGAGACTAAGGGGGG
>OU015757.1:64151456-64172936 GCA_907169655.1 Acomys percivali | reverse complement strand
CACACACACACACACACACACACACACACACACACACACACACACACGCTCATGACCCCCCAACAACTCACATATACTCATGTACCCATACTACATACATATGCAAAATATGTTTATAAAGTAAAACAGTTATAGTAATTTAATGTTAATTACTTTTTGGAGAGAATAGTTTTTGGTAATTGAGTGCAGCTTGTGTGTCAGTGTTTATAAAGTCTGCACCACAGACTCAGCAAGAGCAAGCAACCTCTAGTCCTGGATGTGCCGCTCACAGCAAGTGTCCTACAGGCACAGCTTTTCCTTTTTTATAAGATTTATTCACTATGTATGTGTGCACGTGTATACACGTGGCAGGAAACCACATGCCCTGGCACAAATGTGTCCATCAAAGAACAATTTGCCAGTTGCTCCTTCTACCACGTGGATCCAAGCGAGCAAACTCAGGCTATGGGCTTTCAAACGGCACCGCTACCACTGAGTCTCCACCAGCCCTGCTGAAAAACCTTTTATGCTATATTTTCATTATATCTTTTCTATGTTTTTTGTTTTTTCAGACTCGATCACACTAAATATACCTAGCTGGCTTGAAACTCGTTGTCTAGACCAGGCTAGCCTTGAACTCACTAGATTGGCTTGCCTCTGGCCTCCCAGGTGTTGGGATTAGAGGTGTGCACCAGCATGCCTGGCAACCCTTTCCTAGGTTTTGATATACAAACACTGCAGTGTTCACAACTGTATACGGTATCTGGTGTATTAACATGCTGTCTAGCTTTGTAGCCTAGGAGTGATAGGTTGTGCCATATGGCTATGCTATCAGGTTATACCTCCTATAGTTTTGTGTAAGTACCATATATGATGTTCATAAAACAATAGCATAGGCTGGTGATACATCTTAGAACTTTTCCCCATTAGCCAACGTATGCAGGTATATGTCTCACTACCACATGACAAAATGTTCAGCCTCACTCTAGTAAGAGAGATGCAAATGGAAGCAAATTAACAACCGTGAGAGACTGTGCCTACCTCCCAGATTAGCAGATACTAACAAGGATGATGGTACACTTTGTTGGCGAGGTTATAGGGCAGAGGCTTTCTCATAGTGCTGGTGGGAGCACAAGCAGTACAATTACTGAGGAGGAGAATTTAGCAATATCTAACAAAAGTGCATACACACTTACTACTAACAAGAACTGCACTCAAACTACTACAAACCACCCACCTAAATGCTCATTCATATGGCAGAGGTTCAAAGAGTAAACGCAACTGTAAGAGGGAATGAATGAAGAAAGTGGGTGTGGAGATCAGGAGTTGATGGTCATTCTTCTTTTAAGATTTACTTTAACTATGTGTGTGTGTGTGTGTGTGCACATGCAGGTATGTACACAGGAGTGCAAATGATCATGACCGGCAATGAAGGCCATTCTCATTTCAGCAAGCTGGAGGCCAGCCTAGGTGAGCTACTGAGACAAGTGTCTCAAAAGCATCCCACCTGCACAAGATGAAGCCAACATAAGCAGCAGCACACCAACAGTCAGGACTAACTGGACTCAGTAGTGGCTTAAAACAACTTAAAAGCGCTGGTTGTGGTGGTGCACACCCTTTAATCCCAGCACTCGGGAGGCAGAGGCAGGTGGATCTCTGTGAGTTGGAGGCCAGCCTGGTCTACAAAGCAAGTCTAGGACAACCAAGGCTACACAGAGAAAAACCCTGTCTTGAAAAACCAAACCAAACTAAACCAAAGCAAAACAAAAAATGAAAACACTTAAAAGCGTAGGGCCTGAAGGGGCGAGGGGGCTATGTTGGGGGGCCCTGTGGGGGGGAATCAAGGGAAGGAGCCAGAGGTGGATATGATCAGGAAACATTGTTTACATATAGGAAACTGTCAAAGAATAAATAAAATGTTTTTCTTTTTCTTTCTTTTTTTTGATAGTGAAGCTGGAGACATGGCTCAGCCAGTTAAGAGCACTGGTTGCTCTTCCAGAGGACCTGGGTTAGACTTCTAGCAACCACAAGGTGGTCACCACTATCTGTAAACCCATTTCCAGGAGATCAGATATGCTTTTCCCCAACCTCCGAGGGCACTAGGCACACAAGTGGTACACATGCACACACGTAGGCTGACCACTCACACACTAAGAAATATCAATGGTAAATGAATAAGTCTAATTAAAAATTAAAACGAGAGAGCTTATGCTTTTGTCCAATTGGTGACAAAGGCATGAAGACAGGCAGAAAAGTAAATGCCTTATGCAGCTCCGTGTGCAGCTCAGTGTGAGTCCTGACAAACACAATGATGATGTTGGCGCTAGTAAAGTTTGTAATTAGAAAACACCCAAAGGAAAACAAACTGATAAGACACTGTTAAGTGGAAAAAAGCAAACGAACACTATCTGTTCATTTATGTGGGAGCCACACTGGAAAGGCACTGGGAAGGAGGCAAGATGCCTACAACAGCAGTGTGAGTCAGGTGGGAAGGGCTGGAGACTGGAGAGGTTTTTTTTGTGTTTTTTGCTTTTGTTTTTGTTTGGTTCTTTTAACTTCTCCATTTGTAACCTTTGGATACAGTTTGTTGGCCATGTATCTTCGGGGAAAGAGAAAGAACAAAAAACAAACAAAGTCTAGTGAGTTGGTTTATTGTTACCTCAGTATAGGTTAATAATTCTGAAACTACCCAAGTGTAAATGTATTGGGGTAATGAGAGTCAAATTCCTCTCTGTCAGAGGTTTATTTTTGTTCTGTTTTTGTTATTTAAGACAGGGTTTCTCTGTGTAGCCCTGTTGTCCTGGAACTCGCTTTATAGATCAAGTTGGCCTTGAACTCATAAGCATATGCCTGCCTCTGCCAAGGCCAGGCGTGGTGGTATACACCTTTAATCTCAGCACAGGAGGCAGAGGCAGGTGGATTGCTGCCTGGTCTACAAAGCAAGTCTAGGACAGCCAGGGCTACACAGAGAAACCCTGTCTCACCAAGCCAAACAAAAACAAAAAACAAAAGGGCTGGACAGATGACTTAGTGGTTAAGAACACTTCTTGCTCTTTCAGAGGATCCAGATTCAGTCCCCAGCATTCACGGCTCATAACCATTTATAACTCCAGTTCCTGAAAATATGACCCTCTTCTGACCTTTGCACGCACAAAGTGCATTTACATAAATGAATTCAAAACATTCATACACATAAAATAAAAAAAATTTTAATCTTAAAAAAAAAAAAAGGCATGGTAGCACACACTTTTAATCCCAGCACTCTGGGATCGCTGTGAGTTTGAGGCCAGTCTGGTCTACAAAGTAAGTCCAAGACACCCAAGGCTACACAGAGAAACTCTGTCTCAAAACCAAAAACCCAAAAAAGTTGGGTAGTGGTGACACACACTTTTGATCCCAGCAGCGGGGAGGCAGAAGCAAACAGATTTCTGATTTCAAGGCCAGTTCTAGGATAGCCAGAGCTACCCAGAGAAACCTTGTCTTGAAAAACCAAAACCAAATGGGGTTTGGTTTTAAAATTAAGCTTAGTTGTATAGGGGTTAAGATGTTTTAAGGTCTAGATAGATGTTTTAAGTTGATAATGATATGATAGATATTGATTTACATTCAGAATTTTAGGTACACCAAGATAGGAAAGGCTTCCTAATCTTCAAGGCTTCCAAATACAAACAGCCAAAATACTAAGAATGTGACATTTATATAATTCCTGATTGTTTAATGCCTCTTCTTGCTGTAGGTAGTTTATTTTATATATGTGTAATATATGAATGTATATGTAAAAAAATTTTTAATTAATTAAAAAAACAGAGAGAGAGAAAAACAAAAAACAAAAACCTAAACAAGACAACATCAACAACACATCTTAAAAAAAAAAAAAAAAAAGGAGTTAGCCAGAGAGATGGCCAGGCAGTTAGGAGTGCTTGCTTTGTACCCACGAAGCTTTGGCTCTAAGCACCCACATGACAAGCCAAGAATTCCTGAAAATGCCATAACCCAGCTCTAAAGCAAGCAGAGGCTGGGCTGCTAGGGCTACCTCGATTCCACCTTAGCCTAGATGTGAGCCCAGGGTCCAGGGACAGACAAAGGGAGCATCTCAGCATGAATTCATGGTAGAGAGAGTCCTTGTCTGGGGGCGGGGGTGGTGGTCGTGTGTGTGATGCGTCTAGGAATCTACTTAATTCATGCATAGTACACATAGAGCCAAATGCTTGGAAGAACACTTGAACACAGAACAGCTCGGCGTCAGCAATTATTTACAGTAGCAGTTACTAGTTCTGGGATCTCACCATAAGGGAATACTCTATGTGGAAAAAAGCCTTTGGCATTAACACATTCACTAGTATTTATGAAACAAAAAATTAGGCAAAAATGCCAGTGTTCTATAAGTAGGGGCTTAGATAAGGTCTTGTGCTTCGTTCTGACACCACCATGACTATAAGCCAGGGCTGGCAGGAAGCAGACTGGCCAGTAAGCTCTGAGAAGCAGGCTCTCTGTGCCTCCACCTGGTGAGAACCAGGTTACATGCAAACACCCTACTACAGCCTCTCTGTTAACTGTCAGGTAAAAATGTAAATGGCAGTTCATCAAGTCAAACGGTCATGAAACTGGAATTTCATTCACAGCTGGTGGCAATGTATCTGCTGTAGGGAGCACAGCTCTTTTCAAAACACAGAGTTGCTGCAATGAACCAGTAATTCCATGTCTGGGTATCTACACAAAAGCCTGAAAGTAGGGTCTTGAACACCCCTGTTGACAGCAGCATTGTTCACAATAGCGCTGAAGGGTTCCCACACAGAACAGGCAAAGAACAAATGCCAGGTGAGCGATGGAAACCTGTGCAGAGAAGCAGCAGCCAGCTGTTCGGCCTTAAGAAAAGAAAAGCTGAGGCATGGTCCTAAACTCCTGGGACTTGGGAGGTGGAAACAGGAGCATCAGCAGTTCTAGACCACCCTCAGCTACACAATGTTTGGTTTGGTTTGGTTTGATTTGATTGAGACAGGGTCTCTCTGTATAGCCTTGGCTGTGCTGGACTCACTTTTGTAGACCAGGCTGGCCTCGAACTCAGAGATCCACCTGCCTCTGCCTCCCGAGTGCTGGGATTAAAGGCGTGCGCAACCACTGCTCGGCTGAGTCCATAGTGATTCTTGAGGCCTGCCACAAACACAAGCAATGCAAACCGAGATTCTGACCCAAACAATACAGATGAATCTTGAAGACATCGTGCTAAGTGAACTAAGCCTGACACAAAGGAGTAACCCTGCTTGCATCAACTTAGATGAGGCAACTAGAGGAGTCAGAATTAGTGGCAGAAAGTAGAACCGTGATGGTTTCTAGGTGTTGGGAGACACAGATACTGGGAAACTATTAATTTGAAAGGATCTAGTTTCAATTGGGAAAACTAAAAAGTTCCAGAAACAGAAGGTGATAATGGCCGTACACTAATGTAGAAACTTAATTTCACTAAACTATATCTAAACTTGGTGACAATGATAATTTTCATATCATGAATATTTTACTATAAATGAATGAGCATTAAAAAATGAAGCAAGGGGCTGGGCATGGTGGCACACACCTTTCATCCCAGCACTCGGAGGCAGAAGCAGGTGGGTCGATGTGAGTCCAAGGCCAGCCTGGTCTACAAAGTGAGTCCAAGATAGCCAGGGCTACACAGAGAAACCCTGTCTCGAAAAAAACCAAAAAAAGAAAAAAAAAAAAGCAAGAATTTGAGGCCAGGCTAGTCTACAGAGGGAGTTCCAGGTTAGGTACACAGGAAAACCCTGTCTCAGAGAAATAAAACAAAATAAAGCAACAAGAAAAATCATGAAGCAAAAGCTAAGAAAATCTATCAAAAATCCCTGTAGTTGGATACAATGTGTCACCTTAGTCGCAGCTACTCAGAAGGCTGATGTGGGAATGCTAGTCTCAGAAAAATAGACTGAGGGCAATATGCACACATGTGTCACACACACACACACACACACACACACACACACACACAATGTAATAACAATTAAAAATAAATAGCAAATAGCTGAGGTAGAATGGCAAGCTTGCCAGCAGCAACAGTGAGCTGGGCAGTGAGAACATCACCAACAGAGTCTCAATATTAGCTTCCTTAGCCACTGGATGCTACAGGGAAAGCCATTCGACTCCAGGACCCCAGTGAGAGGCTGGATTAGCGAGAGCATGGACACAGGTGCAAAGGTCAGTGAGCTGATCCTAGCTGTAGCTCCACCACCTCCTGGCTGACCTGTGGACAAACTAACTTCCGTGCGCCCGCCCAGTTTTCTCACCTACACACAAGGACAAGGACATTCTCCACCCACAGGGATAGATTTTCAACCTCCGGAGAACACCTTTGATCTTTTTAGAGCCAGCTGGAAGCCACCTGTCCCCCTTCCCACACCTCCAGTGTGTGGAAGCCACCTGTCCCCCTTTCTCACACCCCCAGTGTATGGAAGCCACCTGTCTCCTCTTCCCACACTCCCAGTGTGTGCAGGGGCTGATGGTTTCCTTAACTCTGGGAATTGGGGGCTTTGTGGACACATTCCTTCAAGAACCACTGGCCGGAGTCTACCAGCCTTGTCTGGCTTCCGGGCAGTGGATCCCTCCAAAGCCCCAAATGTGGCCCTGAGACTTCTGGATGGCTACTACTGAGTGACAACAGCTCAGTGGTGGAGTTCTGTAAATAATTACTGAGCAAACCTAGGCAGAGGGGACGTTTTCATTTTGAACTACTCTGAATCACTGATAATACAACAGTAACAGTAACTGGTGACAACAATATTATACTGGGTAGTAAAACTTAGCAAAAGGCAAAACAAACAAACAAACAAAAACCCTAAAATTTTGAGATGTTTACATGACAATATTCTTCTGGAACTAAGATTTCCTTAAAATTTTGAGTTATACTGAACCATCTTTTGTTTTTGTTTTTGTTTTTTTGTTTTTGCAAGACAGGGTTTCTCTGTGTAGCCTTGGCTGTCCTGGACTCCCTTTGTAGACTACACTGGCCTGGAACTCACAGCAATCCACCTGCCTCTGCTTCCCGAGTGCTAGGATTAAAAACGTGCGCCACCACGCCTGGCCTGAACCATCTTGTTGGTTTTTTTGTTTTTGTTTTTTGTTTTGGTTTTTCGAGACAGGGTTTCTCTGTGTAGCCTTGGCTGTCCTAGACTCATTTTGTAGACCAGGCTGGCCTCGAACTCACAGCGATTCACCTGCCTCTGCCTCCCGAGTGCTGGGATTAAAGGCGTGCGCCACCACACCCAACTTCTGAAAAGAGAAGGGAGCTGGATATGGTACCATCAATCATATTTCTAGTATTTGGGGAGGTGAAAGTAGGAAGGTCAGGAATTTGAGGTAATCCTCAGCTATATAGCAAATTCAAGGCCAGCCTGGGTTGCATGAGGCCGTTTCAAAAAAAAAAAAAAATTGAAAAGGGGGGGTGGGATGACAAAGAGGAGTCAGGAAGGAAAAAAGAAAAAGAATCATCATCCTAGGGCCAGAGGCAGCCCCTGCAGAAGGTCCTGGGCTCATTCCCAGCTAAGGGAGAGAAGGAACCGAGAAGGGATCACAGAGACCAGTTCTCTCTATAGCTGAGACTGTTATCTGAGTTTCCCATGCTTGCTCTCTGCTGCACTCTGCCCAGATTCATGGCATCCTCCTCCCTGGAAGAGTCCTTTCCTAAGCCTAGCCAGAAGCCAACGACCACGTGCCGCAGCATTCCCAGCTAAGAATCCAGCCAGACCCTCCTGCACCCAATACTTTAGCAGCTCAACTCTGTCCTGGGCTTTCAGTGAGCAAAGAGCTTCCCAGCCCAATACATGGAATTTAAGAAAAGTAAAGGCCAGGAGCCTCAGACCCTTCCCTACAGAGCAGTGAAGGCTCAGTCAGGCCTCCCCTGCAGGAAGAGCTGCTAGACCTTGTTCCCTCTATTCCCAACCTCCTCCAGAGGGCAGGCGGTCAAGCCCAGGGGGATCCCAAGCCAGGTAGGAAAGCTATTAAGAACTCTGATGTGTTGGAGGCTGGAGAGATGGCTCAGCGGCTAAGAGTACTGGCTGCTCTTCCAGAGGACCCGGGTTCAATTACCAGCACCCACATGTTGGCTCACGACTGTAATTCCTGTTCCAGGGGGTCTGACACCTTCCCACATACATATATGCAGGCAAAACACCAATGCACATAAAATTTTTTAAAAAAATTTAAAGAAAAGAAAGAACTGACATAAAGCTGGGTGTGGTAGTGCATACATGCCTTTTTTTTTTTTTTTTTTTTTTTTTCTTTTTTGGTTTTTGCTTATTGAGACAGGGTTTCTTTGTGTGGCTGTCCTGGAATTCAATCTGTACACTAGGCTGGCCTTGAACTCAGAGATCCACCTGCCTCTGCCTCCCAAGTGAGTGCTGGGATTAAAGGTGTTTGCCACCCCCTCCACCTCTTCCAACCTCCTACCCCCACCCCAATTGCATGCCACCCCTTTAATCCCAGAACTCAGACGGCAGAGGCAGATAGACATCTGAGTTTGTGGCCAGCCTGGACTACAGAGTTTCAGGACAGCCAGGGCTACACAGAGAAACCCTGTCTCAAGAAAAAAAAAAAAAAAAAGAAGAAGAAGAAAGAAAGAAGAGAACTCTAACAGTTGCCATTCCTCATCTTGTTGATTTAAGTAAAAAACCTTACAAAACCTTTAAAAAATAAGGCAAGCCAGGCCAGTGATGGCAAGTCACAACCCAAGGTGGGAAGTGTGCCTCTCTCGCATAGGTGTATACCTTACAGGCTTCTTGATGACCCGAGAGGCAGAAGGTCTGCCCAGGGGCCTTTTGTCCACTCACCATCTCCTAAGACTCTGAGCAGCCACGTGCCTCGAGACACCTGAAGCAGGTAATTCAAAGACACAATCTCTTCTGCATCTCAGTTCCCCAAGGGCAAGGCTATATTCTGTGTGTGTGCTATGCGTGGGGTATACCATGTCAACATCGAGTGACACTAAGTGGTGATGGCATTCCCATCCTTTCAAGGAGCTATCAGACCCTGACATTAGACAACAAGTGGGGGCTGGAGAGATGGCTCAGAGGTTAAGAGCATTTGCTGTTCTTCCAAAGGTCCTGAGTTCAATTCCCAGCAACCACATGGTGGCTCACAGCCATCTATAATGAGGTCTGGTGCCCTCTTCTGGCATACAGGTGTACATGCAGGCAGAACACTGTATACATAATAAATAAATAAAGCTAGGCATGGTGGCGCACGCCTTTAATCCCAGCACTTGGGAGGCAGAGGCAGGCAGATCACTGTTAGTTCAAGGCCAGCCCGGTCTATAGAGTGAGCCCAGGACAGCCAAAGCTACACAGAGAAACCCTGTCTCGAAGAACCAAAAAAATAAAAAATAAAATAAATAAATATTAAACAACAACAAACAAGCAAAGTCAAAGCGGCATGAGCTCTCCTCTTCCCATCCAAGTCAGTTCAAATGCCTTTCTGATGGTACGGGAGCCACTCTTGCGCCCACCAGCCACCTTGGTTCCTCGGCCCTCACACTAGGCCAGAGCCCCTCCTCTGGGAGACTCACTCTCATTCAACTCATTCAGCACGCTGTACTCCAACAGCAGTCAACCTCGAACTCACTGACCATCAGTTTACCGGCTGGGGGTGGCGCACGCCTTTAATCCCAGCACTCAGGAGGCAGAGGAGGGGAATTCGCTGTGAGTTCGAGGTCAGCCTGGTCTACAAAGTGAGTCCAGGACAGCCAGGGCTACACAGAGAAACCCTGTCTTGAACAAACAAATAAAAATCAAAATGAAACTTAACTTTATCTTCATTATTTTTAGATTTTAATACTTTTTATGTATAATGAGTATTTTGTCTGCATACATGTACACGTGCCACAGTGTCTCTGGGATTGGAGAAGTCAGAAGAAGGAATTGGACCGTCTGGAACTGGAGTGCTGAATGGCTGGTCTGACTGCCACGTTCTTTTTGAAGCTTTTATTTATTTTTATTTTATGTGTTCAAAGGTGTTTTGCCTGAATGTATCTATGTGCCATGTGCATATCTACTACCCAAGGAGGCCAGAAGAGGGTGTTAGGCCCCCTTGAACTGGAGTTCCAGGAAGTTGTGAGCTGCCAATTGGGTGCTAAGAACCAAACCCAAGTGCTCCTAACCACTGAGCCATCTCTCCAGTGCCAAGGATCACACTTCTCACACTGCCTTTAGGCTCTGCATCTCAGCGATTCCACTGGCCTCCTCCTCTAGTGCCACACTGGTGTTCCCACAATGCCTCAGGTCCCTCCTGCGTTGACTTTGCAGAAGCAGTTCTTACCACCTAGATTTGTCATGGAGTTGGATGGTCAGGGCTCTAAGCACCCTACCTTGCAGGGAGCGCCGGCTGCAGAGCAGTGTGATCAGTGTCCTAGAGCTGCACAACATGACAGCTCTGGCACCAAGGTCTCATTTCAAAACTTCACACACACCACTGCTGGTGTCACTGTGAAATGTACCCCTTCCTCTCTACTCACCTTAACACTTCATGCGCCACTCTGTTTCCAACCTGGCACCTGCACTGCCCTAGAGTCTCACTCTCTAGGGCACCCCAGCACTGACTGGAGCACAGGACCTTTCAAGAACGTGCCCTGGAAACGCCAGGAACAAGACAGAGCTTTCATGTTGCGTGCAGTGCTGGGGCCCTCACCTCAAGCCAAGTTCAGACCTCCATCTACGTCACACACCATCCTCAGAGAAAGGTTTGACCTGGGCCTGCACGGATTCTGATCTCCAGAGTGGGGGCCTCAATGAAAGAAATGCTCTCACCTGAGCTCAGTGCTCAGACTTGGTGCCGAGCCACACACTCCTTCCCTCTGGAGCTGGGAGCCCTTCTGCAAGAGCCAGACCCGTGGAGTGAAAACCGCTTCCAATGTACTTATTCAGCACATACCAAATTTATCAGGGAGACCATCAATGTAATATTTTTTTTATTTTTTTTGGTTTTTCGAGACAGGGTTTTTCTGTGTAGCCTTGACTGACCTGGACTCACTTTGTAGTCCAGGCTGGCCTCGAACTCACAGCGATCCGCCTGCCTCTGCCTCCCGAGTGCTGGGATTAAAGGCGTGCGCCACCACGTCCGGTGATTTTTTTTTTTAAATCATATATAAACTCTGTGACTTCAAGGCCAGCCTGGTCTACACAGTGAAACCCAGTCTCAAAAGAAAGGAAGGGAAGAAGGAAGAAAGGAGAAGAGAAGAGAAAGAGAAATCTAGAGCCAGCCTTACTGATGGGCTATTTGAGGAAACATCCAAGGGGGTGGAGCTAGGGGTGAGGCCATCTATGGGCAGAACTCTCCAGGTTTGGGGCAGACAAATGTAAAGTTCCTGAGGCAGAAGAAAGGCCAGGGAGCACAGTGAGGGAGGGCAGGAGCGGCAGGGAAGAGGGCCGGTGAAGTAAAGTGCCAGAACATATGGCCTGTGGCTTATATTATACTTATATTACTCAAGTGCAGTGGGCTGGTTCTGAGCAGAGACATAACTATAGGATGTTCTATGCATATTGTGCCTGGTCAAAGAACTAGCACAAAACTAACAGGCCTGCATCTCCCTCCCACCTTTCCAGAAGTCTCTAACTCCAAAGGCCCAGCTGACGCCTTCCTTCCGTCTAGGCCTTTGCTCTATGTAAAACCCCTGGTTAGAAGAATGAAAAATTTTCCAGACAAGGGTGGAGATCCAGTGTCTGCAATCTGATCTTGGAAATGTTAGAACAGGAAGGAGATGGAGTTTCGGGCACACCATAGTGTCGCTGTCAGTTTTCACTAAGCGTTTCTTGTCTATTGGCCAGGCCTTCAGAGGTGCTTAGGAGTCTTAACTGCGGCCAGCAGAAAGTGGAGCTAGCCAGCTGGATGGGACCTGAAGACCGAGGCAGACTCCTCCAGCAGTTCCTTCATCTCACAACCATGACCCCTGAGCTCCTGACCTCACACTGGAAGGCCTGAAGTAAGAGGCAGGACTCCCAGCAGCACCAGGTTATAGCATGGAAGCCAGTTCTGGAAATCACAAACAGCTCTTAGATTTGAGTGGTCTTTCTGAGGTAAGACTGATTCTCTGACCAGAAACTGTGACCCCTAAACAAGAGGAGTCTAAAAAGAAGGACCTAGCCGGACATGGTGGTGCACGCCTTTAATAACAGCACTCAGGGAGGCAGAGGCAGGCGGATTGCTATGAGTTCGAGGCCAGCCTGATCTGCAAAGCGTGTCCAGGCAACCAGGATTACACAGAGAAACCCTGACTTGAAAAACAAACAAACAAACAACAAAAAAAAAAAAAAAAGAAAGAAAGAAAGAAAGAAAAAGAAAAAGTGGGGACGTTTGAGGGTTACATTAAAAGCCTGGAGCCCCAGCATGCTCCACTTTCTAGGAAGCTGCTATGAACCCAAGTCCTCACTGTCAAATGGCCAACTGGCCTCGCCTCAAATCTAGGCTGACCACATTTCTAAGCCTCTGGATTCCTTCTCCACAAGGCCTAAGGCATGAACTCTGCAAGAAGAGACAGCCAGGCGCCATAAGGACCCAAGGCTCTGAAGTGGTATCAAGTCCACCTCCTACAAGGTCACTTCAGCCAACAGACAGGCCGTGAAGAGCAGGATCGGGTGTGTAGTTCATTATCACAGCCCTGGGGCCCAGAACCTGTCCCAGCAATGGTGCTCTATGCAATGAAGAAATGCCTGGCTCTCTAAGACTTCACAGGATTCAGGCTGGGTGGTAAGCAGTTGGGCCTGCCGACCCATCATCTTGTGGACCTGTGTCAGAAAGGGCAGCCAGTGGGTCATCTTTTCCTCTAAGCCCAAACGCCAAGTATCACATTGCTTGGCTTTCTGTGTAAAGCCTGGTCTAAAATGTAGGCCATTTATTTGCACAACTAGAAGGACTTACCACATGGCATTTGTGAGCATGTCTGTGAATATTTTGTGTATCCTGGGTACAAGGACCCTGAGAAACAGCTCAGCACTTAGAAGCATTTGCTGCTCTCCCAGGGGATCAGAGTTCAGTTCCAGTTTCCAATGCCCATGTCAGGTAGTGGCTTGCATTAGCCTGTAACTCCACCTTCCTCTTCCGGACTCTATGGGCAACCCTCCCCCACACATACAAGCAGATACATACATTTATTATACATTATTAATTTAAATACAGGTTCTTTTTTTTTTTAATATTTTTTATTTATTTAATTTTTTAATTTATGTGTGTTGGTGTGAGGGTGTCAGATCTTGGCGTTACAGACAGTTGTAAGCTGCCATGTGGGTGCTGGGAATTGAACCCGGGTCCTTTGGAAGAGCAGGCAGTGCTCTTAACCACTGAGCCATCTCTCCAGCCCTAAATACAGATTCTTGCAGGTTACAAATTTGTGATTCTTGTGTCTCTATTCCCCAAGTGCTGGGATTACAGTCACATGCCATCATGTCCAGCCTAATACTTTGCAAGGGGAAAGTGACATGATCAACATATCATCAAGATTGCTGCAACAGGGGCTGGAGAGGTGGCTCAGAGGTTAAGAGCATTTGCTGTTCTTCCAAAGGTCCTGAGTTCAATTCCCAGCAACCACATGGTGGCTTACAACCATCTATAATGAGATCTGGTGCCCCTTCTGGTGTGTAGGCATACATGCAGGCAGAGCTCTGTATACATAATAAATAAATAAATCTTAAAAAAAAAAATTACTGCAACTATGCATGGAAGTAAGTTTATGATTTTATTTAAGGAGCCAGTAGGCTGTACTTGTAATACTAGCACTCAGGAGGCTGATTCAGGAGGATTTCTAAAGGACAAGGACTGCCTGGGCCTATTAGTCACGTTTCTCAGGAGCAACAGGACTGATTGAATGAATGTGGGTGTGGTGGCACACGCCTTTAATCCCAGCATTTGGGAGGCAGAGGCAGGCAGATCACTGTGAGTTCCGGGCCAGCCTAGTCTACAAAGTAAGTCCAGGATAGCCAAGTCTACACAGAGAAACCCTGTCTCAAAAAAAACAAAATCAAAAACAAAAGAAATAGAGACTATAAAGCTGGGCGAGGAGGTGCACACCTGTAATCCCAGCACTCAGGGAGGCAGAAGCTGGTGGATTGATGTGAGTTTTAGGCTAGCCTGGTCTATAAAGTCCAGGCCAGCCAAGGCTACACAGAAAAACTCTGTCTGAGAAAACCGAAATCTTCTCAGGAGATGGGACTGGAGCACATTATATAACTTAGGCTACCATAGAACTCACTGTGCACCTCGGATTAGCTTCACAATCCTCCTGTTAGCCTCCTAAGAGCTGGGAGACACATGTCCTTGGGTTTGTTGGTGTTGAAGGGACTCTAGGCAACTCAAGCATGGCTAGCATGGCCCTGTCAGGCCCTGCCCTTCTCCCCCATAATCTCTGCCTTGCTAAAAACCATTCTATTACATTCCTAAAGCTAGCCAGCCACCAAGGCCTGTTCCCTTGCTTGGCCACTTCCTACTCCGGACTATCAGGGTCCAGCTAGCAAAGTATTGAAGTCCACCAATCAAAAGCCCCCTTTGGCTCATCTAATTTACGTGTCCAAAAAAATAAAACGCCTCATCCTAACAAGTGGTTTCCCCTTTTCCTTTATAAACCAACATCTGTGTATGGGCTAGGTCTCTCCACCCCGCCCTGACAAATACCTCTCTCCCTGTTCCCATCCTCTTCTCCTTCCTCTCCTCTCCTGCCTTTGTCTCTTATACCCTGCCCCCCGTCCCCTGAAATAAATATCCTTCATGCAGAGAACTTGGTCTTGGGGGTCCTGAGCCAACACTGTTTAATTTTATTTTATGAGTACAGGTGTTTCACCTGCATGTATGTATGCGTATCACATGCATGTTTAGCACCTGCAGAGGACAGAGAACAGTGTTGGATCCCCTGGACCTGGAGTTACAGATGGCGGTGATAAGGTGATGGGAACTGATCCCAGGTGGGCCTTTAAAGAACAGCAAATCCTCCTAAACAATGTGCCATCTCTCTGGTCCATTTTGTTTTATTTAATTTAATTTATTTTATTTTTGCTTTAAAGTTGAAATCTTGCTGGATGTGATGCTTATATCTGTAAGATTCTAAAGGAGAGAAGAGGATTGCTGTGAGCTCCAGGGTAGCCTGGGCTACAGCGTGAGCCCCTATCTCAACCCTTTCTGACCAAGTAAGAGTCCAAGTCACCCAGGCTAGCCCTAAGTCGGCTAAGCACATAATCTACAACTTACACATCCTCCTGCCTCAGCATGTGTTACTATGGCCAGCGCCACCACATCTGCATAACTCATCTCAGATTAGCTATGCAGACACCTTAGCAAGCTTGCAGAGTGTACCTCATAGCTACAGGACGCCTCAGAAAGAATGGCCAGACACCCCAAAAATCCTGGCCAAAACATGCTGTGGGCTTGTAGAATACTGGACATACTCCTGACCACCCAAGAAGTATGATCTTGTCAATTTGCCAACCAAGCCAGTAACAAATCATTCACTACTGTGCATTAGAGTTGAAGACTCCCTGGTAACTTTCTGAAAATACACAATAAGGTTATAGAGCCCTTAGACTTAAGAGACAACACAAGATCCTGTAGCCACTGCCCAGCTGTCACCAGTGTTCAGCTGTATTCCCTGGCTATGACCCAGCAAGACTTTCTTCTCTACCAAGTTGCTTCAACACTTTCCCCAGCAGCAGGCGCATCCTGGTTCACTCCGCTCAGTCATGGTCACACCGTTAGTTCACGATACCTCTGAATTTGGGTGCATAATTGTATTTATTCATGTATTTACTTACTTAGATGGTATCTTCTCTACTTTTAGAAGTAAGTTGCTCATCATCTGAGCCTCCCAAGTAGTGCTGGGCAGCGGCTGGCGTCTACACACCTGAGATACAGAGCTTCTGCCTCTGTTCCTGCACTCCATCTGAAGCCACATGTTACTTTATAACATGAAGTCAACTAGGGTAATGCACAGCATTTCAGAATAAGAATGCGGGACAATCCCAGGAAAGCCTTCACTTACCAGGAAACTGGGACAGAGGGGAGGACATCCTATTGGGACTCTAGATGAGAGAAGCATGGGAGAATAGCGAAGTAGAAGGATCCAGAGGTCCTAGAAACCTACAAGTAGAACATTATGATAGGCAGATTTGGGCCCAGGGGTCCCGCTCAAACTAAGGCACCAGCCAAGGACAATACAGGTGGTAAAATTTAAACCCCTACCCAGATCTAACCAATGGTCAGAACAGTCTCCACACTTGAGTGGAGAGTGGGATATGACTTTCTCACGTACTCTGGTGTCTCATATTTGACCATGTCCCCTGGAGGGGGAGACCTAGTGGCACTCAGAGGAAGGACAGCAGGTTACCGAGAAGAGACTTGATACCCTATGAGCATATACAGGGGGAGGTAATCCCCCTCAGGAACAGTCATAGGGGAGGGGAATAAGGGGAAAATGGGAGGGAGGGAAGAATGGGAGGATACAAGGGATGGGATAACCATCGAGATGTAACAAGAGTAAATTAATAAAAAAAAAAAAAAAAAAAAAACGCAAAAAAAACCCAACAATGCGGGACAAGGAAGGTGCTGGCAAACCCAGTCCACGCAGGAAGTACGAAGGCAGGTACTCACTACCCTAATGAATACGGTTGGTAAGATGCTTGTCTACCATGCACAAAGGCCTGGGCTCGATCCAAGCATTGTACAAATGTGGTGTGGAGGCTGAAGATGGAACTCAGTTGGCAAAGCGCTAGCCTAGCATGCATGAAGCCCTGGGCTTGATCCTCAGCAGCCCATAAACCAGGCATGGTTCAGGGAATGCCTATAATTCTGGCACCTGAAAGGTGGAGGCAGGAGGATTAGGCATTCTAGATCCTCCTAAGGTATAGAGCTGTCAAGGCCAGCTTGAAATCCTGTCTCAGAAAAAAATATAAATAGATAGATAAATGGATAGATGGATAGATGGATGTATGGATAAGCTGGGGAGATGACTCAATGGGTAAGTGGTTGCTATGCAACCTTGAGAACATGAGATCAAATCCTCATCACCCACTTAAAAGTGGCCAGTGGTATAGGCTTATAGCTCCAGTAGGCATGGAGTGACAAGCAATAGGTGAGTTCTGAGAGATTAATGACCAGCCAGTGTAGCTGAAATTGTAAGCTCCAGATTTGATGAGTGGCCTGGGTAGTTTTTATGTCAACTTGGCCCAAGCTATAGTCATCTGAGAAGCGGAAGCCTCAATTGAGAAAATGCCTCCATAAGATCTGGGGAAAGGCAGGCCTGAGGGGCATCTTTTTAGTTAGTGAAGTGATTGATGTTGGAGGGTTCTGCTCGTTGTGGGGGGAACCACTCCTGAGCTGATGGTCTAGGGCATGTCAGGAAACTGCTGAGCAAGCTGTACGGAGCCAGCCAGGAAGCAGCACTCCTCCTGGCTTCTGCATCAGCTCCTGCCTCCAGGTTCCTGAGTTGCTTGAGTTCCTGGCCCTGACTTCCTTTAATGATGAACTGTGATATGAGAGCACGAGCGAACTATATCCTTCCCTTCCTAAGATGCTTCTGCTCAGGGCATTTCATCACAGCAATGGTGACCCTAACTAAGCAGTGAAAGATCCTGTCTCAAACAACAAACAAAATAAATAAGCGGAAAAGTGACGGTGGAAGAGAATCACTTGTGCCTCCACATGCAGGCAGGCAAGTGTAACACACACTCCCACACTTTGCCACACACACGCATTCACGCTCATATCCTCACACTGCTTTTCTGGTGGGCAGGAGGAAGGAAATTCTCAACACTGAAAACCTCAGAGGTCTAGGGGCCTGGGGGTCTAGGGAGCCTGCTCAGTATGCATAAGGCCCTGAGATCCAGCACTTCAGCAACTATAAAAAAAGATCCCGACAGAGCTGCTGAGACAGCTCAGCGAGAAAAGGTGCTTGCTGTCAAGCTTGACCTCCTGAGTTTGGTCCTGGAGCCCCACATGGGAGGGCAAGAACTCAGACAAGTTGTCTTCTAACACACATACAGTGGCTGTGCCACGCCCAGATAGATAAATGGAATTTATACTATTTTTTTTTTTTTTTTTGGTTGGTTTTTCAGAGACAGGGTTTCTCTGTGTAATAGCCCTGGCTGTCCTTGAACTCACTTTGTAGACGAGGCTGGCCTTGAACTCACAACAGAGATCCACCTGCCTCTGCCTCCTGAGTGCTGTGATTAAAGGTGTACACCACTGCCACAGCTGCCACCACCACCTGGTAATGTAATTTAAAAAACAACAAAAAAGAAGTCTAGCTCTTTTCAGCCCAGGACAAAGGGCCTCCTACTGTTCCCATGCAGTCTGAATTCCCAGCCTTAGCAGAGACTGTCCAAATTTCACAGTCACCCTGAAACCAAACACGTCTTAAGACAAAAGCAAAGGACTAGGCTTCAGTGTGGCCTGCAAAGCACTTCCTTCCTCCAGCCTGCTGAACTCAGCTGGGCTATCCTGGGGACCACCATCTTGTGAGGGAGAGAGGGAGGGAGGGAGGGAGGAAGGCTCAGATCCACTGGGAGGCAAGGCCAAGACATGCACCCAAGCCAGGCATGGTGGTGCACGCCTTTAATCCCAGCACTCGGGAGGCAGAGGCAGGTGGATTGCTGTGAGTTTGAGGACAGCCAAGGCTACACAGAGAAACCTTGTCTTGAAAAAACAAAAACAAAAACAAACCAAAAAACAAACAAACAAACAAAAAAACCATGCACCCAAAGCAAAGGCAGGGTTCCTACTGGAGACCCCAGCAGACAGAGGGGTCTGTTACGGAGCTCCTGCAAGGCAAGCTCTGAGAAAGGAAAGTTAACCGTTCTCAACTGCAGAGATTGAGTCCACACTAAATAACAGGTGGACAAGTTAATCTGTGCTCAGAATTTCAATAAATAACTCCTGTGGTATGGGCTCAAGTGAGGAACAACACGAAAGGAAAAGAAGGTTCCACGGCCTCAGTCAAGGAGCCTAAGGGAGCCCACAGAACAACCCAAACCCACCTGGACAGGGCACGCCTGTCAACCAGTCAGTATTTGTGGGGCTCAGCCTAGCTCTCCCACGCCATTTGGGTCAATTCCACATGAAGACAGTCTTAGGAAGCAGTAACTCTAGCACACAACTGCCCTCAGAACGGCACCCTCGAGGGCCTGCCTGTGGCCTCAGGAACTTCCTGTCCAATGAGGGCGAGAAGGAGGTCCCAGGAGCAGCACACAGCCCCACTCTATCCATGCCTGCCTGGCCACAAAGGAGAAGGCCAGAGCTATAGGCTTGGAACAAATGCATGGCAGCTGAGGCTCAGATGTCTGACACCTCTCAAGTCTGGACTGAGAAAGGGCAGTGTCTTCTACTGAAGGCATTTGTGGGTAGCCTCTCACTTTCTAGAAAACCCTCCTGCTCTCCCCTGTTGCTGCTCCAAGCTAGAATCTATCATCTTTCAACTTGAGAAACAGCCTCTTCAAAACCATTTGGGTGAGGGGTGTAGCTCATTTGGCAGCATCTGCCTAGCATGCACAAAGCCCGGCGTTCCAGCCCCAGCGCCACATAAGCCTGGCTGTGGTAGCACACTGCCGTAACCCCAGCAGCTGGGTGAGACGCAGGAGAACCACAAGTTCAAGGTCATCCTCAGGAATACACGGACTATGAAGCAAGTGTGGAGTACATGAGACAAGACTATTTCAAAACACCAAGCCAAGGGCTAGAGAGATGCCGCAGCCAGTTAAGACACTAGCTGCTCTTCCAGAGGATGCAGGTTCGAGTCCCAGCACCCACATGGTGGCTTCAAACATCTGTAACTGCAGTTCCAGGACATCTAATAACCTCTTCTGGCTTCCAAGGTAATAGAGAAACCAGTGGTGCACAGACATACATGTAAAATAAAAATAAAAAGTTAAGGGGCTGGAGAGATGGCTCAGAGGTTAAGAGCACTAACTGCTTTTCCAGAGGTCCTGAGTTCAATTCCCAGCAACCACATGGTGGCTCACAGCCATCTATAATGAGATCTGATGCCCTCTTCTGGCCTGCAAGTGTGCATGTAGACCACTATATACATAATAATAAGTAAATAAAACTTTTAAAAAGCCAGGTGTGGTGGCGCACGCCTTTAATCCCAGCAATCGGGAGGCAGGCGGATCGCTGTGAGTTTGAGGCCAGCCTGGTCTACAAAGTGAGTCCAGAACAGCTAAGGCTACACAGAGAAACCCTTTCTCAAAAAACCAATAAATAAATAAAGTTATGAACAAAACCAAGGGAAACAACAGTCCCTTTTGATATGCTTGCAGCAATGGGAGTGGACCGTGGTCACCCAGGGCCACAGGTCAGCACAGTAGAACGAGGGAAAGCTGATCAATGGAAACTAAGTCCCAGACACACGAGGGTGCCTGGTAGTGGTGGTGCACGCTTTTAACCCACCACTCAAGAAAGGAGAGGAAGGTGGATCTCCGTGAGTTCGAGGCCAGCCTGGTCTACAGACAGAGTTCCAGGACAGCCAGGGCTACACAGAGAAACCCTGTCTCTGGAAAATGAAAAGCAAGCAAGCAAGCAAACAAACAAACCCACCATGAGATTCCATGACATAATTTTTATGTTTTTAGATTCTTAATGTAGAGCTCAGTGGTAGGGTGTGTATCCAGCATAGAGCAGAAGGCTGAGTACAATTCTCAGCATCCAAGTATCAATGCTTGTGTGTGTGCATGCATGTGTGTGCGCATGCGATCTCCACGTAGGTGTGCCCGTGTAGTTAGCTGTCTTTCTCAGCTGCTCTCCACCTTATTTTTTGAGACAGGGCCTCTCACTGAGCCTGGAGCTCCCCACTCAGAAGACTAAACAGCTTGTGAGCACCAGCCGTCTTGTCCTCACTTGCCTAGTGCTAAGATTATAGGTGTGCACGGCAGTGCCCGGCCTTTTTTTTGGGGGGGTCTTGGGGAGCCAAACTCAGCTCCTCATGCTTGTACGGCAAGCAGGTTTGGTGCAAACAAATTGTTCTTGTCCTGTCACCTCTAGTGAATGTGAGGCAGGAAAAACTCAGGTGGAAACGGCCATATCAATCACTTGTTCATCACCTCATGACCACCAAGCAGGGCTCCTCCTCTTGTCCCTGAGCAAGAGGAAGTGCCTGTCTCTATCCTCAACAAGCTGTGAAGAAAAAAAGAAGCTGCTGCTAGCAGGAAACACACTAGGGACACATAGGAAAACAGGACAACACTGTGGTGAAGAACAGATCCGGCTTCTATTTTACCACCTCCATGGCAAACGTCGCTGAATTTCACTGTCTATACTTAAGAGGGAATAAGAATTCCTCACAGTGGGGCGGGAGTATAGAGAGATGGCTCAGTGCTTAAGAGTGCTTGCGACTCTCTCAGAAAAGCACGGTTCGGTTCCCACCACCCACATCTGATGCACAAATCCCTGTAATGCCAGCTCTAGGAGACCCAACTCCCTCTTCTAGCATCTACATGTACACACACACACACACACACACACACACACACACACACACAC
>OU015757.1:64086058-64148363 GCA_907169655.1 Acomys percivali | reverse complement strand
TTTGGAATTAAAACATATAGTAAGTGATTATAAAGAAAAATCAGGGAGAAGAATAAGAAAAAATTTTTAATTACTCTCTTTTATGTATATTGGTGTCTTGGCTGCATGTATGTCTGTGCACCAGCTGTAAACTGCCCCATGGGTGCTAGGAATTGAACCTGGACCCTCTGGAAGAGCAGCCAGTGTTCTTAAGCACTTGAGCCATGGCTGAGCCATCTCTCTAGCCCCGAGAGGGGTAAGACTTTAAGAGGCACAGGGCAGAGAATAGAAGCAGATCAGGGCTAAACATGTGAAGGGGAAAATCCAAGCACAGATGAATGCAAGTTTGGTGGCATACATCTGCAACCCCTGTCACTCAAAAGGCTGAGGTGGGAAGATGGAGAATTCAAGACCTGCCTAAGTGATTCCTCAAGCCACCTCTCCACCACAAGTTCAAGACCAGCTTAGTCTATATAGCAAGCTCTAGAATAGCCAGCACAGGCAGAAGGCAGAACCAGAGAGGTGACACTAAAAAGTGTTACTGTCATAGAACCAACATTATCACACATATTCAATAAAACCTCAGAAACAGGCTTAGGGTTAAGGAGAGACAGGTGGCATACACTCACTCATGGACTCTGCTGTCCCCATAGAGATCGCTCAGGCCAAAGCTGATGTAGTGCCAGTGCTCAGGAATGTTGTCAGAAGGACTCCCAATATTCCTGTACATGCTAACATAATCCAAGGGATCTGGTCCGCCCAACCTGCAAAAGACAAGGCACAAGGTTTCCATTTAACCCTGGAGACTAGAGAATGTCAAGACACTGCTCTACAAACCCAAAAACCCCATCCTAGAGGAGCCTAAAGCAAAGATAACTGAAGCTGGGTAAGAATCTCGCTAGGGGTCAGCCGAGGGAGGAAAAAGAACCCAGCTGAGGCTGCATCCTTCCGCATGTTCAAGAGTTCCTTTCTCTAACCTCCAACACGAAGGCCTCTTTTAGAAACGAAACACACTTGGTGGTTGTCCATTTTACTGTTGACTGTTTCAAGCTGCTGACTCCAAACAGAGCTTTCTATGTAACTGTCAAAATGCAGGCTCCAAGGTAAGAGATGCACCGGTCACTCAATGGCTTCTGCTGAATGACTCTCCAGAGCATGCCCAGTGCACATCACTCCCGGACGTGCATGTTCCATTCTGCACCTGTCTCTTAGACATCGCGTTCCTGAAAGACTGTATTGTGCCTTCTATTATTGTTTCTTTTGAATACACACAAAGCCTCCAGTCTGCACAGATCCTGGCCTGTACTCCACAGATCAAAACTTATTCTCACTGCAGCAGGAGCCAGGCTGGGCCCTGTAAGCACCTGCATCCCAAACAGTATCCCAGGAGGCTCCTGTCTCAAAGGAGAAGATGGGACATAGCATAGTGTGTAGCTACTAAGGATCACATTCAATTCTCCATAAATCCAACAGAAAAGCAGTTGGGAAAGAGATTCACTCATTACCTCATTAGCAATTAATGCTTAAGCAAAGCAAAACAAAACAACAACTAAAACCTGCTTTCCCTCAGGATGGACAGGGAAACACAGTAGGACTTGTGAATCACACGAGACGGGAGCCGTGAGCGGAAGAAAGTATGCACTGAGCCCATGAACTCCATCCACACTTAGCTGCCTCACATGCAGCACTCCTCAGACCATAAGTGGAGTTTGCCTTTGCCTGGCCCTGGAACATGGACAGGAGTGCACTTTGCAAGTGGGCTGAACTACTGAGGGAAAGCTAATGACCAAATGAAAGACAAGGCGCAGGAGATCCCAGCAAGTGTGCCAGGACCTTGCAATTCAAACCCTATTTTAAAACCAGTAAGTCTGGTTTCATCCTCTTTGCCAGGATGTTATTAGCCTCTGTAGAAATCCTTATTCTCTTGGTGTGTGTGGGGAAGGGGAGGAAGCTAAGTTATTTATAGAAGTCATAAGAAAGAAAAGTCACTATAAAGTAGCTTAGGATCTCATCTGAGTGAGTTAGATGAAGGTACAAATATCGATGTCTGTCTTTAACTGTGATTTCACCAGATCATCTGACTAAACCCATGACCATCTGGATTTAAAACATTCTGGAGAAGGGTAGAGGAAAGAAAGGGACCCTCTTAAAGCTGCAGAACCCTAAAAAAGACAGATTCCATATTCTCTCCAAATTCCTGTGGCAAGTCCCCAATAGGCCTTGTCGCAGCCTAGGTCCATGCAGCAACAAGCAGTGACACTGTGTTTGCTGCCCCTGTTCCACCTGCCAACACGCCACAGCTCCTTCTGACAGACCATCTCCCAAGAGAAATCACATCAAAAAGAGGCTTTAAGAAGCCAGGGAATGTCAACCTCATCACAAGCTCAGAGAGTTCTGTTCTACCACTCACACTCCGTGACTATGGAAAAAAAAATCACATTTAACACTTAGGAAAAGACCGCTCCAAGGGTCCAGAGCATCCCTTACCTTAATTCCCTGAATGCCTGACTTCTCTCTATAGGGCAGCTGCAGGACTGCAGTGGACCCAGGGCACCAGGCTCTGCCTCCAATCCCAACTATTAGCTGGACTACTCCTGCTGGTCAGGGACCACTAGTTAAAAAGGCAGCCTTCAATCCCCAAAGAAATCCCATAGCCAGACCCAAGCAGTTCAGTCACTCCTCTCGCTGTGAGAACTGAAGGGGCTGGTAAGATCCTAAAGAGAGGGGGGTAGGTATAAACTTCAGCATCTCTATTCTGCAAATTCCTCTGAGTCTTAGAAGCCCCTGAACCATTCCTTCTTAGATTCCTGCATCTAGGTGGCATTCCTTATTTCACAAAGTGCTCTGCACACCTTCTCACTTGCTACCTGGTCTATCTCTGGAGGAGCAGCCTCAAGACAAGCTGCCATACCTTTAACGAACAACTCTGTCTTGATGGTCATGTGGGTAGCCAGTTGCCCTATTCTGCGCAGGGACTTCCCCTCACACTTACACAAGATCAGGGCAAACAGCATGGCAAGGCCAGCCTCATCTCTCTCGTGTCGGGATAAGCTCACCACAACATAGTTAAATATAGAGATGCAATTAAAATGGGTGAGTTAGCAAGAGCTGTTTCCCACTCAGAAGTGCCCTTCAAAAAACTCTCTTCAGCCTGAAAACAGGTTGCCCTCTACAGACGCACTGCACTGCCGCTGCCATACCTCCTGGCTACCAGGACAGGGGCTAGTCTCCAGGACCTCCCGGCTGTCAGTTTTCTTTGCATGGTCCATCGTCCTCCACTGACACGTGGAGTTAGCTTCATTTCTGTAAAGCCTAACCGCCATCTCCTCCGAGCCAGTGAGAGTATGTCACAAAGGAAAAAGACTCAGCTTTATAGGGGGTGTAACCAGCAAAGACATCCACTTCCCCCCTCAGGTCCACCTTTTACAATAGGTTGCCCCAGGGGCCTTCGGGGATCCACTGGAAGGGTCATCTAATACAGCGAGTGCCTGCCCCAATATGGCCACCTTTTCGTCTATCTTAGGTCCAGCAACACCATGAGGACTTGTCCGATTACACCTGTTTTGTCTGAAGGCTGGCTGAAGAACGGGTTGCAAATAGGAATGGGCAATCAAAAAGAGCCATTTCTACTCCAAGGACAGCCCATTTGGAAATTGATCCTTTACTGGGCAACTATAAACTGAAATCCTGAAGCCATGACAGGAAGCGCTTCTTCAGGCTGCACTTCCTTCCTCCTGCCCACTCAGGTCCCCACCAGGCACTTCCCACCGTAAGTGTCAAACTTCGATCCCCTTCAACACTAGCTCTCCCGAAGCCTGCTCTTAACTAACGTCCTAAAGCAAAAGCAGCTGCAAAGCCAGAAGCAGGCTCTGCAGAGAGAAAGAGAACTGCGCAGAGTAAGCAAAAAAAGTTTATCTGGCAGAGCTGCTCTGTCAAACCTCAAGAGCAACAGCTTCGCACTGAATGACAGACGCTCCTGCACTCGGGAAGCCCCCCCCACCCAAAGAAGGCCGTCTTTTCTAGTCTTCACTCATCAAAGGCACAATGCCCGCATCTTGCTCCCTCCTAACCCACAGGGGCGTCCTGGTCCCCGGACCGCCCTAGACTACGCGGTCTCATGCCCTCCAAAGCCCTCTCAAACGCTCGCCAGGCCCCGCCTCACCTCCTTCACTCCACACCAGCCGCCCCCTGGTTTCCCCAAGCCCACTAATGACCCACTAAAGGCGCCCCCTCCTTTCTCCACGTTTACAGTTCCCTCTCACACGTACCCCCTCCGTTTCTGTATACACCCCCAGTTCTCAGTTCTTCTAATCCCAGTTAACCCTTCGCTACTCACGGGATCCGTTAACCCTTTGTCCCCAGTCCCAACTTCTGTCTTAACTCCTTCCACAGCATCAGGAAACTCCTGGTTCCCAAGTTCTTTAACCGTTTTCTTCCTCCCTCTTCTGAAAATTACTTCGTCCCCAGTGCTCAAAGCTTTCCCGGCCGGTCGGTCCCTCGTCCTCCGGAGGCCCAGAGCTTACCAGTACTTGACGATAGCGGTAACCTGGAGCGGGTTCGGCTGGTCAGGGTAAAGGCGGCGGCACTCTCCGTAGATGGCGTGCAGTCCCGGGGGAAAGAGTGAGGCAAAGGCCGGAGGAGCATTAGGGCCAGGGGCCGGGGGCGCGGCGGGGCCGGGGGCGACGCTAGGCCGCAGCTCCGCCATCGGGGTGCGTAGGGCGCGCGGGGAAACCGGGAGGGTAGAGGAGGGAAAGCGCCCCGATGGGCCAGCGGACCCACTGTGGATGGGACTCCCCCAGGCGATGGGGGCTACGGCGAGGTCTAACTCCGCGCCTGCGCACGGAGCTCCGTCCGCCCAAGCCCAAGCCTCTACCGAGTCGGCTGGAGGATGCTGCGGGACCGCGGGGAGCTCTAGGGGGCGGAGTGTCGGCCTGCCCTTGGCTGCCACCCATTGGCTAGTGTCATTGCCAGTCACAAGAGGGGAAGGCGTGACTAGACAATAGACCCCGCCCCCTGCCCCTATGTTGGGAGAGTCATAAGGATCTTGGCCCCCCCTAGCGTTAGGAGGAACCCAGTTTTAAAGAGACGCGGTACCCAGAGATGCCAGGGTCCCGTGAAAGCCCTAAGAAGCGCCTATGAAGCTCTTAACTTTGTTTTGCTGATACACGATTTTAAGATAAGCCGGGCAACTGATTAATTCATTAGGCTGTATGTCATTATTAATATATTACAACTCTTTAATATTTCTTGATACTATCGAAAAGTGCCCGGGGAAAATGCCAAGCTGTTTTGGAAGCATTTACATAATCTTTCTCTTTCCCTGGATATTCTCATCTATCATGGTCAAACTCAGAAAAGAGATACTAAAGCAATTTCTAAGCCTTTAGATGGTATTTTAGACCAGTAGTTCCATTGAATTCAACTACACGTATTTTTATAACCTTTGTTGGCTTTTGCTTCATGGGTTCTTGTTTTATCTTTTTTCAAGACAGGGTTTCTCTGTGTAGCCCTGACTATCCTGGAACTCACTCTTGTAGACCAGGCTGGCCTCGAACTCAGAGGTCTGGCTACCGCTGCCTCGAGAGTGCTGGGACTAAAGGTGTGTGCCACCACCATCTGGCGCTGCCGGGGCTCTTGTATGTGCTAGGCACGCATTCTACCACTGACATTAGAAATGTTTATTAATGGTTTATATTGCCCAAGTGACAGAGTGGCTGAGTGGTGGGACTAACTTGTAAAATTCAATCTTCCTTGAATTTCTGACAAACCCAATCTTAACTACTCACAAATACTCCATCCAGACTCCAACGAGGCGCCAGGAGCAGTGGCGCACACCTGTAACCCCAGCACTCGGGGAGGCAGAGGCAGGCAGATCTCTGAGTTGGAGGCCAGTCTAGTTTACAGAGTGAGTTCCAGGACAGTCAAGGCGACACGGAGAAACCCTATCTCAGAATAAAAGAAATAAGGAAAAAAGGTGTACTGAAAATCCCTTCGCCAGGTGTGGTGGCACACGTCTTTATTTCCAGCACTCCGGAGGCAGAGGCAGGCAGATCTTGAGTTCGAGGCCAGTCTGGTCTACAAAGCGAGTCCAGGACAGCCAAGGCTACACAGAGAAACCCTGTGTCAAAAAAACCAAAAAAGAAAAAAAAAAAATCCCTTCAAAGGGACTACAAATCCAGGCATGCAACATAATCATCAACCTGTGGCTCTTCAGTCTACGGAGACTACAAACCCCATGGCACCACATGTCGGAAACCGAAGGGGCTCGGCCCGGCTTTGGAGAGCTAAACCTGGGGCAAAGGATGCCGGGGATTGTAGTTTTTCGGAGGCGAGGTCGGGCCGCTCCCTGAAAGCCCAGTACCGGCGACTAGACTGCGCATGCGTGTCAGTGCCGTTTGCAACGGACCGGGCTGGCAGTTCCTTCCTCGGAAGGATAGATTCCTCTGCCATGGAGTCCTACGATGTGATCGCCAACCAGCCTGTTGTGATCGACAACGTGAGTAACATCTTTCCTATCTCAAAAGGCACTGTGCTCTCCTCCAGAAAGGATCGTTTCCGAGGTTTCAGCCTAGGCCGCCAGCTCTTTGTCACTGGCCCGGCCTGTCAGGCGGGTTCAGCTGCCACCGCCCGCGTCCTCCCCGCATCTATACTTTGCAGGCAGGGCGGCCAGCCAGCACCCGTGTAATGGAGGATTGGAGAGTAAACAAAGGGAAAAGCTGTAGTCCGAGAAGGGTCCTTGGACCCTCGGTTCCAGGGGCCTTAACCGTTCTCTTAGAGCCTGGCACACGCCCTCGCTTTGGTTTTCCATTACTCAATTGGCTGCTTTTGTTGTCTATCTTGGCCTATTGGTCCCGCCTTTGGGCCTTGCCGGATTAAACGAGTACTCTGCGGTTATTGGCTCCGGCGCTTGTCGCTCTTCCGGCCGCCATAGCGTTTTCCTTATATAAGGGGCGGTGCAGCGCATTAGGGTTGTAGGGATTGGCTTGGCGCACTCACGATGCGGAAGGTATCCGCCGGGCCACCGGTGAAGGAGGACAGTGTGAGCTGGAGGGACGGCATAGTAAACTGAATCTGGGTGGGGCCGGATAATCTGGTGCCTGAAATGGCCATGGGATTTCAGTTATCTTAGTGATTATAAATTGTAGTTAGTAAAGGCAAAAGAGAAAAGAGAGTGACCCAAAGCAGCGAGGTGCTTTCCTCTTCGCAGTGCCCAGCTGGGATGCAAAGAGATTATCCGGACACCGAGTGTGTCAGGTGCACTAGCGTTTCCAGGGCAGTTTACACCAACATGCAAGTTGAAGCCTCACCCAAAAAAATAAAAATAATGAATGGTTAAGAAGGAAGTTTGCTCCTCCTTTCACGGACAGAACGAACACCGAAGGTAGAAGCGATCAAGGTCATAGAGCCGTGGTGCCCCATAAGCCCATTGTCTTTTCTAAATAGCATTCCTTTGCGGGCCACTCCTCCACAAACGCATCAATAATGACAAATAGAAAGAACCTACATAGTGCTTTTATGAGCCAGGGCTGTTGTCTTCTGTTTCGGCATTCCACTTAAACGTTTCGTTCCACCGATGCTGCTTGGAATATTCCTGTGCACGTTCAAGGTTGCTCCACTGAGGCAAACTACCAGCTCCCTCTATCCTAGGTTGACCTTTTCAGAGTGAGATGTGATGCTCCAACCCTCAGGACCTGGGCATTCCACTAGGTTCTTTTATTGCATCATAGACGGATGGAGATTGCTTTCTCCAGTTTATGTGGGAACATGAGGCTTGGGGAGTTTTTTTTTTTTTTTTTTTCAAACCACCCACTTTAGGAACTGAGGATGCAAGACTCACACTGAAGTCTGGCTCCAGGTTCTTCAGTCTTTCAAGGGTGGCTGCTTTATTTGTTGTAGACTGCCTTTTTAAAAGAGGAGGCTGAAGCTGGGGAGTAGCCCAGATGGTAGTGCTTGTCTGACATCCACAAGATCCTGGGCTTCATCCTAACGTAGCATAAACCTGGTATATAAATCTATGCCTGCAGCCCCAGCAATGGGGAGAGGGAGGCCAGAAAATCAGAAATGCAAGCTCATTGTTTGACGCCAGCCTCTAAGACTCAAGACCCAGTTTGTTTGTTGGCCGTGGAGGGTGAGGGGTGGGGTGGAAACAAGGTTAATTAAATGAGACACCTCATTTTTAGGTGATTTTTTTTTTTTTTTTTTTTTTTTTGGTCATCCTTGCTAGACTTGCTAGACTTTTTTTTTTTAACCCGGTGGGGAGGGGAGTGAGATCCTTCACTCTACAGAGTACCACTCCCACCCCCCACCCCCATTTATTTTTGTGTGTGCACACGTGCGTTCTCCTTTCCTGTATGTCTTTGGAGGCCAAAAGAGGGCATTGCATTCCCTAGAGCTAGAGCTGCGGGCAGTTATGAGCCATCCAGCATGGATGCTGTGCAGGGACGGATCCACAGTCTGGAAGGGCAGCAGCTAGTGCTCTTACCCAATGGGCCATCTCTGCAGCCCACCACCACCATATCCACCCTGCTCTGCTTAGTGTGCAGAATAAAGCCTTTCTATTGGCTAAGTGGGTAAACAGGTGAATAATTAATGATCTCTGTCCCAATCACAGAAATGTCCAGGGCGAGGGGGCACCCAACCAAGATGAGGGGTTTCAGCTATGAAATGCCTTAAATGGTCAAATAACACTTCTTTTGTTTGTTTGAGGCAGGGTCTTGAGTAATTTCTTGTTCTCAATGTTGATACCCAGAGAACACTACTACTTATACCTTTAGCCAGTTCCCGTGTGTTATGTCTACCTCCTTCTTAGTCACTGAAAGAAAAAAATGTATAGAAATGGTCTATCTCAGGCTGAAGAAATAATTCCGTAGTTAAGAGTGTTTGGTACTCTTGCAGAGGATTCTTAGCACCCATGTGGGCAGGTTACAATTGTAACTCAAGCTCCAGAGGATCAGATAACCTCTTTGGTCTCTGACCCCCACACAAGACATACACATAATTAAAATCAAGGGTTTTTTAAAACAAGAATTATCGGTTGTGTTTTGGCATTAACAGTATGGAAACAGTCTGTCCGTCCCATAAGCTCCTTGCCTTGGGTCCCTGGAACTGCCTTTACGACAGTAGCGAACCACTCAGTGTGGATGCTGGGAACCCAACTCCAGTCCTCTGGAAGATCAGCAAGTGGTCCTACCTGAGGTGCTAGCTCCTTAGCCCCCTTGATCCTTCTTTCTTTTTTGAAATTTGAATACATCTCAAGTTCTGTTTTGTGTACCACATGCAGGCAGTGATGAGAAAGCCAGAGGAGGGCATCAGACACCCTGGAACTGGAATTAGCATTGTGAACTCCTGAATTGATGCTTGGGGATCAAGCCAGTGTCCTGGGGATGAGCAACAAGTGTGCTTAATCGATGAGCCGTCTCTCCATCCCTTGTTTCTGTCCTTAAAAAGGCTCTTACTATGTAGCTCTGGCTACCCTGGAGACTCATTATGTAGGCAAAACTCAACTTAGGGTCCTTCTGCCTCTCTGCTTCCTGAGAGCCGAGGTTATAGCTGTGTGCCACCATAATCAGCTTGTTTTCTGATTTTTCCAGAAAAAAAAATAGAAAAATTATTTCACATGCAGTCTTACATTAGTAACCATTGGCAGCTAATATAAAAATTGTTGTGATTTACAAAAGCAAGTTGGTAGTTGCATAGTGCTGGAAGAATGGATACAGCTTTTCTTGAGTGATTAAAAAGCCGGGTGTGGTGGCACACACCTTTAATCCCAGGGCTCTGGAGGTAGAGGCAGGTGGATCTCTGTGAGTTCAAGGCCAGCCTGGTCTACAAGTGAGTCCAAGACAACCAAGGCTATACAGAAAAACCCTGTCTTGAAAAACCAAAAAATAAATTAAAAAAATTTAAAGTTCTTCAATTAATTACAAATTTGTGGCCAACCTTGGCTATATGGCTAAACCCTAGTTATATACAATTCTGACTGTATTAAAAACTGTCTATACTTTGAATAGTAAATTATACATGTGATATGTAAGTTTCACACATTGCATGAGACTGCACTTTCAAGAAGCCTCCAGAGGGTGTTTGTTCGGTTCCTTTGCTGAAGTGAGCACTGGGTGGCAGCTTATTGTGGAAATGCTGCTGAAGTAGATGTAGCCTTCTGTGTGCTCTGAGGAACAGCTTGCACAATAGAGCATCTCTCCTCCCTTCCTCCCCTCTGCCTGTTGGTCCAACTCTTGTCTTGTCATGCCTGCTGGGGCCGTAGGGACAAGCTGGGTCTGGTTCTTAATGCATCACAATGCTACTTTTGCCTTCCCTACACCAGCTCTGCCTGGGACTGCTTCCTGGCTTTCCAGGTACTCGGTCAGGTTCAGAATTTAGGTTTTACCTGCCAATTTTTATTTCTAATTTTTTTTTTTTTGAAACAGGGTCTCACTTTGTAGATCAGACTGACCTTGAACTCACAGAGATCCACTTGCCTCTGCCTCCCAAGTGCTGGAATTAAAGCATTTGCCACCACACCTGGCTTCTACCTGCCAATCTTTTGCTCATGACTTTAACTTTCTTTTTCTTTTTTTTTTTAAAGATTTATTTATTTACGTATATAAGCACTCTATTTGCATGTCTGACTGTGACAGAAGAGAGCATCAGACAGAAGAGGGTACCAGATATCACTATAGATGGTTGTGAGCCACCATGTGGTTGCTGGGAATTGAACTCAGGACCTCTGGACAAGCAGTCAGTGCTCTTAACCCCTGCGCCATCTCTCCAGCCCATGACTTTAACTTTCACCAGCTAGTCTCTTTTGGTGTCTAGCAAATGACAGATACTGCTAGGTGAAGTCTCTGATCTTGAGTAGAGAAAAATAGGAATCACAGATTCTAACAGAGGGCAGTGAGATACGCTTCGTCATGGTACAGGTAATGATTTGCTGAGGTACGGGGGCAATAACCACTGGGGTTATCCTTCAAGAAGGCACAGTATTGCAACTGGGCCTTTTATACTCAGAAAAATAAATGAATCTGGCATTGCTTCACTTGGCTTTGGGTTTGGTTTTTTTGAGATCTGCTTATATTTTACATACATGAGTGTTTTGCTGCATGTCTTTACACCACATGCATGCAGTTTTAAAAATTTTGTTTTGTTTTCAAGACAGGATTTCTCTGTGTAGTCTTGGCTTTGTACACTCTGTATACCAGGCCGGCCTCAAACTCAGAGATCTGCCTGCCTCTGCTTCCCTGAGTGCAGGGATTACCTATCCCGGCATGCATGCATTTCTTGAGGAGGTCTGAAGAGGCCATCAGTTCCCCTTTGGAACAGACTGTGGTGAGCCACAGTATGGATGCTGGGACTCCAACTCGGGTCCTCTGGAGGAACACTCAGTGCACTTAACCACTGAGCCATCTATCTCTCTAGCCCTTCCCTTGATTTTTTTTTTTTTTTTTTTTTTTTTTTTTGAGACAGAGTTTTGCTATGTGGATCTTCCTGCCTTAGCCTCCAGTTGGTAGTGTTCACAGGTGTGTGCCTCTAAGCATGGCTGAAGCTACAGCTTCATCGGCCCAGACTCTTGTCCTTAAAGTAGTAAACTAAAAAGCAAACAACTTGGAAAATCAACTCTTAAAAATATTCAAATCTGAACCTATTTTTATGGTGGCACACGCCTGTAATCCCAGTGTAGTAACAATTCTGGAATTGTGGTTTCTTTAAAAAAAAACACACACACACAGAAATATTATAAGACCATGTTTCCATTTTAATCCCAGGTGTAGGGATATATACCTGTCCACAGCAGCTAACTATGATTTGCCAGAGGTGTGGTTTTGTTAGCTGCAGATTGTGTGACATTTGGAATTTTTGGGAACTTTTCAGAGTGTATATAAATGCTGGGGCTGAGAGGTGGGGCTGGTGGCCGTTTGTCATCCAGGAAGGTTGGTTTTAGTTTGTTAGTCATGCTCAAAGCAGAAACAAGAAGAAAGAAATTAAATTCAAGGTTCTCTGTCTCTCTCCCCTCTATCCTTTCTCTCCTATCTAGTGATAGAGGGTGAAGCCAGGGGGGTAAAGGGTAGGAAAACGAAGAACCCACAAAGTAGCAAAGACCAGCTACATTCTAGCATTCAGGAAGTGGAGGTAGGGAGATCAAAAGTTCAGGGTCACCCTCAGCTACAGAACAAGTTTGAGGGCAGCCTGGGAAATGTGAAGTCCCGTCTCAAGTAAATGAAGACTGGTCTAAGGTAAAGGTCTCATCTTCACTCCTCATGTCTTGAACCCCTGCCAGGAGCTCCAACTAGTCTGCTGGCATCACATACCTGATGAAGACAATGAACAATTATTAGGAACTTGAACGGACAAGTTCCTGACGGTCTTTTGCACAGTGCTGTTACCATCCACCCACCCAAACTCTAGGGTTTGCAGTAGAAGTTCTCTCCCTCCTAGGCTTTGGGTTCGGTTCACAGCTGAACCTTCCAGGGCTCTTTGCTGTGCTGCCCAGCCCAGGGAGTTTGCAGCTACCTTGTGTGTGCTCTCCTCTGCCACTAGAGGTTCCTGCCTCCTAGAGCACTGGCTGTCCCTGCTGCCCCTCCACACTGCTTTCCCGGTCTTTCCACCAATTCTCACCACACACACCCTTGTCCTCAGACTTGCCAGAGGCAGACAGCAAGAGGATGGCCTCATCGCCTCCATCTTACCTCCGTACCTCTCTGTCAAGGAGCAGGAGGCAGAGAGCCAAGGGTGTGCCAGCAAGCCCTTGGTGCAAAGATAACTCTGACTACTTTGCATCTCTCACGTATTAACTGATGCCGTGTGGCTTCTGGAAGTACGCTCTGCCCCAGAAGTGGTTGACTGCAGACCATGTCAGGTAGGAGGACGCGGGAATCGAATAAGGCAGTAGTTAAGTTTAGGAGGAAGAGAATGAGCCGAGCATGGTGTTATACGACCTCAATCCTAGCATTCAGGAGGCAGAGGCAGACAGAGCTCTGAGGCCAGCCTGGTCTACAGAATGAGTTCCAGGACAGCCAGGGATACCCAGAGAAACACTGTCTCAAAAACAAACAAATGGGCTGGAGAGATGGCTCAGAGGTTAAGAGCACTGCTCTTCCAGAGGTCCTAAGTTCAATTCCCAGCAACCGCATGGTGGCTCTTAACCATCTATAATTTGATCTGATGCACTCTTCTGATGTGCTGGTATCCATGCAGGTGAAGCACTGTATACATAATAAAATAATCTTTAAAACAAACTAACAGGGCTGGAGAGATGGCTCAGCAGTTAAGAGCACTGACTGCTCTTCCAGAGGACCCTGGTTCTATTCCTGGCACTGTCTGTAACTCCAAGATCTAACACCCACAGACATACATGCAGGCAAAACACCAATGCACATAAAATAAAAATAAATAAATTATTAAAAAACAAACAAACAAGAAAAAAAGAAAAAGGAGGAGGAGAATGGGGCATATTTGCTGGCAAGATTGTGTCTTAATGTCTTCCCTGCACACCATCAGTGCCTAGAGTCAGTGTTTACATTGGTTGGTCCTGGAAGGTATGAAAGATGCTTGTTAGAAAAAGGGTTCTTTCTTGGCAGTGCCTGGTATTGGAGTAGGAATTTGCATCTTGTCTTCTCTCCTCAGACAAGTCATTAGGCCTCCCTGTTCTTCACTATCAGGAGACCCAGGAGTAAAGCGCTGGCTTGTTTGGGGGGAGAGGCGGAGAGAGGGGGCTCTACAAAGTACAGTGCTTCTGCCCCTTCAATAAGAGACCGAGAAAACGCACTTGGTCAGAATCAATGCAACATGCGTGTAGTGGGAGTATCCTAGAGACCTGGGGACAGGGAGAATTGAAGCCTCAGATGGAATGCAGGCTGAAAGTGTCCCATGCAGTAGAACAGAAAGGAACCCATGCCTCCCTGTCTCCCTAGTGTGTACCAGAACGTGCAACTTCTAGGTGATGGCTATTTCTCATGTTTCTATTTTTTCTTTTCCCCTTATTAATATTTTCAAACTTCATTTTATTATTTTTGTGCATGTGTGTAGAGACTGCAGGTGCGTACATCCCACAGCCCCCATGTGGAGGCTAAAGTGCGGCTTTGTGAAATCGACTCACTCCTTCCACAGACCTGTGTAAGAAGTGCTTTTATCTGATGAGCCATCTCCTTGGCCCTATCAATGCTCTGTGTTAATATTATTTGTACCAATGCTATTTGTAAAATATGTTCCATGCAGTCAAAGAGGAAATTACACCAACACTGGACAGTTAGTTCATTGCACATGCAGAGGACCACGTCTAGTTCCGTCTCTGCCTGGATGTGTAGTCACTGTTTCCTGTATGCTGCTGTTCACACATCTGCTATAATATAGATGCAAGGCTCTCTCTTAGTGGAAATGGAACTGTATGGTCATGGTTCTCACTTCTCTTTCTCCTCTCTTCCTAGGGATCCGGAGTGATTAAAGCTGGTTTTGCTGGTGATCAAATCCCCAAATACTGCTTTCCAAACTAGTAAGTCATTTTGAGGTTTGGTTGTGACTTTGGGAACCTTGTAGGCTTTGCCCTGCGGCTAGTCCTGCCTTGTTGAAGAGGAAGCGTTTGCTCTCAAGTTGGCCTTGGTACCCAAAACAATAAGCAAAGGATATGAACTGGGTTTGGGATAAGAAAAGGGATTTGTAGCCAGGCTGTGGTGGCGCACGCCTTTAATCCCAACACTTGGGAGGCAGAGGCAGGTGGATCTCTGTGAGTTCAAGGCCAGCCTGGTCTACAAAGTGAGTCCAGGACAGTCATGGCTACACAGAGAAACCCTGTCTTGAAAAACCAAAAAAAGAAAAAAGAAAAAAAAAAGGGGATTTATTACCTGGTATATTTTGAGAAGTACAGCAAAGGTCTCTATTTTTTAAAAGTGTATGTGTGTATGCGTGCATAAGAATGTGAGTGTGAAAAAAAAAGTGTGAGTGTGTGTGAGTTGGAGGAGGTAGGTGCTACAGCATGCATGTGCTGGTCAGAGCACAACTTTGTGGAGTCAGTTTACTCTTCCCACCTTTAGGTGGCCTGAGTCAGACTCAGGTCACTGACTTGCACATCAAGAGCCCTTACCAACTAAGCCATCTTACTGTCCTTCTTTTCTAAAATCTGATTCTGTCTAGCATGATGGCATACACCTTTAATCCTAGCACTCAAGAGGCAGAGACCAAGGTAGGCTTATCTCTGTGAGGTCAAAGTCAAGGTGGCCCATAAAGCAAGTTCCAGGACAGCCAGGTGTACACAGAGAAACCCTGTCTTCAAAAACAAAATTGATTCTAAGGCAGGGTGTGCTGACTCATTCCTTTAATCCCAGCATTTGGGAGGCCAACCAGTTAAACAGAGAGAGTTCCAGGATCGTCAGGACTGTAGAGAGAGACACTGTTGGTGTCTCAGAGACCTGCAAAGACCTCTAATTTTTATCTTATTTTTTTTTATAATTTATTTATCTTTATTTTATGTGTATTGATGTTTTGCCTGCATGTTGGATCATGGAGTTATAAATGGTTGTGAGCTGCCATGTGGGTGCTGGGAATTGAACCCAGGTCCTCTTGGAAGAGTAGTCAGTACTCTTAACTACTAAGCCGTCTCTCCAGCCCCTAGTTTTTATTTTCTTAAGCAAAGTCCCCCTGTATAGCCCAGGATAGCCAGGCTGTCCTGAAACTCACTCTGTAGACCAGGCTGGCCTAGAACTCAGAGATCTACTTGTGCCTCTGCCTCCCAAATACTGTAAAATTTTTTTTTTTTTACCCGAGACAGGGTCTCTCTGTGTAGCCTTGGCTGTCCTGGACTCACTTTGTAGACCAGTCTGGTGTCAAACTCACAGAGATCTGCCTGCCTCTGCTCCCAAGGGTTGAGATTAAAGGTGTGCGCCACCATGCCCGGCTTTTTTTTTTTTTTTAACATCGTTTTTATTCTTCTATTTTCCAGGATGGAGTTTAACATTAAACCACATTTGCTGTCTTAGAATAGGAGATTTTCTGTAAGGAAGAGACTACAGGGAGAGAATAGCATCAGAGGCTTAGGGAGTCCTTATGTGGGAAGAGAAGTGAGGCACCTGGGCAGCACCATCACAGTCTCAGTAATTCTGGGACGACGGGGCTTAAGGACTAAAGGTTTTAGGGTTTTGTTTTTTTGGTTTTACAAATAGGGATAAAATACAAGGCCACATGCATGGTAGGCTCTGCCACTGAGCTATCTCAGCTCCTAAATATGTTTTTAGTCCTCATTCATTTATAAATACTTTTTTGTTTTTGTTTTTCAAGACAGGGTTTCTCTGTGTAGCTCTAGCTGTCCTGGACTCATTTTGTAGACCAGGCTGGCCTTGAACTCACAGAGATCCACCTGCCTCTGCCTCCCGAGTGCTGGGATTAAACGGGGAGGAACCACAACTGCCTGGCCATTTAGAAATTCTTTTTTTTTTTTTTTTAAGGTTTATTTATTTATTTTATGTATGAGCTTATGTATGAGTGTTCTGCTTGCATATATGCCTACAGGCCAGAAGAGGATACTAGATTTCATTATAGATGGTTGTGAGCCACCATGTGGTTGCTGGGAATTGAACTCAGGAAGAATAGACAGTGCTCTTAGCCACTGAGCCATCTCTCCAGCCCTAGAAATTCTTTATTTCCATCTATATACACATTGGGAAAATACAAGAACTAGAGGTATTATTTATAAAACAATGTAAAAAAATAGATGATATGCAAAATAACTTCAAATTATACGTGTTCTTTATATAAAACACAGAAAAGGGCCAGGCATTCTGGCAGCCAGAGGCAGGTGGATCACTGTGAGTTCAAGGCCAGCCTGGTCCACAAAGCAGGTCCAGGACAGCCAGGGCTACACAGAGAAACCCTGTCTCAAACAAACAAACAAACAAACACTACACAGAAAAATATAAGCAAGGAAATGGAAATTAACTGAGTCCACCCTCCTCGGAGATGCTCACAGTGGAACGGGAGGGAGTGCATTGGAGTACCTGGACTGTGGTCTGTCCTGAAATGAACAACGTTCCTTTCTGCTGCCTCTTCTAGTGTGGGCAGACCCAAACATGTCCGTGTCATGGCAGGAGCCCTCGAAGGTGACATCTTCATTGGCCCCAAAGCTGAGGTAATTCCCAGTCCAACAGAAGAAGCCTCAGGCTTGCTGAGGACCTGCCTTACTCACCACAGGGGACACAGCAATGAATAAAGGGGAGAAGTAGCATCTGGAACCCCACAGTGTGAAACAGGCCAGTCTGGAAAATGGGACCTTTACTGGCTTTCTATGTTCTGTCACTGTCTTACCAATTAGATTAGTTGGCTTGATTATATTTTTGGCAAGAGGGATTCAGAGGTTGAGATCACCCTGGCCTGCCCTAGGTCTGAGTTAATTACCCTAACTTTGGCGGAACCCCGAGATAGGCTCTAGGAAACATAACCAGAGTCATTGCTGCCCATTTTGGTCCCAAGTACTGAGGTAGGAGCCAGGAGACTGTGTCCTAGAACCAGGTAATAGGGTGGGGCCACAGTTCCCGGGGGCCATGGGAATTCAGAAGCCTTCAGCTTTACAGCTGCTCAGAAAGTATGTCCAGCACCTTGCAGCCTGCGCCTCCAGGGCTCTGCCTGTCTCAGGTCTGGGAGGGCAGGGTACCAGCCAGAGCCCGACTGTGCTACAGACTGTGCCCTCTGCTTGCAGGAGCACCGAGGGCTGCTGTCAATCCGCTACCCCATGGAACATGGCATCGTCAAGGACTGGAACGACATGGAGCGCATCTGGCAATATGTCTACTCCAAGGACCAGCTGCAGACTTTCTCCGAGGAGGTGAGGGACCTGTGTGCAGGACACTCCACCCCAGAGATGAGGAGGAAGAGGAGGATGAAAATGACCATGATAACCACCAGAAGTGTTTGAGTGTAGATATGTGCCAGCACTAGGGTGCAGACTTTCTAGATAGTCTCATTTTATGCTCATACCATTCCTAGTCATATATTAGGACTGGGTTAGGTGTACTAGTAGCATATACTTGCAATGCTAGCACCTAGAAGGCAGAGGCAGCAGCATCAAGGAACAGCTGAGACCAATCTAGTGCTATGTAGCAAGACTCATCTCAAAAAACAGAAATAGGGCCTGGAGAGGTGGCTCCATGCTGAAGAGCACTTTACTAAGCTGGGCATGGTAGCACAAACCTTTAATCCCAGCACTGAGAGGCAGAGGCAGGTGGATCTCTGTGAGTTCGAGACTAGCCTAGTCTACAGGGCAAGACAGCCAGGGCTGTTACACAGAGAAACCTCGTCTCCAAAAACAAAAACAAGCAAACAAAACAGAATGCTCAGTAGAAGGAGAGAACCAACTCTATAAGGTGAGGTGACCATTGACCTTCACATATGTGCATGTGTGTATACACAAAACAAATAAATGTAGAAAAATAAAAATTAAAAGAAAAGGAAATGAAAAAAATTGAAGTGGTATTTCCAGAATCATTTAATGAATAAAGGCGTAGTAGAGGTGAGATTCATACGTCTTTCAGGGCCCATCCATCCTCACTAATGTCCAAGGGAGTGGTTCAGGGATCAAAGGAGAATGTACCTATTTTCAGGGAGAGGAAATGTTCAAGGTTTCAAATAGATTCCATATGTGCTGACAGCTCAGCAATTAAGAGCAAGTTCTGCTCTTCCAGAGAACTTGAGCTGTTTCCAGCACCCATGTAGGATGGTTTATAACCACCTGCAATTCCAACTCCAGCTTCCACTGGTACATGCAGAGATACACATACATAAACATAATTTTTAAAAGTTAAAATGTAAACAGTTCAGGCATTGTAGCACACGCCCTTAATCCCAGCACTTGGGAAGTAGAGGCAGGTGTATCTCTTAAGTCTGACTCTAACCTGGTTTACATGGCAAGTTATAAGCCAGCCAGGGCTACATACATCACTTTAAAAAATAATAAAATAAGCCAGGTGGTGGTGACACATGCCTTTAATCCCAGCACCTGGGAGGCAGAGTCAGGCAGATCTCTATGAGTTTGAGTCCACCTGGTCTACAAAGCTAGTACCAGGACTGCCAAGGCTACACAGAGAAACCTTGTCTCAAAAAATAAAAATAAAAAAACAAAGTAAAACAAAATAATAATAATAATAAAATTAAAAATAATAAAAATAAGTAAATAAAAGGGCTGAAAATGTAGCTTTGTGGAGGAGTGCTTGTGTAGCGTGTGAAACAGACTCCAATACCACAAAAACAAAATATTTTTTTAATTTAATTTTATTTTTTTTAATTAATTTATTCTTGTTACATCTCAATGGTTATCCCATCTCTTGTATCCTCCCATTCTTCCCTCCCTCCCATTTTCCCCTTATTCCCCTCCCCTATGACTGTTCCTGAGGGGGATTAGCTCCCACTGTATATGCTCATAGGGTATCAAGTCTCTTCTCGGTAACCTGCTGTCCTTCCTCTGAGTGCCACCAGGTCTCCCCATCCAGGGGACATGGTCAAATATGAGGCACCAAAGTACGTGAGAAAGTCATAGCCCACTCTCCACTCAAGTGTGGAGACTGTTCTGACCATTGGTTAGATCTGGGTAGGGGTTTAAATTTTACCACCTGTATTGTCCTTGGCTGGTGCCTTAGTTTGAGAACAAAATCTTTTTTTAAAAAAATCATTATTAAATAATTTTCTAATTTGAAATATTTTTACAGTATCATAAATCAGAGTTTAACAAAATCCTGACAGGTAGGCAATACACAGCAGATACAGCGGCCTGTAGATGAGCTCTGGAGGATAAGGAGGTGGGGTCGGGGTAAGGACAGAAGGAGACTTCAGGGTGTGAGCTGGAGAGTAAAGAGACTTGGACATGGCCATTTTCTCTGAGGAGGCTGACAAAGCCCTCTTGGACTAGCAGACTTTCAAGGCAGGGTCACAAAGGTAGGAAGCTGGCCTCATTGCCTGCCTCCTTGGGCCTTTTTCCCAGCATCCTGTGCTCCTGACTGAGGCACCTTTAAATCCTCGGAAAAACCGGGAGCGAGCTGCAGAAGTTTTCTTCGAGACCTTCAACGTGCCAGCTCTCTTCATCTCCATGCAAGCCGTGCTTAGCCTGTGAGTAGCAGCCTGCCCGGCTAGTGTGGCCTCACACAGCGACTGAGCCTCCGTATATACTCTCCCCAGTGAAGAAGAGCTAAGACAGGGAGAAAAGGAAACGCTTACTGAAAGTAGACTTTGAAGCTCCTCAGACGAAACCAGAAGCAAAGGTGTGGCCGGTACTGAGACTGTCCCAGTGCTCTTTGGTATCCAGGTCCATGACCGCATACTGCCATCACCCTTCCTCAAGGCTCCTTAGTGTATCCCAGTATTCACACTGGCTTGACTGTGTGCCAGGTGCTCTGCTAGGCTGCATCTGTGATCCAGGCAGCCCCACCCTGCCTCATGCCTACCTGTCTGCTGCTGAGATGATTTATTGTTGGACCCCATTACATCGTGAGGCAGCATTTGCCGGCTGGGAGATTTCCTGGGACAGCACTTGCTTAGTATGTAGAAAGGCCTAGGGTTTGAGCCCCAGCACCCCCAAAACAAAAATACATTGAAAGATTTCATAGCCAAATCGAAATCTCTGACCCCTGAACAAATGGCAATCTCAGATATTAGCGGGCCAGCCTTGGCTGGCAGCAGCTGCCGTGGCACCCGGCTGGCTTTACCTGCTAACCTCTGAACACTAGGCTGAGTGTTTGCTCCCGTCCCTGAGTCTCATACCTGTCGTTTGGAGATTTAAAAACACAAAACAAACTATAGCAGACCTCAGAGGCTGCATGGGCAAGACCTGGCTCTCCAGGAAAGGGAAAACGCAATCCTGGTTTTCTTCACTCACTCCTTTTCTCTCCTCTTCTCTTGGGAGTTGAAGCTGCCCTTTAGGTCATGACCCCAGGACAGCTAAAGGCCAGGCTGTAATCCGAGACCAGAAGGCCTGCTCTTCTGGATGCTGGAGAGGTGGTCCCCATCCAGTTTCTAAGGTTTCCCTAGTACTCCACCCACCCGAGGGGCCCAGGAGAAAGGTGGACCCAAGGCTCATCTCCACTGACCCTTAGCTTTAACAAGTGGATTCTTTCGAGGGGTGTGGGGCTCAGTGATTGTCTGTCCCTTTGCCTCAGTTATGCCACAGGCAGGACCACGGGTGTGGTGTTGGATTCCGGGGATGGTGTCACCCATGCAGTCCCGATTTATGAAGGCTTTGCCATGCCTCACTCCATCATGCGCATCGACATTGCCGGCCGAGACGTCTCGCGCTTCCTCCGCCTCTACCTGCGCAAGGAAGGCTATGACTTCCACTCCTCCTCCGAGTTCGAGATCGTCAAGGCCATAAAGGAAGTGAGTGCTGTCATGTGGGCCTCAGGGTGGGATGTGGGGCAGTGAGCCTGAGAAAGGGTCCTGGGCCAGCACCTGGGTGTGGCTCTCTCCTTCACCTCCTTGGATGCCGTCATCTTGTAGGAAAGAAGCTGTCTTCAGTCCCTAAGCTGGGCCCTGTGCATGAGTGAGTGCTCATTACTACAGATTATAATATAATACACAAACTGGTCATGGGAAACCAGAGCCATACCAGAGGTAAGAGAAGGATGTCTGGGCCTGGCTAAACTGTAGTCTCAGGCCCGGGAGCTACAGAGCCAAGGTCCTAGATTTGCTTACAAGTAAGGTGGAAGAAGAATTCACGTTTAAGTGCCCCTAGGGTAGTGTGGCAGACCTCTGCCCTGTTTGTGGGCAAGCAATTTTAGGCAGTTGTTGCAAATGAGCAGATCTCTGCAACAGCATGTCACTCTTGTGGGACTTTGCCTGGCAGTGCACTGGGTCTCCAGCCATGCTGACTGTCATCCTTGATTCTGCAGAGAGCCTGCTACCTGTCCATCAACCCCCAGAAGGATGAGACACTAGAGACTGAGAAGGCTCAGTACTACCTGCCCGACGGCAGCACCATTGAGGTAGTGACCAAGGCTTTCCCTTTTCGCCTCACACCCACCATTAAGCTTTGCGCTCAAGCAGATGCCCTGCTAGGGTCTGAACAGCAGAACTGAGAGCACAAGTGGCCCTGTGCTCTCTTTAAAAGGGAGAGGCCCTCGAGGGACTTCCACGGGAAGTGGACGTGGGTGCTCTCTTTAACCACCCCTGGGTACAGATTAGGGAAATCGCTGCTCCCTGGAACTCCCGCTAAGGAGACTTTTCCAAGAGTGTTAATGCTAGAGATCTGTTAGCTAGAAAATGCCAGAGCTAGTAGTAAGGCAAGCGCTTTCCTGTCCTTGTTTCCCAGAACTGTTTGTTCCCCATTTGTTCGCAGGAGCCCTGTCTTTGCTCCTCGAGACCCTTGTCACAGAAGGTTTGTCTTCAGCCTGGGCTTCACAGACACCTGGCTCCTAAGAGATAGGCAGAGAGACCTTTTCTGTTCCCCAATCCAGGGGACCTCAGGCCCAGTCCAGCCTCTTATGCTGGCTCTTTATCCTACAGATCGGCCCTTCCAGGTTCCGGGCCCCTGAGCTGCTGTTCAGGCCAGACTTGATTGGCGAGGAGAGTGAGGGTATCCATGAGGTCCTGGTGTTTGCCATCCAGAAGTCGGACATGGATTTACGGCGCACACTCTTTTCTAACATTGTCCTCTCGGGAGGTTCTACCCTGTTCAAAGGTTGGTCTTTGCTCATGGGGCCGTTGTTGGGGAAGCATCCCGCAGGGATTGGATGTGCAGAGTTAAGTCGGGGAATCTCTTTTTCTGCCCATTTAGGTTTTGGTGACAGGCTACTGAGTGAAGTGAAGAAACTAGCTCCAAAGGACGTGAAGATCAGGGTAGGAGCACCCTGAAGGCTGGGCTGGGTACACCTGGGCTCCAGGACTTAGAGAGCATAGTGGTTCCCCTGCTGGGTCTGCCCAAGGTCTTCAGGCGAGCACTGCACTGTAGGCAGCACCAGGGGCTGCCAGCATATAGAGTGACCTCAGAGCATGCATCTGCCCCAAGAGAACCTGTTCTCGCTCTCTCTCTTCACTAGGGAATGGTAGCTACATGTGCACACCTGTAATCCCAACACTTCAGAGGCTGAGGCAGGGGGCTGCCAAACGCTCAAGGCTAGCCTGGACCTGCATAGCGAGACCCTAAGAACAATGAAGTCTAGTGTCTGCGTGTGGTAGAGTACTTAGCTAGGTCCCCACTGAGGTCTTTCAGGAAAACAAAATTGGCAATTTGCCCTTACTATTGCCATGGTCCCTCCTATCCCCCAAGAGGGAACCCCTGTAATGCATTTGTCAGCTTCATGTGGAGAGCAAGGGCCCCAAAGGCACCTAGTTCTGCCATGGGGTAGCTCTCTGCTCAGAATCGGGCTACCAGAGCTCCTGGCAGAGTCCACAGGCGCAGCAAGGATCCTGGTGCACTGTGCGCATCCTCTACTTGGCAGTGAGAAGGCAGGCAGAGGTGGGGTGGCCTGAGAATGTGGGTCAGTGGGTAAAGCACTTGCTGTGCAAGCGTCAGCACCAGCGTTGACTTCCCAAAAATTCACATAAAGGCCAGGTAGGCAAGGCAGTCACTTGGGAGCGTTTGGGAGGTAAAGACTAGGACCCCAAGGGCTAGCTGGCTAGGTAGATGCTTGCTTCAGTAAAAAGTGGTCAAGGATGACACCAGATGTCAATACTGGGCCTCCGTGCATGCACACATGTGTGCACACCCACATATTCATATGCTCCCCCACACCTGGGAACACACGTGCATGTGCACGCATGCACGCGCGCACGCGCACACACCACACACACACACACGCACACACAAGAGGGGTGAACAGTCCAGTGTCTTAGATTCCTCTCCCATCCCTTGCAGATATCTGCGCCCCAGGAGAGACTGTATTCCACGTGGATTGGGTGAGTAGCCCACGGGATGACGGCAGAATGGGAGGCCAGCCTTTGGCATGTCCACCCTCCTCCCTGTCCCTGTAAGAAAGGCCCCCAAGGGATCGGCTGGCTGCACAATGCACTTACCTGCTCCTTTGGGTTTTCCCTACTCCAGAGGCTCTATTCTTGCTTCCCTGGATACCTTTAAGAAGATGTGGGTCTCGAAGAAGGAATATGAAGAAGATGGTGCCCGATCCATCCACAGGAAAACCTTCTAATGTCGCAACACCACCACCTCTCTCTGGAGTTAACTCCACTTTCAAACTCGCTTTCTTGAGTTGGAGTGTTTGAGAGGAACTGCCTGTGTGTGTGAGTGAGTGTGTGGGTATAGTATGAGTGTGTGCGCCTATCGAGTGCCGTGGGGCCCAGAGATCCTGGGCCCAGAAAGGACACTGAACTACCCACGATGGTGATGGCCTGAGACCTGGGGTTGACTACTAACTGGCCCCTTACAGGGAAGAGCGCTGGCAGAGGCCCACTCCTTTCTCAGCTAGGCCTTTGGCTGGCTGTGTGGAACTATGGCTATTACCATAGAGAGACCTTGCTGCTGCCAGTCTAGGCTGGGCTGGCCTCCACCTCCCCCGAGTGCTCTGAGGCCGGAGGCAGCCGCTGTCTCCCCCCCATCCTTCATTCTGCTGACCATGCCTCTGGGTCGGGCTGAGGACTGGGGCTGGGGTCGTGTTCTGTCGGTTTTGTTTCGGTTTGGCTTGGGGAGACTGGAAGGCACTCTAGCAGAGGCTATAGGCTGGGTCAGGCCAGGGCAGGGTATACTTGTGTCTACCTGGGACCACACTGGGCATCTAAGGAAGACAGGAGACAGCGGCAGGGTTAATTTATAAGGCCACATCCAGGGGTCTTGGGAGTCTGTAAGGACCTGTGGGCTCCAGGTCCTGCTATTTGCTTCTCGTACATCCTTGTTCTGATGCCATCATCACAGTTTTATTTATTGAAGTGTTTGTTTGGTAAAGGGACTGCGGAGAGGGCTTTCCAGCTCCTGCACCAGTCACCTTGCTTACACTAATGTTTACAGCACCTAGGCTTTCCATAGCATCCAGGGCCCTGTCATTCCCTGCTGATGGTGAACTGACAGTATTCACAGGCCTCAGGACCCTGCGGGATTGGAGGCTGCGCACAAGGCACCCCAACCAGCCTTCCCCTTTCTCCTTCCCCCACTGGCTCACTGCCTTGGAACCAACAGGCTGGTTGTGGTTGGATCTTCTCAGACAGGAAGTAGCATCACGCTTTGGCAGAGGACCCTTAGGAGGGAGGTGTGTTGGAGATCTAGACCCTTTAAAACTCAGAAAGCTGCAGTTAACCACGTTGCCTTTTGCCACTCTAGCTGACCAGAGGACTAAGTTAAAGTGGCAAGGAGGCCCCTTCTGGGTTGGTCAAAGCCACTCCTGACTTTAGACCTGTTTGAATGGAGAGAAGGGGCCAGACCAAAGTGCCAAGATCTGATGGGCTCAAGCCTGGCTCTCAGAAGTGGTCCAAGGGCTTTTGTACCCAGATAGTACAAAGCTAGGGTGAGCCTGTCTTCACCGGCACCCTCACCAGTGATACCAGGTCCCACCGCAGTTCTAGACTCCAGACAGTATTTTCTCTCTCTACCATCCTATGACCAAAGGCCCCTGCCAGATGTGAGCCGAAGCTGGTGTGTGAAGTCAGTGTGGCAACCCATGGACTGCAGTGTGCTTAAGCAGCTCACCTTCTCTTAGCCCAAGCCCGTCCCTTGCACAGCCTCGCAAAGCCACGTTGCCTGGTGGGGCCCAGTGTACTTAAATAAAGTCGTTCGGATAGATACATCAGTCTGGCCTCTTTCTGTGGCCAGTGCCTGCTAGAAAGAAAGGGGGGCTACCTGAATGTGATAAGCAGACCATACCACCAGCCTGGGCGGTGGATGGAAAGAGAATTGAGGGTCTGATTACTGTGGACACCCAAATCGATGCCCGAAGCCTGACTTAATCCCTGAAGCAGAGGGGCTTTGGTTTGGTTTGTGCCATGTGTGACAGGGTTTCTCGGTAGCCTTGGCTGTTCTGGAACTCTGTAAACCAGACAGGCCTCAAACTCAGAGATCTGCCTGTGTCTTCCTTAAAGGCGTGTGCCACCATCATGGGAATCGCTGTGAATTGAGGCCAGTCTGGTCTACTAATCGAGTCCAGGGCAGTCGAGGCTACACTGAGAAACCCTGTCTCAAAAAACTAACCAAACAAAACCAAATCCATTTGTATAAGAACTTGAACCAAGCCTGTAATCGTAGCTACTCTGAAGACAGAGGCAATAGAATCATACCTCTAAGGACTTCATGGGTTACAGAGTTCAGAGCCAGTCTCACCAGCTCAGTAAGACCACGTCTCAAAGAGAGCTGGGGCTTATGTTTAGTAGGGAAGCACTTGCCTAGCATGCATGGAGCCCTGCACTCAACCCCCAGTACTCCTCGCCCACCCACCCACAAACCATGGGAAATGAATTAAGATGAAGAGCCTGGACCATTGAGATGACTGCAGATAAAGGGCACTTGCCAACAATTCTGTCCACCTGTGTTTGATTCCCAGGACCCATAGAGAACTGACTTCATGCAGCAAGCTGACCTCTACATGCACACCCACATGTACATATACATATTCACACAAAGAAATGTAATGAGAATTTCCTCTTTAAAAATTTTTGGTTTTTTGTTTTTTTGAGTCAGGATTTCTCTGTGTAGCCCTGGCTGTCCTGGACTAGCTTTGTAGACCAGTCTGGCCTTGAAATCACAGAAATCCTCTGCCTCTGCCTCCCAAGTGCTGGAATTAAATGCGTGTGCCACTATGCCCAACTTTCCTTTTTAAAAAATCAGGGGCACAGTGACATACGCCTGAGACAGATGGATCTCTTGAGTTTGAGGCCAGCCTGATGTACAGAGTGAGTTCCAGGACAACCAGGGAGAAACCCTGTCACACAAAAAATGAAAAAAAAAAAAACAAACAAATATAAATTCCTGTGTCTAAAAGAAAATTGCTAGATACCTAACAAGTGCTTACTCTCCCCCATTTACTATAAAGTTTGGGTGTCTTATGATCCGTTTTAGAAAGACTTCCAGAAACACACACAAAACAAACCATTGGCTGGGCCATGTGCCTTAGCTGACGGTTGGATTCCCTGTACAGACGCTCAGAAACATAGACATATAGCAGAAGGTTCCTGTCAGAATCAGTCTGCCCACTGGATGCAACAATATCTGAAGACTTGTTTGGTGGTCACAACTGGAGATTGGGGACGCTCCGAACATCCGGTAGATGGAGGCCACGGTCGCTGCTAAGCAGTATGTGATCTAAGCAGTATGTGTGCTAAGTAGTGATGAGGGAAAGTCACTAACAGAGGTTTTCACCAAGGCTCACACCACTGTCCAGACCCATCCGGTGGGATCCTGGCAAAAACTCAGGCATTGGTGTTTGGAAGCTCCTTGGGTGATTTCTGAGCTGAAAGCCCCCAGCCTAGCAGAGGCTCCTTTTTGATGACTGTGTCCAGCAATGCCACTGAGGTAACTGGTTCCAAGCCCGATCACCCAGCAGTCTGCTTGATTTGCTGGAGGTGTCAGTAGGTTTGTTGGTTTTCTGTTTTGTTTTGTTTTTTTCCCCTAGGCTAGCTTGGAACCTGAAGCAATCCTGCCTTAGCCTTCCAAATACTGGGAGTAAGGCACAAATCACCTGGCCCAGCTTGCAATTTGCATTTTTGTTCCTGGATCTCTAGGAAACTGATTTTGGGGTACTTGCCTGTTTCCAGGCTTCCACCAGCCCTGCCTGCCTCCCCTCCCCCCAACACACACACACACACACACACACACACACACACGCACGCGCACATGCACACACACACACACACACACACACACACACACACACAGCACACAGACGAAGAAAAGGAATGACTGGCTTTACTTGATCTGTAATAAGATGAGCCTCTAGAGTTTTGAGACCTGCTGGGCTTCGGGGAGCCCTACTGCAGAAAGGGCATGCTACTTCAAGCATGGCTGAAGCAGAGAACCCTCTGAGAGAAACTACTAGAAGAATGGACAAGTGGCACTTTCAGTCAACTGCACCTGAATGGGCAAAAAGAGCTTCAGAAGCTCCTATGTTCACCCACTGAGTGACCAACTCAGCTCCAGGTCCAGGTGGCTCTTTGTACACCATACTCAGCCCCACCCTTTCTGGTCCGCCTTTCTTGCTGGCCCACAGGAGTCACAGGTCCCTGAGCACATATGGCCCAGCCCTTGCCCAAGCTGAGGCAGATGGCTAAAGAAGGGCAGACCTCAGTGGTGCTCCCAGTTCAGCCCCAGGAGCTCCCCCACGCCATCTGTTCTCTGGGCAGCACCCAGAGAGGGTGAAGAAGCAGGATGCTAGGTGGCAGGAGAGGCACTAGGGCAGTGCCCTCAGCAGAGCGGCCTTGCCACACCTCTCACACCACCTTAATGTCCAGTGTTCGGATCTGTGCCAGGTTCTGGCGCTGGGCCTTGACCATCCGCAGGCGCCTCCCGTGCAGTGTGAACTGGGACCAGGTGAAAAGCTGCAGCAGTGCACAGGTGATGGGCACAAGCACCAGCAGGTAGAAGCAACCCTGGCGGAGTGTTGGAGCCTGCGCTGGGGCTGGGGCTGGGGGCTCTGGCCAAGGCCGGACACTCCCCACAGAAGTCACTGGGGGCTGCTGAAAAAGGTCATGACCTAGGAAAAGAGCACACAGAACAAACATGGTCAGCCCAGTTGCCTGCCCCAGCCCCCCACCAAAGTCCACAGAATGGCATCTCAAGCATTACATACAAGTATCCTAAACCACAGCTTAAAAATGTTAAAACAGGCCAGGCATGGTGGTGCATGCTTTTCATCCCAGCACTTGGGAGGCAGAGGCAGGCAGATCTCTGTGAGTTTGAGACCAGCCTGGTCTACACAGTAAATTCCAGGACAGCCAGGGCCACACAAAGAAACCTTGTCTACAAAAAAACAAACAAACAAACAAAATTTTTAAATCAATATCAATGATGTCTGGCTTCAATCTTGCAGTCTCAGGCTTTACAAATATATTTTATTAATTTTTTGAGGCAGTGTCTCTAGTAATCCAGGCTGCCCTGGAACTTGCCACATAGACCAATCTGGCCTCAAATTTTACTTCCTGCACTTGCCTCCCAAATGCTGGTATTAAAGGTGTAAGCCACCATGCCTAGCTGCGTCTTGTTTTCTTCTTTTTTTTTTTTTTTTTAAAGTCAGGGTATCTTGGGAGGCAGAGGCAGGAGGATCTCTGTGAGTTTGAGGCCAGCCTGGTCTACAGAGAAAGAGTTCCAGGATAGCTAGAGCTGTTATACAGAGAAACCCTGCCTTGAAAACAAAACAAAACAGGTATCTAGCCCAGACTAGCCCTACATTCCTTGTGTAGTTAGGATGACCTTGAGCTTCTGGTTTGGCCTGAATGCTGTTGGGATTACAGGTGTATGTCACCACAGCTAGTGTGTGTGGTTCTAGGAGTCAGACTCAGGGTCACGCACACTAGGCAATTTACATCCCCAGCACCATCTTGTTCCCTGAGACAGTCTCAAGTGCCATGGGTTGTTCTAGGCATCATTAGATAGCTGAACGCCACCGCGGCCTCCTCATCCTCCTCCCTCCATCTCCTAAGTAATAGAATTACAGCTGTAATAGAATTACCATATCCCTTTCTCCGTTTGTTTGGTTTGCTTTTTGAGACATGGTTTTTCTACATAGCCTTGGCTGACCTGGAACTTGCTATGCAGAGCGGGTTGGCCTCGAACCCATTTCTCACATCCTTCTTTTCTCATGAGAGACACCACCAAATCTCACCTCAGTTCCCAAACGCATCCCACCTGCCACCTCCCTAGTCCAGACCTCCTAGCCTCTGCCACAGCCTCCTTAACGTCTCCGGGCTACTGACCACTCTGATCTGTGCACAAGGCTGCACTCCTTGGGGCAGCGGAGTGAACTTCTTCCAAATGTCAATCAAATGGTGTCACTTCCCAGCCTCTAACTCTCCAAACAGCCTCCCTGAGCACTGAAAACCCAGTCCATAGGCCATCCTGTCCACCCCTCTCCCGAATTTCCCCGTCTTAATTTTTTTTTTTAAAGATTTATTTATTTATCATGTATACAATGTTCTGCCTGCATGTGTGCCTGCACTCCAGAAGAGGGCACCAGATCTCATTACAGATGGTTAGGAGCCACCATGTGGTTGCTGGGAATTGAACTCAGGACCTCTGGATGAACAGCCAGTGCTCTTAACCTCTGAGCCATCTCTCCAGGCTCCCTGTCTTAATACTGTTACCTCCCTTACACACAGGGAGCCTATAGAGAGGTCTATGCTGATTTGTTGAATGAATCAATGAACTTAGGAAAAAAATGGAGAGATGGGACAACAATGGTTATCATCCCAAGGCACTGCAGGCCTTCGTCTTCTTCTGCTGAGGCCTGCTCCTTTCGGGTAGCATAACTATAGAAATTTTTATTTCAGGCCCCATGTAAAAGAATCTTTATACAAAGTCAGGTTGGCCATAAACTATGTTTATGTTCTATGAGAAACTACGACCTTGTTGTTTCCAGAAATTCCCCAAGTACAAGTCCAGTTGCCCCCAGCTGCCAGGCACACTTTCAAGGTCAGCTAGAACTTCTTGTTATCAAAATAACTTGAGTCAGAGCAGACCCCCCTGTTCCACCATCCACGCTCCTCCCATGAGCTAATTGCAGTTTTTTCACCTTTAAACATGCAATACAACTTCCCCCTCAAGGATGGGGTTCAGATCCCAAACTGGCTGCCTTCCTGAGCTCAAAAAAAAAAATAAAAAAAATAAAGCTTTCAGTTTTAAGCTTCTGTGTCTGAAATGAGTTTTCTCAGCTTCCACCCCAAACCCAAAACCTCACTAGACCCAGAGCTGGGTCAAATAAGGTATCCTCCAGGAGACCCACCTGTGTAGAAGCAGAGAAGCCAGGTGCCCAGCAGTGGGGCAAAGGTCTGGCCAGGTTTAGTCACGAGGGCTACCATGCCAAAAAGAAGCGCCGAGGCTGCCTGTTTCCGATGGTTCAGCACCAGGTCCTCATCCACCAGGTCAGTGACGACCAGAGTCAGCAGCTTACAGGTACCCTCAGTGAAAACACGGTTGCTGCCGTGGAGAGAGGAGCAAGAGTGAAGGGGGTGGGCACAGAGGGTGGTGGGGGCAAGGGCAGGCAGGGCATACCTGGCAATGAAGAAGCAAAGCAGGCCAGGGTGGTCTGGGCCAGCCAACAGCATGAGCAGGCTAAGGCTGAGCTTGAGCAGGAAGAGCCCCCGCACCACTGCATAGACACCCCAGCGCCGGCACAGGGGCAGGAAGTAGAGGTTGTTGAGGTGAGGAGCAACGTAGGAGATGCCTAGGGAAGGAAGAGGGTCCCACTTCTTCAGGAGCAATGCCACAGCCTCGACGGTGGGTGGCAACTGACATCGTAGTAATCAGAATCACAGTCTGCATTAATTGTGTACCAACAATGTCTTGCACTTTTCACACTTTGTTATCATATTTTCATTTTTATTCTATGTGCACGCATGTTTTGACCGCATGTATATCTGTGCAGAGGCCAGAGGGGGGCATTAGATCCTGTGGAACTGGAGCTACAGACAACCAGGAGCCACCATGTGGGTAAACGGAAATCAAACCCGAGTCCCCTGGAGGAGCAGTCAGTGCGCCTAACTGCTGAGCTCTCTCTCCAGCCTACTTTTCACACCATATTTTTCACAAGCCCTTCAAGGTGGGTATTGTAGTCACTTGGTATTCACGGAAGTTGACTCCAGCACCCCTCATGGATAACCAAACCTTTGGATTTTCAAGCCATTATATATAATGGCATTGTATCTGTATATCCTCATATACTATTATTATTTTGTTTTGGTTTTTTAGTTTAGTGTCATATAGCTCTAGATGACCTTGAACTCTTAATCCTCCTGCCTTCATCTCCTGAGTGTTGGCATTGCAGTCATAACTACCATACCAAGCACTGTTTTGTATTTTTACTTTATCTATTTTTGAGCTGGGGGTCTCTCTATATCGTCCAGCTTTCCTAGAACTCTCTATGTAGACCAGGCTGGCCTCAGACTTACAGAGATCTACCTGCCTCTGCCTCCCAAGTGCTAGGATTGATTAAAGGTGTATGTATTACACTCACCCTATTTTGTTTATTTTTCTTTTGAGACAAGATCTCACTATGTAGCCCTGGCTGGCCCAAAGCTCATAATGTAGAACAGGCTGGCCTCGAACTCACAGAAATGAACCTGCCTCTTCCTCCTGGGTGCTGGGGATAAAGGCCTACACTACCATGCTCAACTTCTTTTTATTTATTTATTTATTTTTTTTATTTTTTATTTTTTTGATACAGGGTTTTGTATAGGCAAGGCCAGCTTCAGATTTGCTATGTAGCTTAGGCCAACCTTGAACTTCTGACCCTCCTAACTGCGCCTCCCAAGTATGTGCTAAGATTAAAGGTGTGCACCACCGTGCCTGGATCACTATAGTTATGTGGTTCTGAGGAATCTAGCTCAGCAGAGCACTGTATCAGTTCTGCCAGCTGAGCTATATCCCAACCCCTCTCATACACTTTAAATTATCACTTTTTTCTCCCTTTTAAAAAAATGTATTTACTGTTTGCATTTGCTATTGTTGTTATTACTGTTCGTTTTTATTTATTTTAGATCTAGGATGGCATCAAGCTCCCTTTCTATAGTGCTGAGAGTATGGGTGTTTGCCATCAAGCCTAGCATAAGTAATGTCTTGGTTATCTATAATATCCAGCACCACAAAAATGCTACACAAATCACTGTTATGCTGCATCATTTATGAGACAATGACAGAAAGAAAATAAAAAGGCTTTAGGTCAGTGAGATGGCTCAGCAGGTAGTGGGGCTTGCCGCCAAGGCGGACATCCTGAGTTTGATTCCTGGGTCTCCACATGGTGGAAGGAGAGAACCAATCCCTGAAAGTTGTGCTCTGCCCTCCATATGCACCATGGCATGTATGCATCCACACAAACAGTAAGTAAGGAATGTATAAAATGAAAAAAGCCCAGGCCAAACGTGGCAGTGCAGCCTTTAATCCCAGCGCTCAGGAGGCAGAGGCAGGAAGAGCTCTGTGAGTTTGAGGCCAGCGCCGTCTACAAAGCGAGTCCAGGATAGACAGGGCTCTGTTATATGGAGAAACCCTGCCTTGAAGAACAGAACAGTGTCTCAGTAAAAAACACAGCCAAGTCCACCAAGTGAATGGCACGCAGGCCACTGCACTGCATCACATTGCCTCTAGGTGTCACCATACTACGAGGACTAAAGTGAGGATCACTGTCCTCCACCCAGGCAGTGCAAGCTGCTGGCCCCTGGCACTACTTACCCAACAGGAAGGAGCCAGTGGACAGGGAGATGTGGTCGGACAACAAGTGCTCCAGGAAGAGTGGGAAGAAGTTACTGTTGAAGTGGCAGTGAAACACCTGCAGGCAGACGGTGAGGAGTTCACAGGCAGGGCCAGCAGGGGAGCAGCAGCCTTGGTCCTCAGAGCTACTGGCCTCTGTCCCCATGCCACTACACATGAAACATGCCTGAACAAACCTAAGACATTCCTTGTGGCCTATGGAATGTTATTAAGTTTGAAGGCATGGTAAAATAGCAAATAGGACAATTTTTGGGTTTTCATGACATAAAAAGAATTCATTTTGAAGTCTGGTTGTTACAGGGGCTGGAGAGATGGCTCAGTGGTTAAGAGCACTGGCTGCTCTTCCAGAGGACCCAGGATCAACTCCCAGAACCAACATGGTGGCTCACAGTCTTCTTAACTCTAGTTCTGGGAGACCTGAGAGCTTCTTTTGGCCTCCCTGGGCACCAGGCAAACACTTGTGCTCAGACAAATATACAGGCAAAACACTCATATACATGAAATAATAATTTTTTTAAAAAAGATTCTTCAGTCTTCTTATGGATGAACACAGGACTGGCTTCAGAGGCTGAGACTTCCCTAAGATCACACAATGAGAGGTGGAGATGGGAAGTGGGGTGGGGGGAGTCAGGGGTGGAGGGGAGGTAGCTCCGTGGGAGTCATTACGTAACAATATATAAGGCCCTGGGTTCAACAATTCTCACACTATAGGATTGGGGGAACACAGACCTCCCGACCTTAGTTCTACCACCAAAACTCAGGGAGGTACCCTTGAAGGAGGGGTGAGGAAATGGCTCCCCTTACCTGCACCAGGTCCATGCCCACAAACCACAGGAAGTTTTGGTGGCGTGCCAGTTGCCGGAGGTACTGGCCCAAGGTGATGTTGCCTGCTTCCCCACCTGCCACCAGCAGCTCCTCTTCACACACACTGTAGAGGGGAAGGGAAGACTTGTTGGGCTATGCCAGACTGGGCTAGGGGACTGGGTGTTAAAAGCAGGCTCTGGCCAGGCGGTGGTGGCGCACGCCTTTAATCCCAGCACTCGGGAGGCAGAGGCAGGCGGATCGCTGTGAGTTCGAGGCCAGCCTGGTCTACAAAGCGAGTCCAGGACAGCCAAGGCTACACAGAGAGACCCTGTCTCGAAAAACAAAACAAAAAACAAAAAAACAAAAAACAAAAAAAAAGCAGGCTCTGACCCTAGGGAACCAAGGCTAGTCACTCACCTGCCATCCCTGTCCCTTCTGGTTGCCTCAATCCGCCGCTTCAACAATTGTGTGGCCCCCAGAAAGCCCAGCCCAGAGGCAGCAGCTAGTGCCACACAAAAGGCACGGAAGGAGGAGAAATCCTCCTTGTTCCAAAAGGCGTAGGAGGCGAAGACAGACATGGAGCCGGCAGCACTGAAGAGGGAGCAGTAAAAGTTGAGGTGGGTGCGGTCGTGGGCTGAGAGAGCCAGGTCGGCCAGCAAGGCATGATGGTGGAGGTCCACGAGTGTCAGGAAGCCATCATAAAGGCACAGGCACAGTAAGAACTGCAAGCCAGCCGGGGCCCAGGGCACCCAGAATGCCAGGAAGGACAGTGCCAGCAGTGGCCCGTGCCAGCCCAGAGCATGCACCCGTGTCAGCACCACGTCCCTGGAGGAGAACCCAGGTCCTGACCTGCCAGGGAGAGGAGAGGGTTAGGAGGTAACCTTTCACCCTGAGGAGGGCCTGGTTCCCCTGGCTGGACCCAGAAGACAGATGCAAGGATTCATACCTAGATCCACCCCAAGTCTCCAGCCCCTGACCTGAGATTAAGAGGCATAGCTTACCCAGTCATAGGTCTTCTCCTCAGCCCCATTGCCCCATCACCAGCCTGTCAGGGCTGATGAGCAAAGGACTGTGGGATACTGATTCTCAGTGTTGAGGGTAGGAACAGACCCAAATAGAAAAGGGTAATAGAGTGCCTGAGAAGTAGCAAGGGCTGGGTGGTGGTGGCATACGCCTTTAATCCCAGCACTCGGAAGGCAGAGGCAGGCGGATCTCTGTGAGTTCGAGGCCAGCCTGGTCAATAAAGTTAGTCCAAGATAGCCAAAACTACACAGAGAAACCCTGTCTCAAAAAACCAAAAAAAGAAAAGAGAGAGAGAGAAACAGCAGGGAAACTATGTTACACTAGGCTCCGCCCCCCCTGCTGAGCCACGCCCATACCACAACTGATATCCCTTCCTTTTCCCAACCCAAGTATGTATGAGCAGCGGTCCTTCAGTTTGGGGAGCATCAGGGCAGTGATGTACCATCCCCAAGACACACACCGGGGCTGGGAGCTGAGGAACTGGCGGTCACTGAGCCAGCCGAAGAGGGGATCGTTGAAGCTGTTCCAGAGGAGAAATACAGTCTGCAAGAAGAGAGAGATGGGCAGGTGGGCTGCACAGGTGCACAGGGCTCCCCCTCTAGGCTATGCACCTTCCCCAAAGGTGGCAGTAGCTTGCTGCTGGCAAGCTTTTGTTCATGCCAGCTCCTCTGCTAAGGCCCCTCTCCTGGCTGGTACACATATCTAAGCCCAGTGACCAGGGCAGCTGGTAAGTGAATGCAGCTGATTCATGCATATGGGGACTTGTTCTATATTATATATGATCATACAAGCAGTGGACATCTGAGGCAGTGGCCAGGAGTGCTTCTAGAATCCTTCTGAAGAGTCCTTAAGACCCCAGCAGCTTTTCTGGCCGAGTCTTGCTAAGCAACACAGTATGCTCTGAGTGCCTAAGGCTGGATGGAACAGGACCCAGTGCTTTGCCTGTCTCCCCGCCAGTGCCTGCTGCCCCACGCTTGGCCTACCTCTCCAACCCAGAAGGACACTTTGTTGATCTTATACACCGAGACGAAGGTGTCCACGTAGTATAGCAGGAACACATTATGCAGGATGGAGGTGAAGAGCGTCAAGGAGCCGTACACCACAGCTGTGGGCAGGCCCAACAGCCAGGCTTGGGGCCAGTCTAGGCCCATGGCTGCTGGCCGAGCCTCAGCCCCAGGACCACTGAGGGGGGCTCACGGACGTTGCCAGCCTGACCATTCTCGACTCTGGGGAAGAGAAAGCAGAGGAACACGGATCAAAGCTCTCTCTTTCTCTCTCTCTCTCCCTCTCCCTCTCTCTCCCTCTCTCTCTCTCACCACAGCACTCTTGAGTCGTTAACAACCCAGAAGATAAAAACCTTATTCTGCCGGGTGTGGTGGTGCTTTTAATCCCAGCACTCAGGAGGCACAAGCAGGCAGATGGCTGTGAGTTCGAGGCCAGCCTGGTCTACAAAGAGAGTCCAGGACAGCCAGGGGCTACACAGAGAAACCCTGTCTTGGAAAAAAAGAAAGAAAGACAGACCAAAACCCCCCACCTCATTCCAGGCCTACTAGTCCAGCTCCTGCATTTAATCCCTGACACTGAAAAAAAAACCATTTTTTTTTTCTTAAGCTCATTTTCTTTGGGAGGGAATTTGCATGTAAAACAAATCTGGGGAATTACCAGTGAAGTACAGCGGAAACAATCCAAGTTATATACCACCACTCTAGAATTGCTTTGGGAAACTGAGGCGGCCCATGGGAAGAGAAGGCAGGCATCCAAGTGCTGGGCCAGGTTACCTTTCAGGGCTGGACGGTTAGCATACTGTTCAACCTTAATGGTCTAGATATGACCACAGTGGCTTTAGGCACAGTGTGCTTAGAGGGAAGGCAGCATCAGTAAAATAAGCTTATAGAATATGCTCTATAAGCCTGGCATAATGGCACACACCTCTAACCCCAGCACTAAGAAAGCTGAGACACTAAATCAGGGTTAGCCTGGGCTACATAGTTCAGGCCAGCCTTGGTCACGTGATACAACCCTACGGAGAGAGGAGCAGCGTGTTCAATAAATGCATGTTGGCAATGATTATTATCTTTACACAATCCCTAGGAAACACTACTTATACTGTCTTATAGAACAGTCCCAAATTTAAAAACGCTGGGGAACTTAACTGATGTCATTTAGCGAAAGAGAAATAGATCTGAATCCAGACTTTGTTCATGTAAGTTTTCCCCATTCTTGAACCCAAGTTTATCTGATGCCTAAACGTTTCTAATTGACCTCCAAAATCAGATTTCTGTACACCACTGAGAAAATGGGAAAAGGCAGTGAGAAGCTTTCTTTAGAAAAACAAAGTGTAAGACTAGGTATGGTGGTGCACGCCTTTAGCACTTAGAAGGCAGAGGCAGGTGGACCTCTATGAACTCAAGGACAGCCAGGGCTACATAGTGAGACCCTGTTCAAAACAACAACACAACAAAACAACAAGATATGACTGACTGTGGTGGTGCATACCTTTGATCCCCTTCCCCTTAGGAAGCAGAGCAGGCCAGTCTCTGTAAATCCCACACCAGCCTGGTCTACCTAGTAAATCTCAGGCCAGCCTGGTCTACTTAGTGAGTCCCAGGCTAGCCCAGTTACAGAGTGAAACCAGGTCTCAAAAAAAGAAGAAAAGGACAAGATGTGCTTATACACTGATTCCAGAAGTGCCACCTCAAGGAATTACTCCCCAATGTCATATGTATAGGGATGTGCATGGCAACAGCAAACAGCTAGTAGGTTGTCCAAGGAGGCAACCAAGGGGCTGTCCCAGCAAGGGGCTGTCCCAGAAAGCTTGATTCTCTCCAAAAAGGGCCACATATGGCCAATGCTGGCACTGGGGCACAGAGACTTAAGAACCCTGTATGAGAGTGTATGGAAGTTGGGTATGTAGCTCAGTGGTAGAGCACTAGTCTAGCATCTACAAGGTCCTGGGTTCTATCCCAGGCAGAGGCGGGAGATGAGAAACCTATGAATGAGACCCTACTTGGATACAGAATCCAAATTAAGACTTGAAACTAAATTAAGATAGTCATATTGAATTGGTGTGACCAGTCCTTATTAAAATGAAAACTGAGCAGTGGTGACTCACGGTTTTAATCCCAGCACTTGGGGTCTACAGAGTGAGTTCCAGGACAGCCACGTCTACAGAGAAAATCAAGAGAGAGAGAGAGAGAGAGAGAGAGAGAGAGAGAGAGAGAGAGAGAGAGAGAGAGAGAGAGAAGAGGGAGAGAGAGAGAGGCGCCCCAGGTTCAACTCCCAGCACCCACATAGCAGCTCACAACTGTCTGTAATTCCAGTTCCAGAGGATCCATCCCCAGGCATATGCATGTGGTGCAAACATCTGTGCATGCAGGCAGAATACCCTACACATAATATAAAGAAAATAAACCTTAAAGAAAAAAGAAGGAAAAAAAACCCCTAAATATCAAGGGAGCTGGCTAGTCTTATGTCAACTTGACACAAGTTAGCGTTAACTGAAAGGAGGGAGCCTCATTGAAAAGTGCCTCCATAAGAGATGGCTGTAGGACATTTTCTTAATTAGTGATTGGTGGGGGATGGTACAGCCCATTGTGAATGGTGCCTTCCTTGGCTTGGTGGTCCAGTGTTCTGTAAGAAAGCAGGCTGGTCTGGCAGTGGTGGCGCACGCCTTTAATCCCAGCACTTGGGAGGCAGAGGCAGGTGGATCTCTGTGAGTTTGAGGCCAGCCTGGTCTACAGAGCGAGTTCCAGGACAGCCAGGGCTACACAGAGAGACCCTGTCTCGAAACAACAAGAACAACAACAACAAGCAAAAAAGCAAGAGGCTGAGCAAGCCATGGAAACAGGGCCGTCAGCATCACTCTGCATGGCCTCTGCCTCAGCGGCTGCCTCCAGGTCCCTGTGCTGTTCCAATTCCTGTCCTGATGTCCTTCAGTGATGGACTGTGGATGTCAAAGCATAAACCAAATAAACCCTTTCCTACTTAACTTGCTTTTGGCCACAGTCTGTCTGTCTTTCTTTCTTTCTTTCTTTCTTTCTTTCTTTCTTTCTTTCTATTTCTTCTTCTTTAAAATTTTTATTTATTTACTATTATGTATACAGCACTCTGCCTGCATGTACATCTGCATGCCAGAAGAAGGTATCAGATCACCTTATAGATGGTTATGAGCCACAATGTGGTTGCTGGGAATTAAATTCAGGACCTCTGGAGGAGAAGACAGTGCTTTTAGCCTCTGAGCCATCTCTCCAGCTCCTCCTCCTCCTCCTCCTCCTCCTCCTCCTTCTTCTTCTCCTTCAAGACAGGGTTTCTCTGTGTAGCCTTAGCTGTCCTGGACTCATTTTGTAGACCAAGCTGGCCTCAAACTCACAGCGATCCTCCTGCCTCTGCCTCCCAAGTGCTCGGATTAAAGGCATACGCCACCAAGCCCGGCGGCCATGGTGTTTCAACACAGCAATAGTAACACAAAGCTAATAGTAACAGCAACCCAAAGACAGCAAGAAAAGATGGTCTGGCTGGAGAGATGGTCCAGTAGTTAAGAGCACTGACTGCTCTGCCAGAGGTCCTGAGCTCAGTTCCCAGCAGCCACACAGTGACTCAAAACCATCTGTAATAAGATCTGATTTTTCTCTTCTGTTGAGTGTGAAGATAGAGCACTCATATATATAAAATAAGTAAAATTTAAAAAGAAAAGATAGGGGCTGGAGAGATGGCTCAGCGGTTGGGAGCACTGACTGCTCTTCCAGAGGTTCTGAGTTCAATTCCCAGCAACCGCATGGTGGTTCACAACCATCTATAATGTGATCTGATGCCTTCTTCTGGTGTGCGGCTGCGCATGCAGGCAGAGCACTGTAAACATAACAAATAAATAAATTGTAAAAAACAAACAAACAAAAAACCAAAACAAACAAACAAAAACAACTCCAGCGACACACGATGCTATTTGCGCTCCCCCATCAGAAAAATAATGCACCAACTAAAAAAAAAAAAAAAAAAAAAGATGATCATGTGAGGATTGTTGGGGGCCATGCAAGAGGAACAGCAAAGCAGCTCTAGAAGGCTAAAGAGATGGCTCAGAGGTTAAGAACACTGCCTGCTCTCCCAAAAGTCCTGAGTTCAATTCCCAGCAGCCACATGTTGGCTTACAACTATCTATAATGAGATCTGGTTCCTTCTTCTGACCAGAAAAAAACAAAAAAACAAAAACCAGCTCTAGAACTCATGGAATGTGGCCCCATGCTGGGTGTGTCTCGGTGAGGCATAACCTGAGGACCTCACGCTGCCTTGAGGACTTCACGCTGTTATGCAGCACAGCTCTACTTGTTACCACTGCGGTCCTTATAATCCCTTTAATATGTGAATTGTGTGAGTACTATAAAGGGGGCTCGCAGCCCCTCACTGGGCAGTAGCATAGGCATATGCAATAACAATGTTTGATCTCTTTCAGGCATTGCTACTGGAGCAGATTACTGATTTAATCACCACCTTTGATCGTTACCCTTAGGAAGAATTTGGCACCAGGCGGTGGTGTTGCATGCCCTTAATCCCAGCACTTGGGAGGCAGAGGCAGGTGGATCGCTGTGAGTTCGAGGCCCAGCCTAGTCTACAAAGGGAGTCCAGGATAGTCAAGGCTACACAGAGAGAAACCCTGTCTCGAAAAACCAAAAAAAAAAAAAAAGAATTTAGAAAAATAGATTGGTCAACAAGGTTAAGTAAAGATGTTTTTGCTAGTGGCTCTGATACAGGAAATCTTAGGGAACAATTGAAGTTAAGAGAAGCAACATTCTTATTAGTAAAGTTAGGGACTTTTTGAGGTTGGCAAAGCAAGAACAATGGCCCACAGCAGCATTGGCTGACGTGACTCTTTCAAGCTGGGCTGGGGACTGAGATGACGACTGATTTCCTTATTCTGTTTTTCTGCTCTGAGCTTCCTGATATGATTTAATAAAACATATTAATGAGTAGGTAAGCACCTTTAGGACTTAAAGTATATTATTTTTATATAGGAGTTTAGATTTGTGATTCCTTTAAGATCTTTATAAGATTACATCTTAAGATAAGTGATTCCTTCTTTGTAACTGCAAATTGCAGCTGCCAGTAAAGAAAAGCTGGCTGAGAAATTACCTTGCTTGCTTATACTGTTAATATGTAACAAGCTGCTTATGTACAAATATATATGTGGGTTCTTAGAAATAACTTGTTATTCATGTTTGTTCCTCACCTATAATACATAAAACATTTGATCATGTGAAGGTATTGGGGAATATGATTTTCTTACGTATATCCATTGTAATCATTTATTTATGGAGAAATAGAATGTAAACACATTGTGATTTTTGTACTGCTTGAAAGGTCATGCTGGGATATATAAGCTGTGGGAGAAATAAGAAAGTTGTTGGAATCTTTTTACATCCACAAAGATGTGTGTATATATGTATATATATGTGTGTGTGTATGTATATATGTAGGTAGGTATGTATATGAATTATAAAGTAAGAAATAGAAAAAGCTTATTGAAACCTACCTGCTGGAGTCTGTCTCACTTCATCGTCAAGTGTGTGTGTGTGTGTGTGCCCACGAGCATGGGGAGGGGTTCTCTCCTCCTTTCCCTTTCTATTTTAAACTCTTGCCACCATCAGTGGAAGCCCCCACTAGGAGCCATCAGCCCTAGCCCCAGCTTGCCACCATCAGTGGAAGCTATTGCCGGTAACAATCAGTTCCAGCCTGGAAGGATGCCCTCAGAGAAGGTCTACAGGGTCACCAGCCAGCCAGCCACAGGATTCACGTCCCACCTCAGTTTCCCCCAGCTGATGTCGAAGCTGGACTTCAACAGAGGATGGGGCCTGCCTTCATCTTTCTGTAGCTGCAGTACTGCAGCCACAAGCCAAGGAGTGCTGAGGCTCACCAGCGGACTTCCACAAGCTAGCCAGACAAGGAAGGACTGTTCCCTGGGGCCTCCACAGAATCCTGACCCTGCTCAGGCCTTGAATGCAGACTTCTACCCTCCAGCCCTGCCTGAGCTTTAAGCCATCAGTTTGTGTCATCTGCTATGGTAGCCTAACGACACTGAGGGCGATTCTCAGAAAAACTCTGGCTTCGTCCCAAGGCTACGTGGTTCAGAAGTTGCACACACTCTCCCTCACCAGTCATATCCTGTTCGCCCTTTGCCCTAGTCCAACAGAAGGAATAAGGCCTCCAAGGCTGTCCCCCCAGCCCCCAATAAACCCAAGACGGAGCCTGCCTAGCCTACAAGTCCCTCCGATTGGGCCACTCCCTGCACAGCCTCCCTTTCCTCTGACAAGGCCTTTGTTTTTGCTGGTTCTTTTCCTTCCTGTCTGCACCTGCCATTCCTGTGAGCTAGCAGAGGCCAGACTTCTCACTCCCCAGGTGCAATCCTACAATTCCAGATACTCAGGAAGCTACAGCAGGGAGACTGAAAATTCACAGCCTGCTGTGTGTGATGGCACACACCTTTACTCCCAGCATTTGGGAGGCAGAGGCAGCTGGATATCTATAAGTTCCAGGCCAGCCTGGTGTATAGAGTGAGTTCCAGGACAGCCAGGGCTACACAGAGAAATCCTGTCTTAAAAAACCAAAAACAACAATAATAAGAAGTTCAGAGCCAGCCGGGCATGGTGGTGCACGCCTTTAATCCTAGCACTCGGGAGGCAGAGGCTGGCGGATGGCTGTGAGTTCGAGGCCAGCCTGGTCTACAAAGTGAGTCTAGGACAGCTAAGGATACACAAAGAAACCCTGTCTCGAAAAAAAACAAAACAAAAACAAAAACAAAAAAAACCCAACAACAACAAAAAAAAGAAGTTCAGAGCTAACCTGGGCAACTTCGTATGACCCTATATTTATTGTTGTTGTTGTTGTTTGGGGGATTGGTTTTGTTTTCTTTGGCTTTTTTGAGACAGGGTTTCTTTTTATACCCTTGGTTTTCCTGGAACTCACTCTGTAGACCAGACTAGCCTCGAACTCAGAGATCCACCTGCCTCTGCCTCTCTGAGTGCTGGGGTCACAGGAGTGCACCACCTCGGGGTTTTTGTTTGTTTGTTTGTTTGTTTTAATTTTATGTGCATTGGTGTGAAGGTGTCAGATCACTTGGAAGTAGGGACACAGACAGTTGTGAGCAGCCATGTGAGTGCTGGGAATTGAACCCCGGTCCTTTGGAAGAGCAGGTAGTGCTTTTTTTTTTTTAAACAGAGTTTCTCTATATAGCCCTGGCTGTCCTAGACTCGCTTTGTAGACCAGGCTGGCCTGGAACTCACAGCAATCTGCCTGCCTCTGCCTCCTGAATGCTAGGATCAAAGGCGCGTGCCACCATCACCTGGCTTGATACCATGTCTTAACACACAAACACTCTCATGGGGGGGGGGGCCGTGGCGGCGGGGACACACGGAAAAATCACTGTCACTGTGGTAGTTTGAATATGAATGGTGCCCGCAGATTCATAAATGTGAATGCTTGAATGCTTGTCACCAGGGAGTAGAAGAGACTGAAAGGATTAAAAGGATTAGGAGGTGTGGCCTTGTTGGTGGAGGTGTGTCATTGGGGGTGGGCATGCCAGGGCCATACTCTCTCTTTGCCTGTGGACCAGCTACTGATCTAGCACCTGCCTGCATGCCACCATGCTCCTCACCCGTGATGCTAATGGACCAACCCACTGCAACTGTAAGCCAACCCCCAGTTATAAAGGCTGTCTTGTCAACCCCCAGTTATAAAGGCTGTCTTGTCTATGGTGTCTCTTCACAGCAACAGAACAATAACTAAGACAGGCACCTTACCACTCTCATAGCTCCTCTGTTCAAAAGCATTGTCTTTGTAGGAGCCACTCCTACACGGTGACTGGCCCTTGTCACTGGAAAAGGTCAACCTTGTCTCCACTGAGTTGGCTTCCCAAGCCCTGCTGAGGTGAGTGTACAAGACCTCAGGGAGGGCATGATGCCTTAGAAGGGGGAGGGTCCGAATCGCAACTCCTTCCTCCCACAGGTGGAGCTTGACCTAGTCACTTACTACTACGGAGCAGAGCGTGAAAGACGCAGAGCTGTCTGTACAGGGCTGGGGCCGGCATTAAACTCCCGCCCGAGAAAACCCAGCTCAACGCACACACAGCAGCTGCTCAGCAACCAGCTTTTCCTCTCTTGAGACCGATCTCATTATGTAGCCTGGAACTTTAGACCAGCATGCCTGGAACTCACAAAAGTCTGCCTGCCTCTACTCCCAAGTCTAGCTTTTTCTTAAAGAAGACTACGTCAGGGCTGGTGGGGTATCCTAGGAGCCAGGCCCCGTCTCTTAAGTAAGAAGGGAAGGGCAGGGAAAAAACGTGGACTCAGGAGTCAGAGAGGAAGCTTGCAAGCCAGAACACCCAGGAAGAACTCCAGCGATAACCAGCATCACAGACCTCAGGTGGAGGCAGAGCTTTCCATCCGGGCGAGCCAGCCTTGGAGAGGCTCCGGGAGGAGGGTGCCATGGAGTGTTGCTCCTTCCGACTCTACTCCTCCATCAGCAAACAGCCTTCCGCCTCCAGTCTTCCTACCCACAACCCACTTCGCAAGAGAACAGAGGCCCCACAGCAGAATTGCACCGGGGCCCCAATTGTCCTGGCTGTGTAAACTTCATATCCGGTAACCTGTAACCAGCAACTAAGCCGACTCCTCCCCTGCATACCTCACTTTGAACAAGAGCTGGAGGCCTGTCCTGAGAATAGCCTAGTTGATGGCCTTGGGCCAGCTACTCCCTGGGGACCTTAGTACCAACTCTCTTAAAGTGGGGCTCAAATACGAAAGGTACAGAAAGCGCAGGCTCTCCATAAACAATAGCTCTTACTGGGTTTCATAACCTGTAAGAAGCAGCTGGGAGTTGGGGATATGGCTCAAAGTGTAAAAGCTCTTGTCGAGCAAGCCGCAAGACCTGCGCTGGAGCCACAGAACCCATGGAAGATGAGGGGCTGGAGGGATGGCTCAGTGGTTAGGAACGCTTTGCGTAAGATCCCAGTACCTACACAGCAACTCGCAACTGCCTGGAACTCCCGTTCCAGGGGATCCACTGCCATCCTATGACCTCCATGGGCTCCTGCATACAGAGGACACACATGCATACACTTGGGTAACACACATACAGATAAAAGTAATAATAATTTTTTTAAAATGTTGTAGGGCCAGGCACTCAGTAGACAATTCAGGCAGATCCCTGTGAGTTTGAGGCCAGCCTGGTCTACAGAGTGAATCCAGGACAGCCAACGCTACACAGAGAAACCCTGTCTTGAAAAATTACAAACAAGGACTGGAGGCGTGGCTCAGTGGTTAAGAGCACTGCCTGCTCTTCCAAAGGAACCAGGTTCAATTCTCAGCACCCACATGGCAGCTCACAACTGTCTGTAACTCCAAGATCTGACACCCTCACACCAATGCATATAAATTAAAATTAAATAAAATATTATTTAAAAAAAAAGAAAAAAAAGAAAAATTACAAACAAATAAACAAACATGAAAAGTTTTTTTTTTTTTAAGGGCTGGAGAGATGGCTCAGAGGTTAAGAGCACTGGCTGTTCTTCCAAAGGTCCTGAGTTCAATTCCCAGCAACCACATGGTGGCTCACAACCATCTATAATGAAATCTGGTGCTCTCTTCTGGTTTGCAGGCACACATTTGGGCAGAATACTGTATGATAAGTAAAATCTTAAAAAAAAAAAAAAAAAAGTTTTTTTAAAGAATGGATGGTGAGGACCAACACCTGATGTTGTCCTCTGACTTTTACACATTCACTGTGACACACACACACACACCCCACATCACATATACAAAAATATATACATTTTCTTAAGCCGGGCGTGGTGGCGCACGCCTTTAATCCCAGCACTCGGGAGGCAGAGGCAGGCGGATCGCTGTGAGTTCGAGGCCAGCCTGGACTACAAAGTGAGTCAAGGAAAGCCAAGGCTACACAGAGAAACCCTGTCTCAAAAAAACCAAAAAAAAAAAAAACAAAAACAAAAATATATACATTTTCTTTAAAAATCAGGGACCCTTCTGACAAATATATAACTAAAGTCTTTGAGGTAGGATTTCACTACGTCTCTTTTGCTGGCTTGATATTCCCTAGGTAGACCAGGCCAGCCTCATACTTGTGGCAATTCCCCTGCCTCAGCCTGTCCAGTGCTGGAAGTAGAGGTGTATGCCACCACACCCTGCTAAGTTATCGTTGAAGTATTCAATAGTGTCTCCTCCAAATTCTCTTTTAAATGCCACCTCCACAGTTTGATTCATGTGGTACTTTCCATCCAGAAAAGCTGGCTGTGACTATGTGCTGGCTCTTAGGCATTTAGGACTGCCTGGCTTCCACATCCACTGCCAAGAACCCTTCACAGTGCGCTTACTATTCCCAACTATGTTTTTGTTTGGGGGGGGGGGGTTAAGATTTATTTATTTGCCAGGCAAGATGGCTCATGCCTTTAATCCCAGCACTTGGAAGGCAGAGGCAGGTGGTAGATCTCTGTGAGTTAGAAGCCAGCCTGGTCTACAAAGTGAGTCCAGGACAGCTAGGGTGACATAGAGACAAATAAATAAATAAATAAATAAAATAAAATAAAAATAAATAAATTTATATGTATACAGTGTTCTGCCTGCAAGTATACCTGCACAGGAGAGGGCACCACATCTGGGAATTGAACTCAGGACCTCTGGAAGAGCAAACAGTGCTCTTAACTGCTGAGCCATTTCCCCAGCCCTCTCATCTACGTTTTATTGATGCGAACACAGCTCGGAAGTCTGAAGGCTAAGTGATTGGCCCAGAGTCACGAACCATGAGGTGCTGGAGCCAAGAGTCGATGCAGGCTTTGACTACAAATCTGAGCACTTCTTACTTCACCACGCATCCCCTTCCACCACCATCTTGTCAAATCCTGCTCCACCAGTGCCCAGGCCAGGGTCGCTCAGTCGAGTGAGTATGGTCAGGTCCCCCATACCCAAAAAAAACAAACATTTTCCTAATTTCCTCCAGCTCACAAGCTCCTGAAGAACAAGGCTACGCCAGTGCCCCTGCAGATTCCTCCCTGAGCTCCTGGACCACATAGCAAGTGCTCAAGGAACACTTACTGCATCCATTGTCCCCAAAAGGCCAATGTGGGTGCCCTCTCCTTAGACAGGGCAGTCAGAGGAACACTCACAGCACCCACACTGTGTGTTGCTTTTTGTTTTGTTGTTGTTGTTTGTTTTTGTTTTTGTTTTTATGAAACAGGATTTTTCTGTGTAGCCTTGACTGTCGTGGACTCACAGGCTGGCCCCGTAACTCACAGAGCTCTGATTGCCTCTGCCTCCCTGAGTGCTGGGATTACAGGCGTGCGCCACCACGCCAGGCAGCCACCCTGGGAGATTTGTTTGGCTGTGGGAGTTGGAGAAGCAGGCACTCTGGCACCCTGCAGTCCCTGGGAGAACACATGTGGAGCAAGGCCACAGATGTACAGACGGGAGTGTTGATAAAAGCCAGCAGTAACAGTTTTACGCTTTCACCAAGGACACAGCACCACACTAAGAAAACATTCCGGATAGAAGGTGGCCCAGGCGGTAAAAGAGGCCGGGCTAGAAGGGGTTCTTAAGCCTCCAACAAGATTCTGTCAAGATGGAAGGCACCAACTGAGGGTAGCCGACTACAAAGGCACTTCTCTGTTTAAAAGCCCTCCAGGGCAACTTGACAAAATCTCTCTCCTAGCAGTTTACTCTGCAAGGTTCCTGGGAGACAAAGAACAGGAAGGGACTAGAAAACTCCAGCAACCTCTGGTGAGGGTAAGGGCCTGGGGGTTGGGTGATTTCCCACTCCCTGAAGGACAGACCTGGAAAGACCACAGTGGGGAAACACTCCTGAGTAACTGGGTATTAGCAATATTAGGTTAAGGCTGAACATTAACACTGGTGGCCACACCTGTGGAGAGTGGGAATCTGTTTCCTGCCTGTCCTGGGGCGGGGTGGGGGAGGTGGGGGGTACCAAACCAACAGGTAGAAGTTCAAGTCATAATAGCAAAGCAAATATTAAGCGTGCCATTTTCTCAGCCAGCAGCTGACTGGATTGCTGGCTCTGTTTCACTCCCTGTTCAGTCTCTTCACAGCATGGTGTAGCCCCCCAGGAGAGCTGTTGCAGGGACCCTACTCTTTTTTTTCCCCAAATTAACAGGTTTACCCTCCTCAGATGGAAAAATGGGGCTTCCAACCGTGGTGAGAGGGACTTTCTTCCTGCCTTCACAGGATCCTGTGGTGGCACAAAAGTGTCAACCGATTCACCTCAGAATCGCAAGCTACTTCTAAGTCCCTGAGGAACTGGGAATCAGCCCAGGAGCTTTTCACTCAGAAACACGTGTAGTGGTTTTCTTTTCGTTTGCTCATTAAAACCACCTACTCTCAAACACCTAGGCTCCAGCCTCACTCAGACCACTAACACTGGGGTTTCTGGAGGTGATGCCGGATAATCTTTAGAGCTTTCCAAGTGGCTCTACAGTGCCACCACGGTTAAGGGCCAATAGGTCAGTGAGTGAATCCCTGCCTGAAACATCGCATCCATGAACTCGGTTTCCTCGAGGGGGCAACCTGGATGGTGCATCCCTTTTCCTTACCCCCAACACAGCCCATCTGCAGGCTTTCTACGCTTGTGCCTCGAACCCAACACCTCCTGACCCCAGAATTTTCCAGTTCACGATCTGACACCTCAAAGAACCCTGCAAACTGTCCCAATGACTCTCACCCCCACAACGCATTCCCGCCCCACCTCGGGCTTGTCCTTTGTATCAGATCGACACCCCCCACCCCACCCCACCCCGAGTCTGGCCGGCTCCTGCCCCCTCTCCCGGGCCGCGGGCCAGCAGCTCACCGCAATCCTGGCAGGCGATGCTTAATTCCGCGGCTGCCGAGAGCCAGGTGCCAGCCAGCGCGCCTGCGCGTTAGCAGCCTTGGGCTTCCCCGGTCTCTCCCCCCGCCCCTTCCCAGCTATTGGCTCCGCGCGGCTCTCCCGATCGCAGCTCTGGCAGGTGACCGCGCCTGAGGCTGTCGCTGCCATGTTTGTCTTGGGCTCTTTCCCTTAAGGACCCAAAAGAAATTGGGCATCCGCCAACAGGGGCAGGTTGCCTGGATTCCCGACAGACTTATTCCCTCTCTTTTACCTCCAAGAAAACTGTCATTTCAACTCAAATCAAGTTATTCTTGGGGACGCTCCCCTCCTTTTCTCCATTCCTAATGTCAGAGGGCGAGAGTTTTAGAAGGGACTAACTACCTAAGACTGGATTGTGAGCCCCGCAAGGGCGAATCCCAGCCTGAGCTGTGGGCATGAGGAATCAGATCACAGAAGCCAGGGCAGGAAATGTAGGTACAGTCACTGGGCCATCAACCCACAACCACACAGCCCGACCTCTTCATGTAGTGGTAGGAATAAGAATTAGGGGCTGGCGTGGTGGAGCACGCCTTTAATCCCAGCACTCGAGAGGCAGCCTGGTCTACAAAGTGAGTCTAGGGCAGCCAAGGACGAGAAACTCTGTCTCGAAAAACAAAGAAACAAACAACAAAAAACAATTAGAAGAAAAAGAGAAACTCAATGCCTGATAATGTGGGCCTGTAATTGTTTTTGTTGCTGTCGTTTGTTTGTTTTTATGAGACAGGGTTTGTGTGGCTCCGGCTCTTTTGGTATTCACTATGCAGAGGTCTGCTAATCTCTGCCTCCTAGGTGGTGAGATTAAAGGCATGGTCTGTAATTCTTCCCACACAGAAAGGTGAGTCTAAAATAAAAAGTCCAAAGCTAGTCTGTGCTGAATACAGAGTGAATTTAAGCTCTATCTCAAACTGAAAAAAAAAAAAAACAAACAAAAACAAAAACAAAAAACAAACAGGGCTAGAGATACACACAAACAAAAGAAACACTATTATGTACCTTGCCTAATAGGTACACTGTTTTGAATGTGTTTTCCTCAAAGTATACGCGGCAAGTAGATGCTATTATTTCCACTTAGAAATGAACATAACCACTGGGTGGTGGCTGCGACAGGTGGCGGTGGTGGCGGCAGCAGGTGCCTTTAGTCTCAGCTCTAGGGAGGCAAAGGCAGGTGGATCTCTGCTTTCAAGGCCAGCATGGTCTACAGGGCAAGTTCCAGAACAGCTACAGCTAAACAGAGAAACCCTGTCTGGAAAACAAACCAACCAATGAAAAAATCTGAGGTTCAGACGCAAAGTCAGCAGATCTTTGGTTGTTTTGTCTTTTTGAGACAGGGTTTGTCTATTTAACAGTCCCAGCTGTCCTGGAGCTCACTTTTGTAGACCAGGCTGGTTTTGAACTCACAGAGATCCACCTGCCTCTGCCTCCCAAGTGCCGGGAGTAAAGATGTATGACATCATGCCTGGCCTTCAACGAATTTCGACCTCTCCTGAGTCCCAGGGGCGCCCTTCCTCTTCTGCACTTCCTAGACATTTAAAGTGAAGTTTGTAAGGCTCAGACCACTTTCTAAGCAATCAAAATGGGGGCACGCTGCGCGCCTGTCCGGCTTTTTTACCCCGAGCTGTAAGACAGGAGGTGCGGTAAACTGTCTCATTGCTCACAGGGATTCTGTAAGTATACACGGAGCACACCTGCAGTCCCAGCACCTGGGGCATTGGGTCACAGTTTGAGACCAGCGAGGGCTGCATAGAGCCTAGGAGAAAAGAAAAGAAATCAGGGGACTGTAGCTCAGGTGGCAGAGTCCCTGCCTAGCATATGTGAGTCTCTAGCTCAGTTCAGGATAAAGTGAGCGTGGCTGGGTATACCTGTCATCGCAGCACTTGGCATCAGGGTCAGTTCAAGGCCATCCTTAGCTAGCCAGTGACTTCCAGGGCTACGTAAGATTGTCTCAAAGGGGCCAGGAAAGTGCAGGGGGATAAGTGCTTCTGACTCTTGTGCCTTTTGCTGCTGTTTATTTTTAAGCAGCAGGAATATTGTCCCTGATCAGTTTTGTGACAACACAGCAAAGGGCTCACAGCAAAGGTCCCACAGGAACCTGTTCAACCCAGTCCTCAGGGACCCCCACGTTGTCCTGGCACCCACACTTTACTAGGCGTTCCTCTTCCTCTGCTCCTTCAGGCCCTCCTCTGTGCACCCCCTGTTCTGAAATAACCCCATCCAAGTATATAAAGACTTGTTCCAAGGTGCTGTGAGATGGAAGCAAAACACACATACAGATAGAAAATTGCAGAGTGAAAATTTTTTCCAAGACTTGCAGACACAAACAATGGCCCAGATACACCTGGATCCCTCCAGTGTGAGTTAGGAGCGTGCGTCGTCATTTAGTTAGGATAGAAGTCACTTCATCCTAGTCAGAACGTCCCTGCTTCCTCCACCCCCAATCCCTTGTTTTTTTGCGACAGGGTTTCTGTGTGTAGCCCCTGGCTGTCCTGGAGCTCTTTGTAAACCAGCTTGGCCTTGAACTGAGAAACTGGCCCTGCCTCTGCCTCCTGAGCGCTAGGACTAAAGTTGTGAGCCACCACCACCCAGCTCTATCTTTTTTTTTTTTTTAACACTTGGTACCCAGCTCTATCTTTAAAAATTTAAAAATTATTTTTTCTGTTTATTATTGTATGCGTGTTTTACCTTCATGTATGTATGTGTACCACGTTCATGCCTAATGCCTACAGAAGACAGAGAAGGGCATCAGATCTCATGGGACTTTTCTCAAAGAAAGAAAAAAAAGAAAAGGAAAAACAAAAAAAACCAAACCAAACCAAACAAAGCAAGCCTTGAATCTTTCCTGTTTTGTTTCTTGAGACAGGGTCTCTCTGTGTAACAGCCTTGGCTGTCCTAGACTTGTTTTGTAGACCAGGCTGGCCTCGAACTCACAGAGATCCTCCTGCTTCTGCTTCCCAAGTGCTGGGGCTAAAGGCGTGTGCCACCACGCCCAACTCCCTTGAGCCTTTCCTTAACCGTCCTTGGGGATAAAACGGTAGGACAGGGAGGACTCTGAAGAGTGACTCAGAAGAAAGAAAGACCTGAGTCCTTCGTGCTTTTTTTTTGTTTGTTTGTTTTTTGAGACAGAGTCTCTCTGTGTAGCCTTGACTATCCTAGACTCACTTTGTAGACCAGGCTGTCCTTGAACTCACAGCGATTGCCTGCCTCTGCCTCCCAAATGCTGGGCTTACAGGCATGCGCCACCACCACCAGGTGCCTTCATGCTTATCTTTATGCCCCACAATTACACTCAGGCCCCTCAGCCATTAAATGTTGGAGACAAAGTTACCAGTTGCTGTGATACTGTGGTCCTGGAGGCCAAACCCCCTGCCAGACCCCTTCAGTCCTTGAAGAGGACAATAACACAAGTCCTGCCCTTGAAATTCCCTCCTAGGCCTCCTGCCTCTCTGTCCTAGGTGCTTTCCTAGTCTCCCAGAGTTCCCTGTTCTTGTTATTGGGGTATTTCTCCCATTTACTTTACTTACTACTTTGATCACGAGGCTCCCTAACCAAAACTAAGGATGCTATATTCAAACGTTTCACAAGATGCTGAGAGAAAGTACTCAAGTGTGTATCACTGGGGTGAGGTGAAAGGAACAAGACAGTCAAAGCAGCTTAAACAAAAAGGAGTGCATTGGTCTGACTAACTGTAAAGACCATGACTCACACTCCACTATCAAAAAGCAAGCTCTTTCCGTCTCCTGACTTCACTTCTTCTATGACTGCGTGCTCAGTGACTGAGGCTCCCCGTGCCCCACGCTCCCACCCACAGCCTGAAATGCTTTTAGACTTCTGTCTTAGAGAAAGAAAATGTTTCCTTCCATCAGACAAGAGAACAGGGTGCTGGAGAGATGGCTCAACAGCTAAGAGTGTACAGTGTACGCTTCAACAGGACATGGTGGGTGGCACACGCTTTGAATCTCAGTGTTCTGAATCTGAGGCCAGCCAGGTCTACAGAGTGAGTTCCAGGACAGCCAGGACTACACAGAGAAACCCTGTCTCAGAAAACACACACACACACACACACACACATATTTAATTTTATGTGTATGTGTGTGTGCCTGAATATTTGTTTGAGCACCATGTGAGTGCAGGAGCCCACAAAGATCTGGGCCTGGAGTTACAGATGGATGTTTGTAAGCTGTTATGTAGGTTCTGGGAACAAGGGTCCTCTGGGAGAACAGGCAGTGCTTTTAACTGCTGAGCTAGCTCTCCACTGGGGGAGCGGGTGGGGACTTTTGAGATGGGTTCTAGCTGGCTGGCCAGGAACTCTTTAAATGTATGATTTTATTTTATTTTATTTATTTATTTATTTATTTATTTTTGAGATCCACCTGCCTCTCCCTTCCAAGTGCTGGGATTACAGGCATGAGCTACCACGCCTGGCTAAATATTTTCTTTTTTTAAAAAAGAAAGTGCCGGGTGGTGGTGGCCCACGCCTTTAATCCCAGCACTCGGGAGGCAGAGGTAGGCAGATCGCTGTGAGTTCGAGGCCAGCCTGGACTACAAAGTGAGTCCAGGACAGTCAAGGCTACACAGAGAAACCCTGTCTCGAAAAACAAAAACAAAAACAAAAACAAAACAAAAAAAAAAAAAACCAAAACAACAACAACAAAAAAAAAAAAAAAAAAGAAAGAAAGCACAGCATCCCCAAAATATGAGGGTATTTCTAGAATCAGGGTGAATATACACCAACTCACAGCTTGATCCCTTCTTCCCTCATCGTGCCTAAGCCGCCCACTCCTCAAGGCCAGCAAAGCGTAAAGGTGCCCATAGGAAGCTCAGGCCGCTCTTCCCTGCTCAGGCCCAGCTTGAGCGTTGTCTGGCGGGGACCCTTTCACCAGCACCGGTGAGGCTAGGTTCCCAGAGGAAGCACAAACAAGTAGAAACGCTGACCTGTCCACGCGGACTGTTGGTCTTATCCTGGCTGGGATAAGCACAACCCACAGGTAACCGAGGCCACTCCTCAGGTGCTGGTTCCAGGGGGACAAAGTTCCATAAGTTATAAAATCAGCAGCCCCTTTGGTGCTATGACAAACAGAAAACGCAATGGCTGCGGACAAGACAAATTTAGCAGTTGTGGAGGCTGGAAGTCTAAATGGGTCCCACTGGCTAAAAAGAAAGTGTTGGCTGGACTCCTTTCCCCTCGGTGGGCTTTTGTGGTTGAACCTGTTGTTTTACACGTTCTGATTTCTAGAAGCTCCTTGCTTATGACACCCACTCAGTCTACAAGGCCAACAACGGTGGGGGAGTCTTCTCTGGATGGCATCAGTATGACTCTGGACCTCTTCCGTGTTTGAAGTCCTTCAAATTACACTGGGCTCCTTTGTAATCCAGACTGCTCTTTTAAGACTTAGAACTTATTTTATTCACATTACAAGTCTGCTTGCATGAGTTTATGAGCTTTGCGGGTAGGGACCCTTAGAGGCCAGCTCCCCTGAAACTGGACTTGGAGGTGTCTGTGAGCCACCATGGGACTTAGTGGGAAAGAGGTGGGAAGTGTTCGGTGTTCTGGGGGGAGGGGGCATCTGTGGCTCTACCTTGGGGCCACTGCGCCCTAGTGTCTACCCCAGTTACAGGCTGGCTGGCTCCTAGCCCACTCAAGGTGTTTCTCTCTGCTGCCTAGTAACAGGGAGGTGTGGCAAGTGCTGGACATCGGAGGGGAAAACATAACTGAAAAGCAGTGGAGAGAAGCTCAGTTCTGGACTGTTCTGGCTCTCGCAAAGGCTGGCGAACAATCCCACTACGCTGAAGGAGGCAAGTGAATGTTAAAGGGGGACGCATAGCAGGGGCTGAGGGCTCGAAATTGTTTTGAGAGAGGGCCTCGTGTAGGTCAGGCTGTTCTCAGACAGGATGACCCGAATTCCTGGCCTTCCTGCCTCTCCAGGCAGGAGCCATCACACCCGGTTTACATGGTGCTGGGGGTCGAACCCAGGGCTTTATGCATATCTGGGGCTCTATGAGCAACAGACCAATATCCCCAGCCTGGGAATAACTGATGAGGAGGTGGGGAGCAGAGCGCCTGACTCTCAAAATGTTTCTCAAAGCCATGAGGCAGTCACGAAAGACCTAAGAACGGGGTCCAGCGGCACGTGGTTGTTAGGAATTACGTATCCATACACCCATCCACCACAGGTCTGGATCCCTTGAGAATGCTCGCCGCCTGAGGGTCAGGCCATGTACTCCTACATTTGCCTGCCGCCCGGGGAGGGCGCCTGGCCTCCTCGGCTGCAGACCGTCAACTACACCTACCTGCCCGCCCCTCTGCTGCTGCCACCCATCCAGACCCACAACTTCTGCAGCCGGCCGCCGGGGCTGAGCGCGGCCCCGCGAGAATTCCACTGCTTCCACGGTGCGGCCGCGGCCCTGGTCTCCACGACGCCGTGGTGGGCCTTCCCGCCGCCCGGTGCCGCGGCCCCTGGTTCCTTGTTCCCCGCCTCCGGCGTGTCCGCGTCATCCCAGCCCCCGACCGACACCGAGCGCTGGGCGCCGTGGCCGGAGGGCAGCAGCCTGCAGCTGCAGCTGCGCTGGGGCCGCGTGGAGCGCACGCGGGGGCCGCCCCTGCCACTGCCGGACACGGTGCGCCGCGAGTTGCGGCGCGTGTACGGCACCTACCCGCGCACCGACGTGCGCGTCACCCGGCGCGGTGGCCAGTACCTGCTCCGGGCCACACCGCGCGTGGGCGATCCCGAATACCAGGTGGCGCGGCGCGTGGTGCGCCGGCCTGCCAGCGGCGACGGCGGGGACAGCGGGGACAGCCCGGCCGCTCAGGAGGCGGTGCAGCGCGGCCGCCCCAAGAAAAAGCAAGGGCTGAGATGAGCTCCTCAATGCGCCTGCGCATTCGCTTCGTCCCTACTTCCCCCAACCCCCCCAAACCGTCCCAACGCCGCACCTTGATTTCTCTAGAGTTATTGCTGGACGGTGCGGGAAGGGAGAGAAAGGTGCTTCGGTCCAGAGGGTCTTGAAGTGAAAGCGGCCTCTGGACTGCTTCTCCTCCCCCTCCTTAGCCGTCTGTGTGGTTCCCACTTGGCTTCCTCTCCAAAAAGCCCAGGGAGCCACAGCAGTCCCCAGCTTGGAATGGGAAGTAAATAAATGCGTGAAATCCGGTGTTCACTGCGAGATAGATTTTATGTTGGGAAGTGGACGTTTTGCCATCTGTGTAACGCGAGTCTTTACTCGGTATGGACCCTGACCTCCCCAACCTGCTCTTCAGCAGAACCTCCACAGTGTGCCGTGGACAGTCTCATAGACCTGTCTGCCTGGACTCACTATCCAAAGATGATGGAAGACCTAGGGTAGTTCTGGAGTGTGGGAGTTAACTGGGAAACGACGCCCGTGAGCTAGGTTGTAGAGCTGGTGCTGACGTTTTTCTAGCCGTATGTCTTTAGCTTCTCTGAGCCCCTTCACTGTCACATGTTTTGGGGCAATGTCATTATATGTGTGTGTGTATATATATACATTATGTATACATATATCCATGATCTTATTAAATAACTTAATTTTTTGAACAAATATTTGCTGTATTTCTTTTTTTTTTTTTAAAGCTTGTTCCTTATTTTTATTTTATTTTTTATTCTTAAATTTTTGGTTTTTTGAGATAGGCTTTCTCTGTGTGTGTAGCCCTGGCTGTCCTGGACTTGCTTTGTAGACCAGGTTGGCCTCAAACTCAGAGATCACCTGCCTCTGCCTCCCGAGTGCTGAGCCACCACACTGGGCTCATTGTTTCTTTAGTTTTATGTATATGAGTGTTCTATCTGCATATAGAGCCTGCACACCAGAAGAGAGCATTGAATCCCATTGTAGATGGCTATGAGCCGCCATGTGGTTGCTGGGAATTGAACTCAGGACCTCTGGAAGAACAGCCAGTGCTCTTAACCACTGAGCCATTTCTCCAAGTTAATTAACTAATTAATTATTCTATTTATTTGTTTGTTTGTTTTTGTTTTATGAGACAGGGTTTCTCTGTGTAACAGCTCTAGCTGTCCTGGAACTCAGTCTGTAGACCAGGCTGGCCTTGAACTCACAGGGATCTGCTGCCTCTGCCACCACTGCTCAGTTTAATTTGGTTTTCCAAGACAGGGTTTCTCTGTGTAGCCTTGACTGTCCTGGAAGTTTTTCTGTAGACCAGGCTGGCCACAAGCTCAGGGAGATCTGCCTGCCTCTGCCTCCCAAGTGGTGGCATTAAGGTATGGGCCACCACCACCCCCGCCTCCCCCCTGACAAATTACTTTTTTTGTTTTTTGTTTTTTGTTTTGTTTTGTTTTGGGGTTTTTGTTTTTGTTTTTGTTTTTTTGAGACAGGATTTCTCTGTGTAGCCTTGACTGTCCTGGACTCACTTTGTAGACCAGGCTGGCCTCGAACTCACAGCGATCTGCCTGCCTCTGCCTCCCGAGTGCTGGGATTAAAGGCATGGCACCACCACCGCCTGGCTTACTTTTTAAAATTTACTTTTTTTTTTTCTTCTTTTTTCTTTTCTTTTCTTTCTTTCTTGTTGTTGTTTGGTTGGGGTTATTTGTTTGTTAGTTGGTTCCTTGTTTTTTGAGACAAGGTTTCTCTGTGGAGCCTTGGCTGTCCTGGACTCAGTTTTGTAGACCTGGCTGGCCTCCAACTCACAGAGATCCTCCTATGGCCAGTGTCCCACCTAACCTGCAAAGATTCACTTTTTGTTTTGTTCTGTTCTGTTCTCAAGACAAGGTTTCTCAGTGCAGCCTTGGCAGTCCTAGAACTCCCTCTATAGACCAGGCTGGCGTCGACCTCAGATTTCCGCCTGTTTCTACCTCCCATTGCTGCGATTAAAAGTGTGGACCACCATGCCTGGCTTTTTACCCCAATTTTTGTTGAATCTTTAATTAATTAATTAATTAGTTAATTTTCAGATAAAGGAGGTCTTGTGGGCTGGAGAGATGGCTCAGCGGTTAAGAGCACTGTCTGCTCTTCCAGAGGACCTGAGTTTAATTCCCAGCAACCACATGGTGGCTCACAACCATCTATAATCACATTTGATGCTCTCTTCTGGCATGCAAATAGAACACTCAGATAAATAAATATTTTTAAAAGAAAGTGTGGACCACCATGCCTGGCTTTTTACCCCAATTTTTGTTGACTCTTTAATTAATTAGTTAATTTTCAGATAAAGGAGGTCTTGCGGGCTGGAGGGATGGCTGAGAGGTTAAGAGCACTGACTGCTCTTCCAGAGGTCCTGAGTTCAATTCCCAGCAACCAGCTATAATGTGATCCAATGCCCTCTTCTGGCCTGCAGGTGTACATGCAGGTACAACACTGTATACATAATAATAAATAAATCTTAAAAAAAAAAAAAAAAAGAATGTATTGCTATTTGGCTGACTGACCTCAAACTGGCAGCAGTTTCCCCCCCTCCTCCCCAATCCCCCCCACCTATACATGGGCACCACACCTGACTAGTCTTTTTTTTTCATAAATGTGGCTGGAAAATGCAGTATTTCCATAATTTTACATTTTATAATATTCTATAATGTTTAGATGTTGATTTAATTAGTTGAGAATATCTTTCCTTCATCTCATTTGTCTCTGCATGTGTGTGCATGTCCCTGTGTGTGTATATACCACTAGCCTACACCTTATTAAGATTTAATTTTATGTTGGGTGATGGTGGCGGCACAAGCCTTTAATCTCTGGAGGCAGAGGCAGGCAGATCTTTGTGAGTTCAAGGCCAGTCTGGTCTACAGAGCTAGTTCCAGGACAGCCAAAGTGACACAGAGAAACCTTGTCTTGGAAAAAAAAAGATTTAATTTCATTATTTTTAATTATGTGTTTGTACTTCTGTGGAGCATGTGTGTGCATATACATGTAGATTGTGACTGCCTGAGGAAGCCAGAGATGTGAGATCCTCCCTGGACTCAGACTTCTGTTGTGAGGCGCCTCCAGAAGAACACTAGGTACCAAGAGCCATCTCTCCAGGCCTCACTCCTCAGCCCATCTTGGATTTTGAGACACGGTTTCGCTTAGGGACCTGGGGCTTGCTGACAGGCTAGAACCAGAGGGAGCCGACTGTCTCCTTCCTTTTCTTATGCCCAGCTGGGCTCACAAGCATGCACCATTATGCCAGCTTCTTATGTGAGTGTTAAGGTTGGAATTCAGGTCCTATTTGGACACATGCATACTAAATAAATGAATAAAAATGAATAAAATGTCAAAGAAAAAAATCCCTCTGGCAAGAAGCCAGGCATGATGGTACACATCTTTAGTTACCAGCACTCAGGAGCCAGAGGCAGGTGGATCTCTGTGAGTTCCAGGCTAGCCTGATCTACAGAGTGAGTGAGCTCCAGGACAACTAGTGCTACACAGAAAAGAAACCCTGTCTCAAAAAAAAGCAAAATGTTAAAGAAAGAAAGAAAGAAAGAAAGAAAGAAAGAAAGAAAGAAAGAAAGAAAGGAAAGGATTGGGGAGAAAAAGGGAATATAATTTTATTTTACTTGATAAGGTAAGCAACTATTTTAAGAATTAATTAATTAATTAATTTGGTTTTTTTGAGACAGGGTTTCTCTGTGTTTCCTTGGCCACACTGCAGATCAGGCTGGCCTTGAACTCACAGAGATTTGCCTGCCTCTGTCTCTTATGCAGTAGGATTTTTAAAAATCATGTTTAGCTAGGTGTGGTGGCTCACACCTTTAATCCTAGCACTTGGGAGGCAGAGGCAGGCAGATCTCTGAGTTCAAGGCCATCCTGGGCTACAAAGTGAGTTCCAGGGCGACTGAGATAACACAGAAAAACTCTTATCTTGGAAAAAAATTCATGTCTAGATATTTTCTACTTTTACATTCATACAGACATTCACACACACTGCTTTTTTTTTTTTTTTCAAGGAACAGAATAAGAAGCATAGTCTCCACACTTCCTAGGGCTTGCTATGTGTAGGGACTGTGCTAGAGCCCTGTGCACACTTATCCACTCAGTAAAGTTTATGCTCACAAAACTCTGATGTGATGTAATTATCATTTCCATTAAAATAGGCGGAAACTCAGTCTCACACAGTCCTATGTGAATCCAACAACTCACCCGAGGCTACAGAGTGAGAATGTAATCTGATTGACTTTCATCTCTGGGTCAAACTTCCTCTTCGTACCCTAGACCCATGCAACAGCATGCACTGAGGAACTATCACGTGGGGAACACGGGGTTACATACTACCAGAGTAAGGGGCTATGAATCTACCCCACTAGGGAGGAACGGGGGATCTAAGCTCTGTTGGGAAGTCGAAAGAAGCTTCAAAGGACAAGCAGGACTCTGACAGTTGGTAAGGGAAGATGTCATCCAAGAAGGGCTGAGCAGGAGACAGCAAGAGTGAAAGCAGGACCGCAGGAGGAAGCTGCAGCAGGTTATCACCGAGGAGCTAGCAGTGGAAGGTCAGCCCCAAAGCTAAGTGGAAGTAATTCCAGAGCACCGACAAGAGCAGATAGAGGGCAGAGAGAGTGCAGCCTGCCTTCAACCGCTTGGAGGGCAGAGACAGGAAGATTAAGTACAGGGTTATCCTTGGTGATACAGGTATCCTGGCCTATATAAGACTCTGTCTCGGAGGGGGAGGGGGATAAGAGCATAGATTTTTGGGGGGGGGAGGGAGAACCACTGAAGCCTTTGAGCAGAAGAGTACCCCAAGACAGTGCTATTAAAAAGGGTTTGAACCTGGAGGTGGTGGCTTACGCCTTTAAACCCAGCACTTGGGAGGCAGAGGAAGATGGATCTCTGAGTTCTAGGCCAGCCTGGTGTACAGAGTGAGTTCCAGGACAGCCAGGGCTATGGAGAGAAACCCTGTCTCAAAAAAACAAAAACAAAAACAAAAGAAGGGCTGGAGAGATGGCTCAGAGGTCCTGAGTTCAATTCCCAGCAACCACCTAGAATGAATGTGATCTGATGCCCTCTTCTGTCCTGCAGGTGTACATGTGGGCAGATCAGTGTATACTTAATAATAAATAAATATTATATTTTTTAAAAACCCCAAACAAACAAAAAGAGGTTTCGCCAAGGAGCCTTCAGGAGCACCTGCTGGGAAGCTGTGACAGCTGCCTAGTTCCCTCTAGCCTTGGTATTGAAGGGTTAGCACAGCCGGGCACCAGAACTGAGCCCCTAGGGCATTTACAAGAGCTCACGGCCTATGGAATTCAGTTCTCAGAGCCAGGTGGCCAGTGTTCTCTCAGCCTAGATGCTGTTGCCCTCCAGAGAGCTCTTCTGTGGGTTTTCCTTACATGTATGTATTCAGTGTATGTGCTTGTGTGTGTGTGTGTGTATGCGATGCATGCATACAGATACGTGAGGTCGGATGGTTTTGTCCTTTTTTTAAAAATTTCTTTCTTTTTTTCTCATTCCACCACGTGGGTTTCAGGGGTGTCAGGTTTTGTGTTAAGCACCTTGAACCATCTCATTGGTTTCCCCTTCCTTAAATGCCTCCCCTCCATCCCCCCACCCCTGCCCATGCCAACATGGACAAATTGAGACTCAGGATGTAGCCTGGGATCTCAGAATACTTCCTATCCCCTCTGTGGTGGGGTACTGAACTTAAAGCTGAAAATGGGATCCCGAAGCTAGAGAAAGGGACAAGAATTGGAGTAGAATGTGAGGGGAGGGGCTCAGAGGACAGCAGCAGGGACTGGGTGTGGCTGTGGGTCCTGTTATTGCTTGTCCATATGTGTTTGTGGTGGGACAAATATAAAGGATAGAGGAGTGAGGGTCTGGAGAAAAGGCCAAAATCCGCCCCTGACGTGTGTCTGTAGTTGGCGAGCTCTCTCAGCCAAAGGGGATCTCCAAGACAGCCACACGCTGTCAGAGAGTTTTCAGTCCCTGGGAAATCTCCCTGCTGGGATGAAGGTCTCCAGTGTTTGGGATAGCAGAGTAGAGAGGAAGCCTTCCTGGAATGCACTTCCATTTCCTGGGGAGTGGATGGGGCAGCTGGGTGCTGTCCCCACAAGTCCCGGGAGAGGGACAGCCAAACCAGAGCCGGCTCAGGAGTCGCCCTCCCCACAGCCGGGCCTGAATCCTGGGAAAGGAGAAGCCGCTTACCCACAAAAGCCTCTTCTCTGGCATCCTTGGGTCTGGATCTGCAACGTGCCACTTTGTGGAGCTCCTTAAATGGGCCCCTACCCTGCCCCCAGGGCCCCACCCACCCATGCAGGCTCTTCTGAGAAAGGAGGAAGGTGTGGGAGGGCCAGGCATGCTGCCTGCTGCCCAGAGAGCCCTTTCTGACCTCAAGCCAGAGCTGGGGACACCCCCCCCCCCCCC
>OU015757.1:63965949-64085958 GCA_907169655.1 Acomys percivali | reverse complement strand
ACACACACACACACACACACACACACACACACACACACACACATTCTTCCAGTGTCCCCTTCTGTATTTCAGTGACTGACTACTCCCCCGTCTCTAGCCCTCTAGTGCTTTCAATGTTCTTAATGCTACGAAGCTCTTGCCCTGATGCCTTTTCTGAGGCAGGGGACTGGGGAATAACAAACCAGAGTATTGACAGCACAGGCTCCTAGTCTTTTCTGTCAGCCAAGGAGACCCTGTAGCCAACAAGTCACCTAAGGGAATAAGAGAGGGGAGCCCACACTTGACCTCACCACCCCTGTGCCAGGGGCTTCAAGCAGCACTGGGTGGCTGGCTTGTTTCCCATCGAGGGGAAGGGAAAAGTAAGAACGTAGGAGACATAACACCAGGAGCTACAGGCAAAGCCTGGTTAGCTGTGATCTCTAGCACATAGTCTAGAGCAGAGGCTCTCAACCTGCAGGTCCACACCCCTAGGGAGTCGAGCAACCCTTTCACAGGAGCTGCCTAAGACCGCCAGAAAACACAGATATTCACATTACGATTCATAACAGTAGCAAAATTACACTTATGAAGTAGCAGTGGAAATCATTTTATGGTTGGGGGGTCTCAGCATTAGGAAGGCTGAGAACCACCGTTATAGAGACTTGTGGGAATGCCACCTGCCTTTTTGCCTGTGGTAGTAGTCCCTTCTCTCTGCCCTGCCCGCCTTCTGTCCTGCGCCCTGGAACCTGGCCCAGTCTTCACATTGTAGGTGTCGCCGGAGTTTGGGTTAGCTCTCTCTGGAAATCTTTGGGATCGTTTTCCCCTGAGAACTCAGCGTAGTGTTTTTTGTTTTTGTTTTGTTTTTTCCTGCTATCTAGCTACACTCAGTAGTAGCCAAGCAAGAACGGGGAGGAAGGCACAGCCTCAGGGAGGGTTGCAGGGAGGGGTCTTGGCTCAGAACTAGAGGTGGCCCTGTTGAGGAAACCTGTAAGTTCCGGGAACGGGGGCGTAAGGAGGGAACAGTCATCAGTATTGTGCAATGGAGGGGGAAAGGGGAGGAGGAAAGGGGACCCAGAAGGGAGGGCTGGCAGGGGCCTGAGGCTCATGGCGGAGACCACTGGTCCCTTTCCAGAGGTCGGCTTAGCCAGAGTTCAAAGTAGCTGTCACCCTCACCTCCTCTTAACCCTGCCGGTCTGGCAGCAGCAGTGCTTTCACAGGAGAAGATGAACCTGTCCCTCCCCCTCTTCTCTTCCCTCCCTCTCTCAGCACCCACCCTGTGGGGGAGGAGGGAGCCCGTGGAGAGGGCCACAGCAAGAGCATTCATGGCACCCGCTGAGGTCCCTAGGGGGTGGGTGGGTGGGGTCTTTCTCCCTGGGGCTGGGTTTCTAGAGGCTAGCAGTAGCTCCTGGGTCCCTGGCAGTGAAAGAAGGCTCCTCTTTGCAGACTGGGGCGGGCCGGGTCGACTATTGAAGGGGATTCTTGGCACCCATTTTTTAGTTCAAAAGAAGGCATGCCTGCGGGCTTTCCCCACAGGGCTGTGTGGGGAAGCTGAGGTAGCAGGAACAGAAAGCGGAAGCTGAGGCCTTACTTCCTGGGTCCTGGTTTATAGCTGTCTTGTCTCCTCTAGATTATTAGCCTTGCCAATGTAGGTAAGAGGGTAGTGGGGTTGGAGGAGGTCTGCAAGCCATCTTGGATCTGGGATCAGGTCTGTCCTCACTCTAAGCATTTAATATGCCTCTCCTTCCGAAGACCCTGTAAGCCACTCTTGGGAAGACATCAAAAAAGACAAAAGGAACACAGCCGGGCGTGGTGGCACACGCCTTTAATCCCAGCACTTGGGAGGCAGAGGCAGGCGGATCGCTGTGAGTTCGAGGCCAGCCTGGTCTACAAAGCGAGTCTTGGACAGCCAAGGCTACACAGAGAAACCCTGTCTCGAAAAACAAAACAAACAAACAAACAAACAAAAGACAAAAGGAACACATAAGGTTCTGGAAGTGAGCAATAGGGCTTGAAGCCAGACTGAAAAGATGCTGGAATGTGGGGGCAGTCATTAGATCGTGCAATGTCGGTGAGCCACAGGGATTGAAGAAGGGCAGGAGAGACAAGAAAGAGGAAAGAGAAATCTGTAGCACATTGTTGGGAGTCCTAGGGGCGAGGAAACAAGGCAGGCCGGGAAATCCTGGGTTCTTTCAGGAATAAATACCGTTCGGGACCTCTAGTGGACAAAAAGGAACATGTCAGTCAGGCCTCTTTACCCAAAACAAAAATGGCCGCCGGAGGAGCGGTCCCAAACGACGTTTGAGAATGAGGAAAGAAGCTCCGCCCTGTTATGGGCAAATTGCCCTTCTAAAAAATGGCCACCATGGCGTCCTCCTGAAGGGACCAGCTCTGGCTCCGCCTTTGATCTCGTTGGTGGGGCTAGGGGGATAAGAACTGCACCGCGCGGGACAAGTCGCCGGCGGCGCCTGACGGAGCAGGTGATTTCCCCTCCAGCCCCGGGTCTAGGGCTAGGAGAGCAACAGAGAGCACTGACACGGGGTACCTCTCCTGGCGTTCCCTTATAGTACCCCCCTTGGTGGGGAAGAGGGGGGGCGGCCGGACCCTTTCTCTAATTGTCTCCGTGGCCTGTATGGAGGAACATCTAGCTTGTTCAGGCCTATCTCGTCACGTGACTCACCCCCTCCCAAAGCTGCAACTGCATCCCTGTGTCCTCAGGCCAGCTATTCTGGAGGCTTATGAGTGCCCTGCTGCTGGCGGTTATAAAAAGCTCTTGCCTCAAGGGTCGGCCATCAGCAGGATGCCACTTCCTGTGCCTCACCTCCCAGGGTTTGTGCACCTGCCTGACTTTGGATGGGCTCCCTTGTTCTCCAGTGTCCTTGGTACCCCCAGGACCTGACGTGGGGATCAGGGTGAAATGTATTTGCTGGGCCTTCATTCTGCCTCATCCTGACTTTATAAAAGGAATGGGAGAAGAGTAGTGAAGACCTTAGGGTTAGACCCCCTGCCACTCCCGAAGCTCCCCAGGACTCCGTCCCACGGCCTGCATTCAATTCCCAGTTAGTGCTCTCCACTTACCCTAACCTAAGTTGCCAAGAGGGTCCCCCTAGTCCCGCCCCGCACCCTACCCTCTGATAGTGTCCAAAGAGTGCAGGCTGGTACCTAGTCCTTCGGGAGCCTCTCAAGCCATCTCTGGGCAGGTGAGGATGGGTAGCCGAGTTAGTTGGCTGGAGAGTGCAAGTGAGTCCTGCAGAATGCTGTTTGTAGAGCCAGAGGGAAAGATGTTTTGAGCAGGGAGAAGGGGGTGGGCAAGCAAAGATTCTGATGGAGGCAAGACTGCTGGTCTGGCAGGAGAGGAGGCCACGGTACAGGTCTCCCACACCACTGACTCTGTGTGAGAGAGGCTTCTGAAGCCGAGCTGCCCGTGTATCCGCCATTAACCTAGCCTATGACCTTGGTAAAGTTTCTCAAATTTTCAGTGCCTTCGTTTCCTTTCAGGTAATGGGCATAATAGAGTATCCACGTTTTAAAGCTGTTACGAGATAAAGAAATTTACTACAATGGGTTATATGCAGTCAGCAGACAGTTGTTGTTGTTTTTACCATCCTCAGAGGTATTTTTTCTGATTTTTAGATTTACTTAAAATACATACATACATTTGTATATTACTACTGTGCTTGCATGTGTGTCTGTGTACCATGTGCGGGTCGGGTCTGGTACCCTCTGAGCTCAAAGAGAGTGTATTGTGTCCCTGGAGGCTGGAGTTATGGACAATTATGAGCTGTGTGGGGGCTGGGAATCAAACTTAGGCCTAACACAACAACAACAAAGTCCTTTAACTGTTGCTCCATCGCTCCAAGTCCCGTCAGAGGAGTTTTAGTGGGATTTGTGGTCCAATGACTGTGATTTCTGCTTTGAGGCTTCCAGGAAGTAATGGGGTTCTGTGGGCTGGATCTGTAACTTGAAAAGTCTCGTGGAAATCCTGCTTTTACTCCAGAAAATAAAAACTATGATGCTCAGATTGACTTGGGAGGTCTTGCCCAGCTTGGGAGCTCCAAGGAGGAAAGGTTAGAGGGTGCCCTCCAGCAGGTGGACAAGTCCGGGAGAGCTGGGAGGATAGAGAAGAGTGGGAACAGAGATGTGGCAAGCTTTAAAATCTACACTATGTTTGGTCAGTCAAAGAACAGGAGAAGAGATGATGGTCCCTCAGCAGAAAAGCCAGCTACACAACCTCGAAGGAGGAAGGCTTTTCCTTTGGAGACAAGGGGCAGTTTCTCAATAACAACTTTGTAGCTCCCACACATTGGTTAAAAACCCAGAGGCAAGCAGGGCACGGTGGCTCACGCCTTTAATCCCAGCACTCGGGAGGCAGAGGCAGACGGATCTCTTGTGAGTTTGAGGCCAGCCTGGTCTATAAGGAGAGTTCCAGGACAGCCAGGGCTACATAGAGAAACCCTGTCTCTGTGTAAAACAAAAAACCAAACAAAACAGAAAAAGAAAGGAAAAAGAAAAAAATGAGCTTTTTTTTTTTTTTGAGACAGGGTTTCTCTGTGTAGCCTTGGCTGTCCTAGACTTGCTTTGTAGATCAGGCTGGCCTTGAACTCACAGCGATCGGCCTGCCTCTGCCTCCCGAGTGCTGGGATTAAAGGCGTGCGCCACCACGCCCGGCTCAGAATGAGCTTTTTAAAAAAAGATTTATTTATTATGTATACAGTATTTTGCTTGCATGTATGTCTGCACACCAGAAGAGAGCACCAGATCTCATTATAGATGGTTGTGAGCCACCATGTGGTTGCTGGGAATTGAGCTCAGGACCTTTGGAAGAACAGGCAGTGCTCTTAACCGCTGAGCCATCTCTCCAGGCCAAAAATTGAGCTTTCATATAGCAGCCAAAGGTCTTTTTCCCCTGCATAGGTTCCAAGGCCACTGTCCACAGTCAGGGTGTGAAGGCGGGGTAGGTGTCTGGAGGGGGCTGCCTCTTCAGGGGAGTTGCTTGATGGGGCTAGACTGCCTGGGTAAAGTGTTCTTCCCCTGCACAGGGGTCCATGGCTAAGGGCAAGAGGGTGGTCATCACCCTTGGGAGATGAGTTACTCAGTCCTCCTTTCCAAAGTGAGTTTTGTTTTTGTTTTTTGATTTTTTTTCGAGACAGGGTCTCTCTGTGTTAGCCTTGGCTGTCCTGGCCTCACTGGCCTCGAACTCACAGCGATCCACCTGCCTCTGCCTCCCGAGCGCTGGGGTTAAAGGCGCGCGCCACCACGCCCGGCTCCAAAGTGAGTTTTGTTCTGTCATAGCTCCTCGTATCACTGAGGGGACCAGGTAACTGGCCCAACCCATGTGGGAGTTTTGATATCCCCACCCCCAGAGTCACCCCTAAATTGACAGCGGGGAGTTTCTGGGGATCCAGCTGAGCTTTACCACTGAGCTCTGTCCCCAGCCTTGAACGTAGATCTACTACTGCAGTTCACTCAGGCGATTCTGGACTGTTCTCTAAGCACACTGGGCTTTCTTTACTCATTGTACTGCAGAGGGGAGTGCCAAAATAACTTTTATTTGCTTGATATAATTGTAGTCTCGGAGGCTCACCTGCCTCCATCTGCTAACCTAGGCCCAGTCCTGGAACCTTCTAGCCTCTGAACAATCTAACGTAGGCCCAGAATGTTTTCAGCCTCTGAGACTTACTGCTGAATAAGCTCACCCTTACTTGTTCTTTCTGAACTCTGGCTGGCTGGTTCAACTCAGCTGTTCTGGCTCAAACTCCTCTCCTAGACGACTGATTCAATCTGGCTTCTCTGAGCTTCTCACTGAATTGCTCTGCTTGGCCTCAGTATACTAACCCTAGCAACCTGCTCTAATCTTTTGGCTCCTTCTTTCTTCTAGCTTGTTCTTTCTTCAACCTCTTTCTGTAAAACCCTCCTGGTAAAAATTGCCTTGGCTGCCGGGCGTGGTGGCGCACGCCTTTAATGCCAGCACTCGGTAAGTAGAGGCAGGTGGATTGCTGTGAGTTTGAGGCCAGCCTGGTCTACGAAGGGAGTCTAGGACAGCCAAGGCTACACAGAGAAACCTTGCCTAAAAAAAAAAAAAAAAAGATGAAAAATTGCCTCGGCTGGGCATGGTGACACATGCTCAGCACTTGGGAGGCAGAGGCAGGTGGATCACTGTGAGTTGGAGGCCAGCCTGGTCTACAAAGAAAGTTCCAGGACAGCCAGGGCTGTTACACAGAAAAACCCTGTCGAAAAACCAAAAAACCAAACCAAAACAAAAAACCACCACCACCAACAACAAAAACTGCCTCTGAATTTCCGTGAACTGAACTGCCATGAACTCAACTAACTGATTCAACTCAACTGCCTAGATAGAGCTCAGAGATCTCTTGTCTCCTGAATACTGGGATGAAAGGCATGTGCTACCACACCTAGACCCCAGCTTTTCTTTACCTGAAATTTGCTCTATACCAGGCTGCCTTTGAACTCAGAACTCAGCTAGTCTCTGTTTCCTGGGATTAAAGGCCTGTCTGTATTCCAGCCACAGTAGCTGGAATCATTGTTTTTTTTGTTTTTTTGTTTGTTTGTTTTTCTGAGACAGCCTTGTGTAGCCTTGGTTATCCTGGACTCCTTTTGTAGACCAGGGTGGCCTTGAACTCACAATAGTCCACTTGCCTCCACCTCTGCCTCCTGAGTGCTGGGATTAAAGGCGTGCACCACCATGCCTGGCTCTTTTTTTTTTTCTTTTTGAGTGCCAGTTACCAAGGCTGTTGATGTACATTGGTGAATAAGCTAGGTTGGAGCAATGTCCATGGAGAGGAGAGGAATAGGGTCATCTTTGCCTTCACGAAACAACTAAAAGAAACATTAAACATCGTCCAAGCAATATATTAACTATAGCTGTGAAAAGTGCCGATAAGTAAGGAAAAGTGCACTCTGTCGGAGGGCACTAGATGTTGGTAAGTACAGTAGACCTAAAACGTCTGGACTTGAATGTTGACAATCTGAGAGCAAACCAGGACAGAGAGATGTGATGAGGCTGGAAAGAACTGGGTGGGGATAAGGCCCTAAATCAAAGGCCACAGAAAGATTCTAGACCGCTTAGAAAGGTAATGGAAAGTCACTGTTAAGTTTTATATTATTTGTTTGTTTGTTTATTTTTGGGACTGGGTTTTACTATGTAGCCCTGGCTGTTCTGGAACTCACCATGTAGGCCAGGCTGGCCCCAAACTCACAGAGACCCACCTGTTGCTAAGAGCTGGGATTAAAGGTGTGTACCACCACATCACCATTTTTTAAAGATTTAGTGCGTGTGTGCACCTGTGTGCCTGCCTGCCTGCCTACCTGCCTGCAAAGGGATGTAGGCTCTTATCAGGAGCCTCCTGGTGTGGATGCTGACATACAGATTCTGGGGCTCTAATTAAGCAGTAAGTACTCATGACCACTGAGTCATCCCTCCAGCCTCCACCACTGGATTTTAAGTAGATCATACAGCTGTGGTGGGGAGAAGGGGTTGCTGGGAGAGAGATGGTAGCTGGGAGAGAAGTATCAGGGAGCTCCTGCAGGCAGGAAGTGGCACAATGTGGATGCAGAGATGCAGGACGTAGGGCTAGGGAGATGCTTCAGTGGGGCAAAGTGCAGGCTGTGTGAGCATAAGGACCCAAGTTTGTGTCTCTAGCACCCACATTAAAAATAACAACAACAGGGGGCTGAAGAGATGCTCCTCCAGAGGTCCTGAATTCAGTTCCCAGCAACCACGTGGTGGCTCACAACCATCTATAATGTGATCTAATGCCCTCTTCTGCAAATACAGCACGCATATACAAAAAAAAAAAAAAAAAAAAAAAAAAAGGTTCAGCTGGCTGCTCTTCAGAGGTCCTGATCATCTATAATGAGTTCTGATGCCCTCTTCTGTCATGCAGGCAGAACACTGTATATGTAATAAATAAATAAATCTTTGAAAGAAATAATAATAACAAGAAAACAGAAGCAGTGGGGATGGTGTTACCTGCCTCTAATCCCAAGCAGAAACAAGAGGATCTCTGCCAGTTCAAGGCCATTGGGTACATAGTGAGTGCCAGGACTAAATAGAGACCCTGTTTCAAACAAACATACCCCCCAAAAACAAATAAAACAGGCATGGTGATACAAAGCACTTGGGATTCAAGGCAAGAGTGCTATGGCCAACTAGAAAAGCAAAAATGGGGAGCCGGGCAAGGTGGCGCACGCCGTTAATCCCAGCACTCTGGAGGGAGAAGCAGGCAGACCACCGTGAGTCTGAGGCCAGCCTGGTCTATAATGTGAGTCCAGGACAGCCAGGACTACACAGAGAAACCCTGTCTCAAAAAATAAAGGAAAGGCAAAGAAAAGAAAGAAAAGCCAAAATGGAATGTTCTGGGTTCATCAAGAGGTCTTGTCTCAAATAAACAAGACATTTGGGAGGCAGAGGCAGGAGGATCTCTGGCCAGCATAGAAAGTTCCAGGACTAAATAGAGAGACTTTATCTTAAACAAACAAGAAAGGTAGAGAAGTGATTAAAGCAGACTGCCTGATGTCAGCCTCAGTCTCCATAGACACACTCCATTAGCAAGTCCACCCGGGCACCACTACACAGCATGATATAACACGACAACTACACACACACCACACACAAAAATGTGTTAAGGATAATCAGGACTAGGTAACTAATTGGTTGATGGAGAGCAAGGGGTGGGGGGGTGTCATGGTTGACTGCCTTGTAGCTGGAGTAGCAGTGTCTGGATGTGCACTTAGGGAGGATGGTCCTCGAGGATTAAAAAGAGAGGATGGGCCCTTGGGACATGCAGAATGTGAGGTGCCTGGAGGCTCTCCAGTAAGTGGTGGCAGTGAAGTAAAGGTGGCAGTGGCTCAGAGTTGGTGACACTGCCCTGTAAGGAGAGGTGTGGTCTTGTGTCAGAGGGCAACAGAGAAGGGAACAGAGGCAGGAGGCCAGGGGAGGAATGGCTGGAGAGGCGGGAGGGCACAGGAGGCTCTCATCTCAGGAGACATAGGCAATGTTGCTGAAAGGGCAAATATTGAGCAAAACTATACATAAAGTGTTCAAAACAAAATTGTGGAGTTACGGTCAGACATGGTGGCACACGCCTTTAATCCCAGTACTTGGAAGGCAGAGGCAGGTGGATCTCTGTGAGTTCGAGGCCAGCCTGGTCTACAAAGTGAGCCCAGGATAGCCAAGGCTACACAGAGAAACCCTGTCTCGAGAAACAAAAATAAAAAAGGGGGAAGTTACATGGTTCAGGCTCAGCGGGACCAAAACCTGAAAAGTAACTGGTAGCCTTAGCCTGGGCAGAAGCTGTCCTGGGGTGGGGTGGGGGAGTTAATAGGAGGGAAGGTAGGGTGTAGTCAGTAGGACTTGGTTTGGTCATTTGGGTCCAGGGCAAGGTGAGAGAGGGAAAAATCAAGGCTGTCCCAAGTTTCAGATGTGATAGCTGAGTAGTAGTTGTTCACCGGCGCATGTGGCCCCGGGAGCAGATGAGTTTGGGGAAGGTGGATTCTGAGGCGCTGCTCCAGCCTTCCAGATGAAAGGATTGGCTGGCATTTGGTTCTCTGAGTCTTGAGCCACTCTTCCCATCTGTGCATTCCTGACTCCCAAATAGAGTTCGGGGGCGGCCGAGCATGGGAATGAGGGCTGGAGATCTGCCTTGGCAGCTAAGAGCACTTGCTGCTTCTGCAAAGGATACAGGTTCAGTTCCCAACGCCCACACAGTGGCCTGTAACCTTTCGAAACTCCAGTTCTAGGGGACCTGGCACCCTCTTCTGACCTCCATGAGCACCGGGTGTGTACCTTTGTGACCATATAGCTATTCAGGCAAACACTCAAGCTGAAAAAAATAAAATGTCTTTTTAAGAAGCGTGTGGGTGAATTAAGCTGGCAAGTGTTTACCTGGCACGGGCTGAATGCAGACAGTGTCCTAGGTGCTAGGACCCGCCAGTGGTTCAGACAGATGGCAGGTGCAAGGATCAGCAAGGGCAGTGGGGAAGGGCAAGTGAAGAGGGAGTGTGAGGCTGGAGTGGGCAAGGACCAGACTGTGTAGTGCTCCCTAGGCTGCAAGATGACAAAGGTCTTTCATGGCCCAGACTGCTGGACAGGCAGGAACTGGGCAAGAGGAGAGAAGCCATGTAGGACTTTTCTATATAGGCTCCCGAGGGGGCGGGAAATCCCTCTGTGCAAAGGGTGGGTGGCCTATCCTGGGTTGGCGAAGGGCTGGGCTTGGTCCTGAGACCTCCTACTTTCCAGGGCTGGACAATGGGGCCCCTTGTGATTGAAGTTGGGGGCTAAGTAGCCCCCTCAGTGATGAGATTCCTTAGCCAAGAAGCATGTGACCCCAAGGCCTCAGCTTCTAGCCACAGGAGATGGGGAGGGGCAGGGCTCCCTTCGGTAGCTTTCTGGAGACAGTGCTGGTGCCTGTCTGCAGCTGGAGGAGGTAGGAGTGGGTGGCGAAGGGAGTGGCGCTGTGTGCAGGAGCTGGGGGGCAGCATCAACAGCTGGTTCAACCTCAGGAGGGAGAGGCGGGGCCAATGCCCCTTGGCCTAGTGGGTGGAAGCAGGCCAGAGACCTGGCAATTCTGTCCCGTGTACAGAAGAGACAGCATGGAGCTGGAGAGGATCGTCAGTTCAGCCCTCCTCGCCTTCGTTCAGACGCACCTCCCAGAGGCAGACCTCAGGTAAGGGCAGCTCCTTCTGAAGGGCCAGGCCCAGTCAGAGGGCATGTTGTCAGACAGTACTGTGGGCACTGGCCAGGGGACAGGAGGTCAGACCGTACTCAGCGCTGTTCCGAGGTGGGAACCGAGGCCCAGTCCTCTGCAAGAACAGCAAGTGCTCGTAACTGCTGGGTCATCTTTCTAACCCCTACTTTGGTTTTCAAGATTATTTATGTCTGTGTGTGTGTGCAGGTGCCCATGGGGGCCAGAAGGGGGTGGCAGACACCCTGGAGCTGGAGGTGTAGGCAGCTGTGGGCTTCTTCACCTGGGCACCGGGAATCAAACCTGGGTCCTCTGAAGAGCAGCAAGTGTTCTTAACTGAGCCAGCCAGCCCTCAAGAGCTGAATTTATTTGTCTAGATGGTGTTTAAAAAAAATTATGTAATATATATGGATACTTTGTTTGCATATACATCTGCATACCAGAAAATAGCATAAGACAGTTGTGAGCTGTCATGTGGGTACTGGGGATTGAACTCAGGACCCTCGGAAGAGCAGCGAGCGCTCTTAACCACTGAGCCATCTCTCCAGCTCCTGCTTAGATGGTCTTCTCTCTCATATTTTATCTGTCACTGATACTGGACTGACTGAAAACTAAAGGAGCTGGGAGGAGCTAGGCCTCAAGGACTGAGCTGACTCACGGGACCCTGTGGAACCGAGGACTTAAGTCTTAAACTAGGTGGGGATGCTGCACATACGCAGTGTCCTGCCCAGCGGACTTGTTCTTTCCAACAGTGGCTTGGATGAAGTCATCTTCTCCTATGTGCTTGGGGTCTTGGAGGACCTGGGCCCCTCAGGCCCATCAGAGGAGAACTTTGACATGGAGGCTTTCACTGAGATGATGGAGGCTTATGTGCCGGGCTTTGCCCACATCCCCAGGTAGGATGGGCAAAAAGGAGGAGGGGGTGGCTGGCTAGCTGGGGTTGGGGCAGAGTGGTCCCCTCACTACCTTCTTTGTCCCTTCAGGGGCATAGTAGGGGACATGATGCAGAAGCTCTCGGTGCAGCTGAGTGACGCTAGGAACAAAGGTGAATTTGGGGATCTGGCACTAGGAGGATTCTCACCTGCCCCCAGCCCTAGCAAACCTGACACGTTCTCTGACCCCCGGAAAGAACCTGCACCCACAGAGTTCCTGTGCCCATTTTTCCAGAGACCCCGAGGCAACCTGAAAAGCTCAAAGAAGAGACCAGGTCTCCTGCTGCTACTGGGAACACCCAAGATGAGGTACTGGTAGGGGAGGGAACCCATGAAGGGCCCTGGGGAGGGAAGGGAAGACGGGCAGCCTCCTGCTAACACCCGTGCCCACAGGCTGCTGCTGCTCAGGAAGAACTGCCGGGAGTAGGTGTACTCTTGGAGGTGTTCCCTACCTGTTCTGTGGAGCAGGCCCAGTGGGTGCTGGCCAAAGCTCGGGGGGACTTGGAAGAAGCTGTGCAGATGCTGGTAGAGGGCAAGGAAGAGGGGCCTCCAGGCTGGGATGGCTCAAATCAGGTACCCTCTCCCAGCCCCCCACGCCCAGTGACCTCAGCTCCGTGTGCCTTCTTGTTAAGCACACCCTGTCTATCCCCGTCTGTCTCCCCTGTTGTTGTCACCGGGCCTACAATAGGGCTCCTGTATCCGCAGGACTTGCCCAGGCGCCTCAGAGGCCCCCAAAAGGATGAGTTGAAGTCCTTCATCCTTCAGAAGTGAGTCTGGGCTGGGCTGGACCAGGGAGGGTCTCCCAGGGTGGCAGGAGCTTCAGCCAGCCATTTTGGCAGGTACATGATGGTCGACAGTGCAGAGGATCAGAAGATTCATCGGCCTATGGCTCCCAAGGAGGTAAGAGGGCTGTATGCGGTTGGGGATGTGGCCTGAGGAGTACTGACCCCTGGCTTTAGTCATTCATTGCCTGATTGCCTAACAGGCCCCCAAGAAGCTGATCCGATACATTGACAACCAAGTAGTGAGCACCAAAGGCGAGCGATTCAAAGACGTACGGAACCCTGAGGCTGAGGAGATGAAGGCCACATACATCAACCTCAAGCCAGCCAGGAAGTACCGCTTCCACTGAGGTGCTGGCTGGACTCTGCTGAGCCTTCCAGATCCCAAAGGGATGCAGAAGCCCTCCCGCCCACCCCGTCCCACCTCCACCCACCCTTGCTCTAGTGTTAATCTATTCTTGGAACTGCCTTCAAAAGCACAGTAAAGGTGGTTCAAAGAACGTCTAAGTTCACTCTGGTCACTTCCGCCCCCAGGCCAAGAAAAGTTCATGTGTCTGTCTGACCTGCTCTTGCCTTCACATCCCCCATGCATCAGGCAAGAAGGGGTAAAAAGCTCTTTATTTGAAACTCCAGGGTGGGGCAGGGCACATCACAGGCCTCTCAACCACAAGCCCCCACAGTTCAGTTTCCCTAAGGCTCAGAGTTGGGCTCCTACTACACAGTCCAGCTGTGCTCCCGCCCTACGGAAAGTCAGTCAGACCTGCAAGTTGACAAAGGGTGCGAAGCCTGCCATGTCCTGGAGCAGCACTAGAGCCTGGTGCAGGGGTGGTTCCACGTCGATGTCCACACCACGCTTCCGCAAGCGGCTCAGGCTGGGCTCGGCCACATGGTGGCAGTGCCGCACTCGCAGTGACCGCAGCAACGGGCAGTACTCCGCCAAAGTCCTGAGGGAGGAGCAGGATGTTGCTAAGTGTGCTGGAGGCCAGCCCAGGAAACCTGCAGCTGGCTCTAGCAGCTTCTAGGTTTCCCTGCAGCTCACGGTCCGCTCTTTTCTACAGTACCTAAGGGAGGGGGCTGAGGTGGAATTACAGGCTCCAGGCCTCAAGTTCATTGAGTTTCAGGCTCTTGGAGAGTACCAACCCTTAGTACTTTCTGGTGTTTCAAGATTACCCCCCTTGATGCAGATATCAACTTTATATTCTATCTCTCGGTGTGTCAATATTGGCTCAGAAGTTTTGTTTTGTTTTTCTAATTGTAGGCTTTCTAGCCTAAAAAAAAAAAAATTTCCGAGGTCTTTCTGCTGGGTCTTTGACAAGTTCAACCCACCACCCTGTCCTCAAAGTGACCGCCCATCTCCCACCTTACCGCCCCCATGCCCAGGCACCTTACACCGTCGCTTCCGACCCGAAGGCAGCCTGTGAGGTCGAGGTGCTCGAGCTGTGGGCAGTTTCGAGCCAACTCTTGGACCGCGGTGTCCCCCACATTGGCGTTGACTGCCAACGAGAGGCTGCGGAGGCCCGCGCCGCGTCTCTGCGCCAGGTACACGATGGCCTCGTCCTTGAGCTGGCGACAGGCGGTGAGGTCTAGCTCTTCCAGAGCCGGACAGCGGTCAGCGAGGCCACGCAGTGCCAGCCCGTCTACCCAGTCACAGTGAGCCAGCGAAAGGCGCTGCAGACGCGGGCAGCCCTCAGCCAGCGCCCCCAGCGCTCGGCGACTCAGTTGGCCGCAGCCGGCCAACGCTACGCTCCGTAGCTGTGGATTCCGTGCCAGTACTGGCACCAGGTCCTCGTCCGACAGCCACTCGTGACAAGGAGCCAGCGCCAGCTCCTGCAGCCCCTCGGCATCCCGCAGTAGCCGGGCTAGTGCGGCCCGTGGAATCTGTGGACCCACCTGCGGGCGGGAGGCACCGAGACTCAGTCTGTCCCCAGGGCGGGTCACTGCCTGGCAGACGCCCATTCTCGGGGCTTGCCACCTGCCCCGCCCAAGAGAGACAACGTACTCCCTTCGAGTCGCAGCCCCGTACTCGCCCTCTGGAGTTCTCCACGTTGCACCCGGGGTCGGAAAGGGTTTACGGCGCGGCTGGGGCTGGGCTGGAGGCGGGGCGAGGGTGGTACCCACGCGGGGGCGGGGCTCCTGTCCCTGGCTCACCTGGGCGGCGTCGAAGCGGCGCAGCCTGGCCAGGTGCAGCAGAACGAGCGCCCGGAAGGCGCGGCTGACGCGCTGCAGCCGGAGCAGCTGGCGCAGCGGGACCCAGTTCAGAACGTGCGGCAGCAGCACGTCTTCCCAGGGCAGATCAAGGAGCCTGAGGGTAAAGCTGCATTGACGTCCCCGGGGCCGCTGTTACGTGCGAGTCCGTCTGTTATACCCCGGAGTCCCGGCTGGCAAGATGGGTCCAGGTCTCCCCAGGACTCAGCCGCCCTCCCACGGGTCTCTTTTTCCCCCTCCCTCGGCCCCTCAGTGTTCGGTACCTGACAGCTCCCGGTTCTTGCTCCCCTCCGGACTGCTCCGTTGGTGGCTCCATCGCTGTCTATTGCGCGTGCGCAGTAAGCTCTTCTAGCTGTGGCCTTGAAGCGGCTGCGGCGAGCCCGCCTCCTTGGTCTGAAGAGACAGACCGATTTAATCGAGTGCGGTCTCACTGAGAATCCTTATCGGAAAGCTTTCCGGATGGACCCCGAACCCGAGGCAGAACAGACCAGTGATGCACCATTAGTTGTCTTCTCAGCTACAGGGCTTAAAGCCCGAAGCTGGAGCAGCGCAGAGCCAAGACTGCTTTCGGTCTCCGTTGCGGGCCAGTAGCCGCCTCTGAGTGGTGATGGGAGGAGCAGACAAGGCCAAAGGCAGAAGGGGCGGAGCCAGGACTCCTAGGTTACCGAGAGCCTCCTTCTGTCCTCTGGTCGCGTTTAAGCGACTTTGGAAAAAAAAGAAAAGGGGGAGAGGCTGCTCAGGCTCTAACTAACTGGTATGCAGTAGGTGCTCAGCAAGTAAACGCCAAAAGAATGGATTCAAAGGGCTTTTCTCATCAAGGAAACTTGCTCAAACCTGCCATTCCTGGTGAATTGTGAAGCGCGCAAGCATGACAGCCATCTCTTTCCACTTCAAGGCAGCGGAGGCCGGCTTCTTGCCTAAGGAGAAAGGACTGTATATGACCAGCCTGGCCTCCTTTCCAGAGTCCGGGAGGAACGCGTGCTCAGCGCAGCCCCACTAGCCATACTGCCTGCTTCTCCACTGGCCCTGGCTTCATTGTAGGGAGAGTGACGCCCCAAAGCTGGCAGCTCAATCACTAGGCTTCCCTTTCACTACGTCCCCAGATACTAAGTCGAAGTCCCACTCTGGGGAACCCCTGGTGTAATATTTTCCTACAGCATCCGAGGGGGTAGTGTGGGTGCATGTGAGAGACTATAGGGCCGCAGCGTTCTACATGGCTGCGCGCCCCTGGGCAAACAGTTATGCCGCTTCTTCATAATGAAAACTGTTTCCCATCCGTTGTCTCACCAGGACTTAGGGGACCTCTGCAAAGGTAGGCAGAACTGTCCATTTAAAAGATGGGCAAACCGAGGCTCTGGAGAGGAAGCAGCTTAACCAGGATCAAACGAAGCAAGGATAAAGAACCCAGACATCCTGGTTTTCCCGGAATCCCTTCCACACTACCTCATTACTCAATGTAGCATGAAGGGAGAAGCCAGCCAACACCGGAAAGAGCAGAAAAGGGTGAAGTTGGGTGAGGGGGGGGGTTGCTTCCTCTTCTCATCCTGCTTGGGGAAGGGATAGCCTGGACGGATCTCTGCAAGGATACACGTGGGCGCGCACCACCTCCGGCCGCGCGCCTCCTCCCCCGCCCCTTTGTTCGCGCTTCTGCGCTTGCGCATTACGACAAATCTGGCGCTGTCCCCTTCAGCACCTCGCGGAACCCGCGCCACCCCTCCCCGCGGTGAGCCCCGCGCACCCCCGTCTCGAGCGTCCTCGCACCCTCTGACCACCCGAACCTACCCTCTCTTCCTTCCCAGGTCATAACCTGCCGGTCTTGGCCTTCCAAAGCAGTAGTTGCCATAGTAACTCGTGTGGCGTTTTCCTAAAATAGCCAGACCCTCTTCCACCCTAGCCAAGGGCACAAGGTTTGCCTGTGCTTCTCAGTCTCGAGGTCATCTCTTCTAAACTCTCGCCCTGAAAAGGAGGGACGATTAACCTAGGCAGCAAGGAAGTTCTTCCTGGAGTCTGACTTATCCTTCCTCTGCACTCCGGGTGGGTGGTCAAGACAGGATTCCTGAGTCTGGGGGTCAGACCCCTGAAGTGTTTAAGACTGCGTTCGGTTGATGTCCCTTCCAGAGTTGGTCTTCTGGTTTTAGGGGGCGGGTCCGGTGTACTCCTGTACCGTGTGCCTTGCGTGGCCGCGTGCTTGTGGGGGCGGGAGCGCGTGTGGCATGTAACAGGTCATGTGGCAGCCTCCTAGGGACACGCGTGGGGTCTGGAGCAGGACAGGCGTGTGCAGCTGAACCCTACGGGTGGTTCAGGAGATGATGGACGAGAGAGAACTGAACACGAATGGGGTGGGGCATATGAGGGTTTAGGGAACAGAACTGGGGGGGGGTTCTCTACACTCTCCCCTTCCTCTGGTGTGAGTCTTAGATAGTGGCTAGGGGATGGCATTCCTTGGGACTCAGGGCCCTGGGAAAGAAGGGAGGGGTGTGTGTAGGGGGGATTAGCGTTGCTTGAGCAGAGCGTGGGGAGGGATGGAGGAGGGACTGAGAGGCGGGCGGGCCTGGAGCAAGCGGGAGCCGTGCTGCTTTCACAGCTGAACAGGGCCCAGCCTCTCTACCTTTCTTCGATTCCAGCTCCGAAAGAGCAGCGGTGAGTACTGGGGGTGTCTTGGAGGAGGGGCTGGCTGCACAGGGGAGGTCCAGGCCCCTGTTGAGCTTCTAGAACCTGTTTGGCAGGGGTGCTTTCTCTACCCTGCTTTGCCATCAGAGGCCCGGTTTTTCTTTATGGTCCCTCCTGGGCTGGACAAGATATGCCATACCCCTGGAGTTAGGGGAGAGGAATGTGGTGCAACCCTTTCGCCCAGACCTGCTCCTGGGTGTGGGGGGGGGGGGCAGGGAGAGAAGAGAATGTGTCTCTGATTTTATGTGCAAAAATCTCTGTTTATGATTGTGATGAGGTCGTCTGATACACCTGTCTCTGTGTGCATCAGAGGATGAGAGCCTGTCTGTATTTTGGGTACCTCTTTGTGTGTTCCCGTTTGCTGGTGTGTGTAAAACAAGCATGTGCTTTCCCGTTATACACATGTTTGTTATGACTGTGAGTGTCTGAGGGTGTGTCTGTGAGCAGTACCGCATGTGTCTGTGTGTACCGGAGGGTGTTGCCCATGAATGTGTTAACTGTATATTGATATCCTGTCCTGCCTGTGTGTGTATGAATTCCTGTGTGTGTGTATATCCTGGTATCTTCCTCACTCCACATCTATGGTCTGAAATTAGGGGCGTCTTTTCAGGCCTTTCTTCTCACCTCTTTCCTGTCTCAACACTTCCTCGTCCCTATGTAACCCCTCTTTTTCTTCGCTTTCCTTCCAAGAAGCATGAGATTCCCTTTTCTAAGCGAGCCCCCCCCCAAATAAGTGGAACTATAAAGGGTCCAGAGCCATGTGAGCCAGAAGATGGGGTACCAGCCTCCACCCAAGAGAGAGTTCCCAACTGCCCCAGAACTGAACTCAATGAACTGAATTAGCTCATTCCTTCCTCCTAAAGTGATGTTCAAGGCTCCCAGACAGGAGGAGAGGAGCTGGAGGCCCACTGAGTGGATGGTCCTTTCCCTGTAAGGTTTCCACAGAAGGAACCCCCGGGGTTAGGATGGGTGATCCCGTATTCCCAGCCTGGGTCTCTAGACCTTAGGAGGCCAGACCCACCTTCCCATCGCTGTCTCTGTGGTCCTGCCTCTCTGCCTCCTACACACTCCTCCAATGCTTCCCTTTCCTCTCTTGCAGGCCTGTCTGAAGAGCATGCAGCCCCCTCACTCCCTGCCTGGCTTCGCCATCCCTGCCCCCCCAGCCTGACCCCCCAGCCCCAGCATGGCCCAGGGTGCCATGCGCTTCTGCTCAGAAGGCGACTGTGCCATCTCCCCACCACGATGTCCTCGTCGCTGGCTCCCCGAGGGCCCAGTGCCTCAAAGTCCCCCAGCCAGCATGTATGGCAGCACAGGATCCCTAATACGGCGAGTGGCGGGTCCAGGTCCTCGAGGCCGGGATCTGGGACGTGTGACAGCACCTTGTACCCCTCTTCGAGGGCCCCCCTCACCCCGTATGGCTCCCTTACCCTGGGGACCCTCTTCACCCACTGGGCAGCCCCCTCCAGGGGCACAGAGTTCTGTGGTCATCTTCCGTTTTGTGGAGAAGGCCAGTGTGAAGCCACTGAATGGCCTACCCGCTTCTGGCGGCCTGAGTCGGAGCTGGGACCTGGGTGGGGTTTCTCCCCCCAGGCCCACCCCAGCCCTTGGACCTGGCTACAACCGGAAGTTGCGGCTAGAGGCATCCACATCAGACCCACTCCCAGCTGGAGGAGGCTCTGCTCTTCCAGGCAGCCGGGACCCCTCCCGTGGGCCATTGGTCCCACCCCATGTTGGGGCTGATGGCCTTTACTCTTCCCTCCCCAATGGGCTGGGAGGGACCCCCGAGCACCTGGCCATGCACTTCCGAGGACCTGCAGACACTGGATTCCTAAACCAGGTATGCAATCTGCCTAGGGCTCCCTGGAGCCCTAGTGCCCTAGCTGGGGGACAAAGCTCAGCTCCTGTTGGACTGAGGCTTGTCTCAATGTCACCCAAATCCTTTAATGTCCTAAATCAGCTTTCTTGCCCTCTGTCGCTGTGTCCCTGCACCTTCATCTCTGTCCCATGTGGTTTCCCTTCTGCTGTTCCATATTCCTGTGTCCTTGTATGTCTGGCTTTCATTTTGGGGTCCTGTGCCTTTCTTACTCCCTCTTTGGCTCAGGGGGACACCTGGTCCTCCCCTCGGGAAGTCTCCTCTCATGCCCAGAGAATCGCTCGAGCCAAATGGGAATTCTTCTATGGCTCCTTGGACCCCCCCAGCTCAGGTAAGTGGTGGACTTAGCCCAGGGGAGGAGGGCAGGGCCTTCTCCGCAGCAGCTGAGTCCTGGCAAAGAGGCACCCTTCAAACCTTCCTCAGGGCTTCCTTGGGCTCCCAAGTCAGCCAAAGTCTCTCTAGGCTCCAGTCTTTCTCATCTATGTCATGAGGCTTGGGCTGGGCTTCGGAGAAAGCTAGGTGGCAAGATATCAAGGGTTACTAACTCCTAGGAGCAGAAGAAAGTCTAGTTTCCTTCATAGCTATTTGATAAGGGCTTGATTTGAGGTGAGTTCTGAAGGCATTTGGATCAAGTGAAGGGTGTGGCAGACATAGTAATTAGATATGAAAGAGTTTCCAGCCTATGTGGGGAAGCCATCTAGCACAGATGACCTCCTGACCTGGATATGTGTGCATACAGGTGCTAAGCCCCCAGAGCAAGTCCTCCCATCACACGGGGTGGGCTCCAAGCAAGGCTCTGGGGTGGCTGTGGGGCGAGCAGCCAAGTACTCCGAGACAGACCTGGACAAGGTGCCCCTGAGGTGCTACCGAGAGACTAACATCGACGAGGTGCTGGCCGAGCGAGAGGAGGCTGACTCTGCCATTGAGAGTCAGCCCAGCTCTGAGGGCCCTACCGGCACTGCCCAACCACCCGCCTCAAGGCCTAGCCCATGTCCTGGGCCTCCTTCCAGCCTAGGCAGTGGCAATGAAGACGACGAAGCAGGCGGTGAAGAAGATGTTGATGATGAGGTGTTTGAGGCCTCAGAGGGGGCCCGGTGAGTGGGACCACTGGGGGGGAAGGTCCCCAGTAAGGACCTGGGGTAGAGAAGAAGACAGGCTGTGAGGACCAGTAAGACATGGGCAGTGTGGGAAGGAGATTGTAGACAGAGGGCTGAGGCCTGGCAGAATATTAGGAATGTATGGGCATTGTCAAGGCAGGAGTCAGGGCAGCCACATACATGAGGTAGGAGTTAGAAGCTGGAGGCCAAACTAGGGACCAGGGGGAAGCCATCCTAAGGACACAGGAGCATGGTTTGGATCCTGGGTCCTGGCAGGAAAGTGTAGAAATGTGGGGGCTTTTCCTTTTCCTTTCTGTCTCACGCCCCACTGCAGCTTGGAGCTGCATCTCCTAAGATGTTGCCAGAAATAGAAAAGAGATGGCAGGAGGGAAGCGGATCAGGGGAAAGGAGGAGAAAGGGAGATTAGATTAGTGGGGAGGGGGGAGGGGGACTGGGTGCTGCGGGTGGGCAGGGCCGGGGCACTGCAGAAGCACTGAATTCCACAGGCCCTCTACTCTAGGGACTCTTGCTTAAGGGGTTTGGATGTATGGAAAGGGGGTGGTGACCCCTCGATCAGTCAGCGAGAGTTCAGTGAAACCCTGCCAAGGCCTGGTTCTGGTAGTGATCAGACATCTTCCCTGCCTCTGCAGGCCAGGGGACCACCTGCCTCTCTCTGGGCTTCTCAAGTCACCAGTACCCTTTCTACCCGGGACCAGTCCCTCGGCGGATGGGCCTGACTCTTTCAGTTGTGTGTTTGAAGCAATCTTGGAGTCACACCGGGCCAAGGGTACCTCCTACAGCAGTCTTGCCTCCCTGGAGGCCCTGGCCTCACCTGGCCCAACCCAGAGCCCCTTCTTCACCTTTGAGATGCCTCCCCAACCCCCAGCTCCCCGGCCTGACCCGCCCGCACCTGCCCCGCTTGCCCCTCTTGAACCGGATTCTGGTACCAGCTCTGCTGCTGATGGTCCTTGGACCCAGAGAAGGGAGGTAGAAGAGTCAGATGCTGGGACCATGCTGGCCCCAAGGAGGGAGCTTCCTAGTCCCTCCCACTCTGAGGATAGCCTTGGGCTGGGGACAGCACCCCTGGGCAGGTGAGTGTTTTCTTTGACTGGTTAGCCCCCAACCCCTGGCTGCCAGGAACAGAGCCCCAGAATGAGGAAGTGGTTTATATATTTCCAACCAAGGCGGGTGGTTAACAGATGTCTGTTTTCCTGTTTGGAGGCCTCCTGCCATTGGCCTCCTGTAGCTCCTTCCCTGGGCTCAGATCCAGTGATTGGAGAAACCATGATTCAGGATGGAAGAATCCCCTGAGAATGTCCTCTTTCTCTCCTGGAGGGCCCTCTCCTTTCCAAATGAGCCTCTCACCGCCACCCGGCTAGACCTGCAGCCAGCAGCCCCTCCCTTACCCTCCCTCCACCAGCTTGTCCAAGAGCCTGTGTCTCACCCTGCTCTAGGAATGTCCTTTCATAGCCTAACCTTTGTGCTCTCCCCTCTGCTGCTACCCTCTCAGTCACGGAAGCCATGGCAACAGGAGGGGGTGGCCAGGGAGACAGGGTTGCCTAGCAACCAGGAGTTTCCGGCCTCTGTCTCTGGGGTGACAGGTGGCTTTGCGAGTAGAGCAGCTGAGTTGGGGAAGGAGAGGAAGAGGATGAGGGGTACACTCTGACCCCCAAAACTGTAACCTCAGAGACATCTCTATGGGTATCAGGGGGCATGAAGGGGAGCCCTCTGAAAGGCGGGAAGTGAAGGGAACAGGAGGTGCCCATCTCTACTGCTCTCAGATCCTTGCCTGACCTCACTCTCCCCCAGCACCCATTTATACCTGGATGCCTGTGTACAGGAGTGTGTGTGCAGAGAGAAGGCTGTCTGGAGGTGGGCAGATGTGGAGATGGGGACTCTATGCTGAAGAGCACACTTAGGCACCTGGGAGCTTTGGGGAACAGCCAGGGCTCCCCAGCAGTAAGACTGATGTGGGTTAGAGCTGAAACAACTTCCACAGGAGAGAAGCAGATAGGTGGAGGGAAGGCTAGCCAATCTCCTTCCCTTAAAAAAGAAAGAAAGAAAAGAAAATGACCTTTCCACATCCCCCTAGCCATCCCCCAACTTCTGGGTCTAGAGCAAAGGGAGGGTCTGGATGGTACCCAAGAGCTCTGCCCCACCCCTCAGCCACTGTTCTACCCTGGCAGTGAACCACCCCTAAGTCAGCTGGTGTCCGACTCAGACTCAGAGCTGGACAGCACAGAGCGGCTAGCCCTGGGAAGCACAGACACCTTGTCCAATGGACAGAAAGCTGATCTGGAGGCTGCGCAGCGCCTAGCCAAGAGGCTATACCGACTTGATGGCTTCAGGAAGGCCGACGTGGCCCGACATCTGGGCAAGAAGTAATGCCCCTGGGCTGGGACTGAGGCTAGGGTCAAGGAATATATCCCGGGGCAGCACCTCACCCTCTCCAGTTAATGCCTGAGGTCTCCAGACAATGCCCAGCTGGCCCTTTCACGCTTCCCCTTGTGACCCCTACCTGTCTGCCCTGCCCACAGCAATGACTTCAGCAAGTTGGTGGCTGGCGAGTATCTCAAGTTTTTTGTCTTCACGGGCATGACTCTGGATCAAGCTCTCAGGTGGGTGTTGAGCCCTCTCTGAGGGCAGGTCCTGCTGACCAGGCTTGGCTGGTTTTGGGGTTCCAGCTTGTGTCCTCTAAGTTTGTCTTGACATCACTCTTCAGAGACCAGGACTTCCTGGTAAGGAGACCTTGAGTAGAGGGTGACATCATCTTCTCCCCTCCCTCCTTAGGGTGTTTCTAAAGGAGCTGGCATTAATGGGTGAGACCCAGGAGCGGGAGCGTGTACTGGCCCACTTCTCCCAGCGATATTTCCAGTGCAATCCTGAAGCCCTGTCCTCAGAGGGTGAGCAGGCCGGGAGCAGGGCTGGCCCAGCAGACGAGGGAGGCAAACATATACAGGAGCAAGTGTTTATGCAAGAGGGAATGATTGTACATGTTTGTAGGCATGTACACACACATCAGTGTAAAATACAGCTACATGTGTGGAGCCGTCCGTGTGGTAGGCACGTTGCTAGGTCAAGTATGTTTTGAGAGGCAGGTGGAGGTGTGCTTGCATGGATGTTGTTCCATGTGTATGTGCAGGACCAGGCTTGGCCTCAGTGCTGACTGGCTCTGCTCTGCATAGGTGTGATGTCTAGCAGTTGCCTTTTGTTTAGTACATGGAACCAACTGAGTGTTGGGGGATAGGCCAGGAGCAACTGCCCCAGCAACTTGGGCACTAGGGAAGGGGGGACCAGAGATCGGAAGTGAGCTGGAGGAGAGATGGAGTGGTTTCGCAGAGTTCAGTGGTAAGAAAGTGTAGAGGCCAAAGGGTGCAAAAGGAGGTGGGTCGTGATGGACTACTGTGGGAAGGGTCCCCTGGGAGGCTGGCTGAGGCTGACGTCAATTCTCCCCTAGACGGCGCTCACACGCTGACCTGTGCCCTCATGCTCCTCAACACAGATCTCCATGGCCACGTGAGTTGGGGCATGGCAAGAGGGGGCCGGAAAACAAGAAACTGAAAGGCGTTGGGAGGCCGGTAGCCTCACAGCCCTCTGCTTTTCTCCCTTAGAACATTGGGAAGCGCATGACCTGTGGGGACTTCATCGGAAACCTGGAAGGCCTCAATGATGGCGGCGACTTCCCCAGGGAGCTGCTCAAGGTTGGGGCGCGGAAGAGAGGGCGCTTAGCCCTTAGACGTTGCTGGAAGGGAAGGATACGGTGTCTGCTCCGCAGCACAGTTGTAGGGAGGGAAGGGCTGGGACTTGGCACTTGTTGGGTAGCTCAGGCGGTAGGAACCTGGGCTCTAGTGACTCAGCTTGGGGACCGCCCCCTCGCCCAGCCCCCACAGGCAGGCTCTCACCGCACATGCGCACAATCACATGCACTCCTGAGAGAGGGGAAAGGGGGCCGGTTCTGGAAAGCACGTGAGCAAGGCAGTCCTGGACTCTTCGCTCCCTTCCATTCCCTTCCAGTGTTCACAGAGGGTGGGAAGGAGGAGTCTCTGCTGGCGTGAGGGGCTGGGGTGGGCACGGGGACACTGCTCTCGCTCTCTACCGTGATTTATTTATGAGCCACAAAGATCCTTCTGGCGCCACTGACCAGGAAGGAGCCTGAGGTAGAGGGGTCCGAGAAGGCGCAAAGGTTTTTCCTAGGTTCTTGTATCCAGAGCACACATACTGGGGCTATATACTGCTCTTCTGGTTCCCTTGGAAGCAGGTCCTGCCCCCCAGTGCCAGGAAGGAGATAGGTGCCACTGGGAGGGGGCGGTGTGACCCTGTCTTCGCAGTTCCCTGGTGGTGGAGTGTTAGGGAGGCCTGAGCTAACTTGAAGGAGGGGGTCTCTGGGCCACTCTATACATGTGACAATGCAGGACAGGTCCTAGGATGGGGTATATTGGGCACCTGAATTTGAGCATGTACCTGAGCCGTAGCGTCCGCTGTGAATCGAGGTGTCAGTGAGTTGGGGTGTCTGTGAGAGTCATGTGTGTTTGCCAATGTCTGTGAATCAAGGACTTGAGGTGTTTGTGCTTTGGGTGTAGTCTGGGTATTTGTGTATGATGCGGCGTGGTATGCATCTTTCAGTTGGCTTTGTCTGCTTTGACAGTAGAGGGTGTTTGTCCGCTGTAGATGGTACCTTTTGATGTGTACATCTGTAACTCTCGGGGTGAATGGGAATCCTTGCGTCTGGAAGTTTGACCTCGGTGGCATATGGCCTTGGCTTGGACATTGGGACATCTGCCTATGGGTTGGACGAGGTCATGACTGTTCGAAGGCTGGCCTGCGAGTCTCAGACACAGGACCACAGGGGTGGAGGGTGGAGAGTCGCGGAGCAGGCCGACTGGTTCCCTCTGCCCCCAATTCTGACACGCTGAAGGGTGCTCTGAACGCCGCCTGCAGCCGCCTACCGCGCGCACGGGCTTGGCCCCCCTGGCGAGCCCCCACGCATGCGCCCCCGCTGGCCGCCGGCCCTCCCCACGGCGCCGGGCTCGCGCTGTGCTGCTCCATCGCGCGACGTCCCCGCCCCAGCCCGCGCCCTCCCCTCCCGCCGGCGCCCCCTCCTTCTGCGGAGCTGCGGAGCCCACGGCGCCGCCGCCGAGCGCTCCGTGCGTCGGTGGGAGCCGGCGGGCTCGGGCCGGGCGCTCGCGCCGGCTGTCGGAGAGCCGTCCGCGGCCGTCCGGGCGGGCCGGGGCCGAGGGCGGGCGGGGGCATGGCCGGGGGCCGCGGCACGGCGGCCGGGCCAGCATGATCGGCGTCAACAGCATCCACAGCAGCGCGGGGCGGCTGCGCTCGCGCTCGCTCTGCTCTGTGCGCTACGGGCGCACCCACCGCGGCGCGGAGACCCTGTGCTACGGCTGGCCGCAGCGCTCACGCAGTCTCAAGCCCGTGCTCTACACTGACCTGGTGGTCAGCCGCCTGCAGAGCCGCAAGAAGAAAAAGGCGGTGAGGGCGTGGGGCCCGCGGCCCACGCCAGGCCGGGCCGGGCGGCAAGCGAGCGAGGGGGCGGCTTGAGGGAGGTGCCGAGGCAAGAGAGAGAGGGAGTGAGAGAGCGAGGAGGGCATGAGTGGGGATGAAGGTGGTTGGGGAGCCCAACAGGGATGGAACTCCTGGACAGCTAGAGGTGGACATGGGCTGTGGGGGAGGGCCAAGGTGGAACTGCCTAACCAATCATAGTATTCTGAGTGCAGAGGGTTTTCTAGATAGGAACAGTACACGGGGCTCTACGACAGGGCCTTCAGAGGAAGGAAGGTGTGGTTGTAGGCAGAGGTGGTGCTGAGGAGGGCAAGATGAAGAACTGGAAGCCTGGAGACAAGGGTTGCAGGTTGGATCTTAATGGTTACTCCAGCCTTCTGGCTGGATCACTGAAGAGTGAGAGGATTCAGGGTCTGCACCCTGCTGGGTTTGGCCCAGGTGTGCTGGGAGCTGTGTGTTGAGTAGTCTGGTGTGTGTGTGTGTGTAGTGTGGGGTGGAGGCTTTGGGGTGCACCTACCTGTAGATAGGATGCGCAGGTATGGAGTGCCTGGATAGCCTTGTGGCTCGGCATGGCTACGGGGGCAATCAGAGGCAGAGCCTGTGGTGTGTTGGGAGAATGAGGGGGTGCTGTGTCCCAGCACCAGCAAGGCGCCTACGTCACCACTGCACCCAACTCACGCGCAGGCAGCATCACAGCCCCACAGCAAAACACGCACATGCTGGGGACACACCCACTCACAGACAGGCTGGCAGAAGCGCCCCCACAGTTGGAGTCTCTGGTGTATTCTAAGCTGTCCCCACGTACAGGGGTCTCGTACACCGCTCCTGAAGGCCAATCTCTTTTGTCTCTGCACGGCCCTCAGATGTTCCCAGGCCCACTAGACCGAGGGGAAGTGCTTGGTTTCAGGGCCCACAGTTTGGGGTGGACAGTAATTGGAAGCTGAAACCACCGCTTCCGTCTTGGGCTGACAAGGTAGCAGTATAAAGCATGACTGGGTAGAGCACGGAGCTGCTGGGCAGCTGTCCTGACGGTGCTGTTGGAGTCGCGGGGAAGGCTCACTCTGTCCTGCAGTTGAGAACCAAAGAGGGTGAAAGGATCAAATACCCTGCCTTGGAGCCTCCGTTTCCCGATTTGCACTGTGTGGGTTTATGCTGTGGAACCAGGCCAGAACACATGGTGGGGGGAGGGGGAGGATTTCTTTGCCTGGTCTCTCAGCTTCCATTTAGGGCTGTGCTTCTCCTACCAGGCTCTGAGCGGGAGAGCCCCTTGAGGTCATAGCACCCGGCAGTTACTTTGCCCCAGCTGTGGGCCAGGATTTCTTGTGCTGACTAGCCACTCTCCCCTACATGTTGCTAGGCTTGCTCTCCTCATAGAAGCCAGGCAGCTTCAGTGCTGGAGATGAGCCTGGGTCTCAGTGCACGTTCCAGAGCCGGACTATGGTCATTATGGCCTTCTTTTAGTTCCATTTCCTCTCCCAAGTAAGCAGAGAAGGTTCTGAGCTCTGACACTGGGCTGCACAGTGTACTTCCCCACGAGATTAATCCACACCACTTGATTTGTTCCTCTCCAGGCCTTGTACAGCTCCATCAAGAATGAGAAATTACAGTGGGCCATGTGAGTGCTGGGGCTGTTGGATAAGGGTTAGGGTTGGGGCATGAGGAAGGGGCTGCCTGGGGACACCCGAGAACCTGGGCTGCGGGTGCAGGGAGCGGGGAGGCCCCCAAGACACAGGAAGGCTACCTCACTTCCTTCTTTGGAAATGCCTGCCTATACTTGGGGGTCTGTCTTGTGTCCAGCACTGTTGTTATGACAAGCTGGGCTGAGGTAGCTGGTGTGTGTGCTGAAACACAGAAGGAGGGCCCTGGCAGCCCAAGGAGAAAGCAGATTAATGCTAGGTTACCTTGGAGTGCCACAGAACAAGGAATCAAGTTTTCTCTTTGTCTTGGTAGGATTTTCTGTCTGAAGGAGAAGGTCCAGTTTAGTCTCTGGGACCCCAGGCTGAGAGAGAGCCCTTGTCTAAACACCAGTGGGACCCAGTACTTGGTGCTGGGGACTTGGGGGGGGGCAGCAGACAGGACCGGGAAAGGCCCTTTGAAGGCAAGCCTTGAAGCCAGGCAGTGCATTGTAGGAGATAAAGGGGGAAGTGGGTATTAAGGCAAACAAAGGTGTGGTTGAAGTCAGTGTGGACATGGGGATACAAGGTCATAGGCCTGGCTGGGGTAGCTGGAAAGGAGAGAGTTGGGAAAGAAGGAATGTGGGTTCCACGCAGGAGGCAATGGGGCTATTGAAAATTCTTGAGCAAGGCAGCAAGAGAGAATTTGAGTTTTCTGTCTGATAGGATTTACAAAGGAAGACATTGGGGGCGGGGGTCTTATTTATTTGTTTGTTTGTTTTTTGAGACAGTGTTTCTCTGTGTAGTCCTGGCTGTCCTGGACTCACTTTGTAGACCAGGCTGGCCTTGAACTTACAGAGATCCACCTGCCTCTGCCTCCTGAGCACTAGGATTAAAGGCATGTACCACCATGGCAAGGGCAGGGGTGGGGGAGGTGGAGGGAACCTTAGAAAGCCATCACTTCTTGATTTTTGAGGCAGAGTCTCTGGCTTCATGGATTTGTGGCAGTCCTGCTGCAGGCATAAGCCACAAGGCCCAGTTCATCACCAAGAACTGCGAGCAGAGCCTGGCGTTAGGTGTGGCTAGGACAGAGCTGAGTCACGTGTCTGTCCAGGGGAAAAGTGTGAGCACTGGGTGTGTGCAGAAACAGGCGCTGGGGAAGCTCCCACAGGCACGGTGTGGGGATGGAACTCAGCTCAGGGAGGACAGAGATGGGCAGCCTGGAGGAGCCCTATTCAGAGACTGAAGAGCTTCCGGTTGAGGGGCAGAAGCTTGGGTTGAAAGTATGTATGGCCAGCACTCTCTAAAACAATCACACCCGCAGAGACGAGGAGGAGCTGAGAAGATCTCTGTCTGAGTTGGCCGACCCTAACCCCAAGGTCATCAAGAGGGTGAGCGGGGGCAGTGGCAGCAGCTCCAGCCCTTTCCTGGACCTGACTCCCGAGCCTGGGGCTGCCGTCTACAAGCACGGGGCCCTGGTGCGAAAGGTGCACGCAGATCCTGACTGCAGGAAGAGTACGTGGCTGTGCCGGGGCCTGGGGGATGGATGGGAGCGGGCCTTCCTCAGGCCACCCTGACCTGCCTTCCCTCCCCAGCACCTCGTGGCAAGCGGGGCTGGAAGAGCTTCCACGGGATCCTCAAGGGCATGATCCTCTACCTGCAGAAGGTGCGGGCCCAGGGGTGGGTGGTGGGGCTGCCTCGGCAGAGGGGAGTAGGTGGGACTGGAGCAGGACAAGATGGGCACCCCCATAGGAGGAGTACCAGCCTGGGAAGGCTCTTTCTGAGGCAGAGTTGAAGAACGCCATCAGCATCCACCACGCCCTGGCCACCCGCGCCAGCGATTACAGCAAAAGACCACACGTCTTCTACTTGCGCACCGCTGACTGGCGCGTCTTCCTCTTCCAGGCTCCGTGAGTGCTTTATTCTTACCCATTCCAGACCCTGCTCCCTGGATCCCTCTTTCCTTGTAATGACCTCACTCCATGGACTGGGGGCATAGCTCAGTTGGTAGAGAGACTGCATAGCATCCAGAAGGTCCCGGGTTCAATCTCCAGCCCTGTACCTGCCACGCCTGGTTGGTAGTGCACACCTATAATCCCAGCACTTAGGACATGGAGGCAAAACAATCAAAAATTCAAGGTCAGCTTTGTCAGCATGGCCAGTCTGGGCTCCACATGGGATACTTGAGACCCTATCTCAAAACAAACACACAACCACGACCACACTCCAGGTCAGGACTGGCAGAACAGGAACTATGCTGTCTCCCCAGGAACTTAGAGCAGATGCAGTCATGGATCACTCGCATCAATGTGGTGGCCGCTATGTTCTCTGCGCCCCCCTTCCCAGCTGCTGTTAGTTCCCAGAAGAAATTCAGCCGCCCTCTACTGCCCAGTGCCGCCACCCGCCTCTCCCAGGTAGTCCCCAAATACTCGGTCCCCCTGGTGACAGTGGATGGAATGGGACAGGGTGCTAAGCTGTACACCAGGCTGCATGCTGTACAGTCCTATGTGGGTCATAGGAGGAGGGGTGTAGTGGTGATTGAAATCTAGGCCTTTGCTAAAATTTGCACGAAGGGCTCTCTCTCCATCTCTCTGGGGAGCGCCCCCCTTCTCTCTCTCCCAGTTTCTCCCCTCTGTCTCTCTCCTACACTCTTCCACTATCTCTCTCTTTCTCGCTGTCTCTGTCTCTCCTTCTGCCCTCATGGCTCACTTAGGCCCTCTCCCCTTCTTTTCCTTCAAATAAACCTTTTGCCATAAATAATAATAATAATAATAATAATAATTGCATGAAGGGCCTGTGAACTGCTGACTCTGACCAGGCATCCCTGGCTGTTAGGAGGAGCAGGTGAGGACTCACGAGGCCAAGCTGAAGGCCATGGCAAGCGAGCTGCGAGAGCACCGGGCTGCACACCTGGGAAAGAAAGCTCGAGGCAAGGAGGCCGATGAGCAGCGGCAGAAGGAGGCCTACCTGGAGTTTGAGGTGAGCCTCTTGCCTGAGGTGCTGGTGTCTGTCCCCCACACAGGACTAAACTGGGGATAAGGGGACGGTACCCAAGCATGGAACCCAGCTAGGTGACTGACAGATCCCTGAGTCTTCATTTTCTCTTCTGGGGAATCAAGGCTGAATTCCACATCTCCTGGGGTCATATCCGTTACGTATACCACGTCTCCAGCCCTAGTAAAGGCTACAGAACTGTTAGCTGTCACTACAGGCAGTTCTAAAGAGCCCAGAGAGGGTCACCAACCTCTCAAAAATGTCTTTTTAGGAATTGGCTGGGTGATGGGGTGGGAAGGGCCAGAGGAGGCGTACAGGTTTTCACTGCTCCTGGCCTCCTGTCTCAGAAATCCCGCTATGGCACATATGCAGCGCTGCTTCGAGTCAAGATGAAGGCAGCCAGCGAGGAGCTGGATGCTATAGAGGCAGCACTGGCCCAGGCTGGGAGCACGGAGGATGGATGCCCTCCGCCTCACTCCAGTCCTTCACTGCAGCCCAACCCCACCAGCCAGTCCCGGGCTCAGCGTCCTGGCTCAGATGCCCGGGCTGGGGCAGGCAGTACAAGGCCAAAGCCCTGAGCAGGGAGCAGGAGCAATGGGGGCAGTGCCTGCTGGGCACCTGCATGAAGACGTGGCCCTGCCTGAGCTCAGCTAGCCTCGGGCCACCCACGAGGGCCTCCTGGCCCAGGGCCCGACCGCGCCGGACGCGGTGTCCGGGGCAGGGCAGGGCTGAGTGGGGCCTCAGAGCCTAGGCTAAGGGCCTTTCAGAGACCCCCTTTTTGTGATAATGTTTTGCACTTTTTCGTACAGGAAGGGTGGGTAGGGTGGGAGGGGCCCATGCCCCTAATTTTTGATGGGGGTTTTTCTTTTTCTTTTCTTTTTTCTTTTGTTTTCTTTCTTTCTTTCTTTCTTTCTTTCTTTCTTTCTTTCTTTCTTTTTTTTTTTTTGTGGGGGAGGCCTGATAAAGTTTCCGCTATCTGCTGAGACCACCCCACCCTGACACCAGCAATACCCCTCCGTCCTGGGGCCTGGCTCAGACAGAGACCAGGAGTTGGGGCTGAGCTGGTCCCCCTCTTTCTCCCCAAGGGCTCACCTCTCTCTTTGCAGAGACAGAGGAAGGTGTCCATGTTGAAGCCCCATCCATAGGCTGGGGTGGCACGGCCTGCTTTCCTCCTTTGGTGGGCCCTGCCCTTTGTACAGCCTCCGCCCTCATTAAAACTGCTCTGAATTGCTGGCTGGGCTCCTTCTCTGTTCTCGCTCAGGGACAGGGACGGGCATCACATTGGGGTTGCTGTACCGTATGTTGGGAAGGGGTTTTCCCCTCCCATAGGATTCCTTTATTTGGCCCACTAAGTTGCGGGCTTGGGGTGTTAAATAAGATTCCGGTTAGGCAGGGTTGCTGTACAGAGGGACCCAGGTGAAGAAGTTGAGGGGCAGCACTCAATGCACCTGAGGCTGGGGGTGCCCATGGCAGAGCCCTCCTGGAGGCTCCGGGGGCGGGCACAGCTTCTCTGCCTCCTGTTCCACTGACTGGCTCCCATAGGCACTGTCTTCTTTCACCTCTGCTGGGGAACAGGGGGGAGTCAAGCCTCAGGCCTCCCACTCTTGGATCAGACGCACCTTCCAAGTTCGTCCCTTTACCTGTGCCTGGCAGCTTGTCTCGGGTCTCAGGGCCTCTCAGCAGTCTCACTCCCTCATCCAGACCCATGTCGGTCAAGGCCTCCAACAGACCACTCAAGTCCCCACCAGCCAGCTGATGAGAAAGAGACAGGAGGTCTGAGTGACGTTTCCGGTGTGGGGTAGAAAGTCTTGGCGGGAGGGGACTCTGTTCTGGGAAGGCACAGGCTGCCCCACCTTGTAGCTACGAAGGAGGCTGCCACTGGGTGAGGGGGTCTTCCTGTATGTGTCCACAAGGCTTCTCAGCCCCAGCCGCGCTGCCAGTTCTGCCCAGCTGCCCTGGGCTTCTGGGCCATCTAGTAGGTGCTCCAGGTCCTGCAGAGCTGCATCCCCCAGTGACAGCCCTGGCCCTGAGGAGATAAACACAGACCTTCTGAGTCAGCTAAGAGGCAAGCAGGGGCACAGACCTCAACACAGCCTTTCTCCTTGGTAACCTGACAGACAAGGCAGAGGGATGACTGGGGATTGGACAGAAGACAGACTAGAGAAAGGGAACCCTGGCCACAGGGAGGGGGTGCTGGGGACCGGAAAAGCCTGCTGCTACCTCACCTGCGGGGCTGGGCGGGGCCAGGGGCAGCTCCATGGCGGTCTCAGCAGCACTCAGCAGCAGAGTCTTCACCTGGGGAGACGGTGTGCAGAGTCATTCCAGACCTTAAGGCCATGACCTGGCCCACATCTCCAAGCCCAGGAGGTAGCCAGTGCCCACCTCAGTACTTCCATTGCAAGGATGGCCTCACCTTGGTGCTGCGAGTGACGTCAAGAGGGGTGTGGCCCCGGAAGTTTCTTTGGGTATCCCTCTCAGGCCCCTCAGAGTCCGAGTCACTCTCAGAGGTAGGGGGTGAAGGCAGTGGGCACAGAGGTTCCTCGTTCTCAGCGTGGATGTCAGCCCCTGAAGGAGGGAGGCAGTCATCAGTAGAGACTAGAGGTGGCTCCCACACCGAGGGCTGACCAATGGGGGACTCGGAGGGTCCCCTTTCTCTCTCTCCTGCCCTGTTCACACACTAAGCTCAAAACTGACCAGCCTTTAGAAGGAGGCGAGTGAGGGTTGGGGATCCGAGTCCAGCTGCCAGGTGGAGGGGTGTGTTTCCAGCAAAGGTCCGGGCATTCACACTAGCATGGAGCTGTGGGGTGCAAGCAGTGACCAGCATGGTCCAACTAGCCAAGCCTTCCCACACACCTCTTCATTCCTGGTCTCCCCCCAATCCTTGGCCCCATCCCTCCCAGGCTTCATTCCCACCTTGGTGACCAGATGGGTGACCAGCCCCAGTTCTTCCATCTCTGTGGCTAGATGAAGGGGTGTTCGGCCCCCTTGCCTCTCTGCTGCCTCCACGTCAGCCCCACTGTCAACTAGCAGATCCAGGCACTCAGGGCTCCGGGCATGAACTGCCAGGTGTACTGGGTATAGTCCTAGAGAGACAGTACACTCAGCCTGCAGCTCTAATAGCCAAGGCAGCCTCCGGACCAACTTTAACGAGGAAACCTCCACTCGTGTCTACTGATCATACAGACATGAAGTGGGAGGGCCCTTGTCCCCAACCCTGGAGGACGTTGGAAACTTACCCTCAAAATCAGGCATGTGCAATATGTGGGGCAGAGCGTGGGCCCCACTGTGCAACAGTGCCCGCAACAGGTCTGGGGCTTCAGCGCCTGCCCGGAGAGCCAAGTGCACAGCCGAGTCTCCATGCCGATCCACCAGGGTGGGGTCTGCACCCACCTGCAGCAGGAAGCTGACCACCCTTGTCTGCCCGGTGATTACCGCGAGGTGCAGAGGTGTCTGAAGGGAGGAAGGCAGTGAACCCAACCCAACTCTAGCTTAGGACTCCCTGCCTTCAACCCCTCACAGCTCATCAAAGGCTCACCAAAGGCTGTCACTTACCTGGTACAGGTGGTTGGTGAGGTTGATGACCCCAAGGTACCGGGCATGGTAAATGACTTGGGCTATCTGCTCAATGACACCAGTCTGCCCATGGATAATGGCCAGGTGCAGCGGCCTGGGGGTTGGATATCGAGGCTTTGGCTTGGGAGACCCGGCCACCCTCTTCCCTCATCTGCCCTCAAAACTCCACTTCTCCATGGTCTCCTTCACTGGGGCCTGGTGATCCCTGAATGTCACCATCTCAATCCTTTGTCACACCTTGCCATTGTGCCCTATCACAGCCACCAAAATCGAAGGTTTGGGAGAATAAATATTTTGAACACAACTAGAAAACAGCGAGGACCTGAGACCAGATCTGTCCGACTCCAGGGTTCCTCTCCTTGTAGATTCCTCTACTGCCTCAGCCTCTAAACCTGGTACCAGGAGACCCCAGCTACTAGAGGGTCCCGTGGCAGGCTCGCGGGCCGCTTACGTGTCTCCGTTCTCGTCCTGCGCTGTCAGCAGGTGGCGCTGTCCCGCTAGCAGAGCACGCGCGTCCGCGGTGACGCCGTAGTCAAGCAACGCTCGGGCACTGCGCTGTGCCAGACCGAACAGGCGCACATTGTACTCGCGAGCTGGGCGGGGGACGCGAGGGCGCGTGAGTGCGGGCCAGCTCCCTAGCCCGGCGCGCACCCACCTCCAGCGTTCCTGAGACGTACCTCGCTGCAGCGAGTCGAGGGCCTGCTCTTCGCCCTGGGGAACCTGGGAGGGCGCGCTAGACTCCTCCGCCGCCTTCCCAGCATCGACGTCCGGCCCAGAGCCAGCCATCTGTGCCCCGCCCCCTCCACCGGGGTAGCAGCCCATTGGGGCTGCGCCGGACTGGTAGGGGCTGTAGGCCAAGGAGGAGGTGAAAAAGCCGAGACTGCCACCTGTGGGCATGGAGAGGGCCGTGAGTGCCAGCTCTTCCAGATACCTCTTCTAACTTCCTCTCATTTACTTCACCCCTCTCTCGGCCACCGGAACCCGCTTACCTCCTCCAGCGCCTCCATATCCCCCAGCGGAGCCTCCAGAGCCTCCCCCCATGTGGGACCCGCCCCCGAAGGGCTGGGAGAAGGTGGGCAAGGCCTTCCTCCGCTTCCGCTGTACTTCCTCCTTGTCTGGGGTGGGGTGGAGTGGGAGAGAATTGGGGTATTAAAATCCAATACATGGGTCGGACCCTAGAGTCCTCCAGCAGGCTCCCAGCAGCCACCTCTAGGCCTGCCTCGCTCTACCCAGCCGCCGAAAGAGTCCTGAAGCCCCGCCCCACCTTCCACCAGAGGGTAGTAGGTGAACTGTTTGGAGTCGGATACATCTCCCCCGCGCTTGCGTTTCAGCTGCAGGAACACGGTTACAGGCCTCTCAATCTTCATCTTGTGATAGGGCGGTGTCCGGAACACAATGGCGTACTGGGGGCGGAGGGCGGGAGAAAGACAGGGTGTCAGTGAGGTCTTCACACAGTCCTGTCTCCGGGTCAGGCCCTAGTCCCTCAGTTACCTGTTTATGAACGTCCGTGGGGGAGAAGTCCCCAAAGGCTTGCCATCCGTTCTCATCATCCTCATAGAACCGAACTTCAATGTCATCTACAGAGAAAAGGGAAGCTTAGCCGCAGAGAAAACCTGCAGGCCCATTGCATTTACTCTGAATTTGCCCTGGCCAATGTTCCCCCACCCTGCCGCTCACCTTTCTGCACCTTATCACAAAGCAAATAAACTTCGTCTCCACCGCGCACAGAGCCTGCTGTCTTATCCATTCGGGAAATCTTCAGATTTGAGGCCCCTGGAGACTCTATAAGGTGGGAGGGGCATTGACGGGACTTAGGGCTTGGTGGTGGTGAGGGTGGTGGTGGTGAGGGTGGTGGTGGTGGGGGTCATTATGTCAGCTCAGGAAAAGCAGCAATCTCATTCACCACCTCAGAAGCAACACTCACGCTTGCTTAAGACCATTCATCTCACGCGGGGCAGAGCCAGGTTAACCGCCACAGATTGAAGGTATCTCAAGTGCACCTTCCAGCTCTCACACTTGGCACCCCGCAGAATACACTCACTGCTGTCATGGATGGGCTGGGAGATCACTGGCTTGAGGGGCAAAGAGAAGGAACCGTCGCTAGCTCGAAGGAAGGCGGAGAAGCGCAGCCGCACAATACTCAGATCCATTACTTTCTTCAGCTCCTTGGCTTCCTGCTCCAGCTCCCGCCTCTCCGCCTCTGGGTAGACATGGCCCGTTGTGAGCTCTGGGCTTCTCTCCCCTGCTCTTGTCCAAGCACCTCTCTGACAAGCCCTTGTTATCATACCTGTAAGGCCCTGGGGCTTGGAGCGGAGCCGCTGTCTCTGCAGTTTTTGAATCATAATCTCCATCATGTTTTTCTTGGTGACATGCAGGACACCCAGGTTGTTAAATCTGGGGAGGAGAAACCAGAAGGCTTCGTCAGTCGGCGCAGCTCTTTCCTCCTGAGGCAGCCCTATCCTCACCTGGCACAAGTGGCCAGGCTCTGCCTGGGGTTCTAAGACCAAAGCAAATCTCTCCCCTTTGTCTGCTAGTCACCCAGATGGGCTGAGACCTTAGGCTGGCAGGCAGTGAGCATCCCTCTGAGGGCCAGGGAAAGGGGACACCTACTGAGCAGTCATGTCCTTTGGTCCTACGGACACAGCACAAATGCCCAGCTCTGAGCACTGCTTGCCCACCAGACTGTGGGCATGCGCACGAGGTGGGTCACTGTGCGTTACCAGGTCCACCTCAATCCTGGCCGGTCCCTCGTAGTTACAGATCTGACAAGAGCAAAGGACCGTCAGTAGTGGTCCTGGACACACAGTCCCCTAGCCTCCCTTCCAGCATCACCTGAGCTCACCTTGACAGTAGGATAGGTCTTTCGGCCTTTCTCACTGGAGGCACCGGGCAGCCCTCCATGGGAGGGGCCTTCACAGCCATATCGAAATCTGAAGCCTCGCTGAAGGTTCCGTGGTGGCAGAGACAATTGTGATCAGGAGAGCCGCCCCCTCCGCCAGGCAACCACTGGCCATCAGCTGGCCACAATGACCAACGATGTCTCTCCTGAACTTCTCTCTCATACACCAGCAACATACCAGTGGCAACCAACCATCCAACCAGCAGCTACCTACCCCAACTCATCGTCCCCCAAAGTTGAAGCCATCCACACCTCTGTCGCTCACCTGTTTGGGCTGTTCCACAATCACCAGATAGGGGCCATCAGCTGGAAACAGAGGGGCCTTGCTGAGCCAGGGTCTCTAAGCAGGGGTTACGCTCGCTCTCACGCTCCTCCAGGTTCTGAGACTCAGGGGGGTGGGGGTGGGGGTGGGGCTGAGGCTCAAGACTTACTGACCTGTCTCTGGAACTGGATTCTTGGGCTCCACAATGGAGGGGCTGAATTCAAAATCATCATATTCGGGGATGCCATCCAGACCCTGGTTTGTAGACAGAGAAGGTGGAAGCTGAACCAGGCCCTCCTCCTTCAGGCTCTAAGCCCTCAGCAGTCATCCTTAGGCTCCTCCTCAAGCCATGAGGAAGCGCCTTTCTGGGCAGAGTTTGCAGACAGGACAGACTGACAGGCTAAGACAATCTGAAGACAGGCAGCAGGAGAGGAGTGGAGGAGCTTCCCGTAGAAAAGCAGACACAGGGGCCACCAGCAGCCGCCTTCAGGGCCAGGCAGTGTGACTCACTGGATCGTAGCAACTGTCCATATCTCTGGGCCAGGCCCGGCTGTGTCTTGCGGCTTCGGGCCCTGGTTAGGCTTCCCAGAGTTTCAGACGCCCGCCTAAAGGTGAAGAGAGCCGCGGGAGGGGAAGGTGGGGGGTGAGATCAGGATAGGGGTGGGCGAGAGGATAGGGGAGGGGAGGAGAAGGGGGGGCAGATTTAGGGGGAGGGTCTGATCTCCTCCGGCCGCCGGTCCGGGCGTGGCGGTTAAGATCCGGTGGAGGTCGAGATCCGGAGCGGGCTGGGCCGGGGAAGGGGCAGAAAGTTAGTGCTGCTTAGGAAAGTCCCGAAAATACCAGTGGGAGGCGGAGCCGGAGGGGGCGGGCCTGGAAATGACGCCGGGGCCACGCCCCCGCGGCGGGAGGGGCGGGAGGGGCGGGAGGCCTAGGCTGTTCCTTGTTCCCCGGCTGTGGCCGCAGCCCCCCGGGTCTTAGTCGGGGCGCCTAACCCGCCTCGCCCCCACTCCGCCGCCTGGAGCAATCTTGGGATTTTCGGCTAGCGTGGAGGCCACGGCTGATTCACTCGGGGGCTTTTGCGGGGATGTTCCTGCCGTCGGAGGCCTCTTTTCCGAATGGCCCGTAGGCGGGGGCGCTTCCATTGGGGCCTCCCGGGTGCTGCCCAGAAAATGTGATCGGGGCCGCTGGGCTGGGAATCTCCTTCCACGGTCTCTAGCGACTCTGAAACATCTTAGCTTCCCGGATTCTCCCGCTACACCTGCCTGGTGTGGCCGGGCAACTGGCCACCTCCTGCCCTCTTGCGACTCCAGCCCCACACCCGTGTGTAATACGCGCCTGTCCGTTACAGGAATATGCGTTTCAGCCCTAATGTCTTGTGTGTCTGGTGAGTGCGAGGGGTGGCAGCATGCACGTGCAAGTAGGTGAGCATTCGTCCACGCAGGTGAGTCTCTGAGCCTGTTCCGTGTGGGCATACGTTAGCGCACGTCTAGGTGTCGGTGCTCAGGCTCCGGTGCACAGGTGCGCTTCTGCCGGCGAGTGTGTGTGCGCGCGCGCGGGGCTGACACCCAACCGGCTGTGCGCAGGCCAGCATAAGAACAGGCAGGCGTACGTGTCGATCTGTAGCTGGGTGTCCTGTTTGTGTGCGCGCTCACTGGGGGGTGACTTCCAGCCCCAGACTGTCACCTAAAGTTCCCCTACCCTCCCTCCCCATTCCCCGGTCACTCGGGGATCTGAACCCGGCCACTCACCGCGGTGGCGGCTCTGATTCCGACTTCTTTCCGAGCCCTGCCCTGGACCGGTCGCTGCTCCTCTCCAGCTACTGGGCTCCAGCCGGGAAAGCCCCTTTCGGCCCCCCGAGGGGGGAATTCCCATGACGTTCCCGTGCGTCACTCCCCATGCCCTTTATTATTGGCTGAAAGTTTAACTCCTGGACTCTTGTAGCCAACCCAGAGCGACGCAGGCGCACCCCTTACGGGGAAGGCTCGCCCGAGGCTGGCCGCGGGGTGTCACCGAGCGCTAGTTCTGCTGGGGACAGGCGAGGCGGCACGGCAGACCCAGCGCGGGGCGCGGCTTGGATCTCTGCACCCTTCCAGGCTTGCCCCGGACAGCTAGGGAGTCCACGGGGCCATTTGGTTCTTGCTGCGCCTAGAGCTTGCCTATCTCTCAAACCGGGGAACCCCAGGGTCAGCCCGGATACTCTGGTCACACTCTGGAGAGGGGTGGCAAAGCTGGGAAGGGGGAAGAGAAAGGCGGTTACTCTTGCGGTCAGCTCCAGATCACCATCTAGCGGCGGTTCTGGAGCCGCAAGAAAACTAGGGTCAACTGTTTTAGTTTCATGGTTTCAGGAGGGAACTCTAATGGACCTAAAATTTATTCTGTAAGTGGAAGGTTCTCTAGGGCCCAGGCTTTCAGGATGACTTGTTGGACAACCAGTGCGCTGGGGGAAAAGGAAGCAAAAAAATTAAATTAAATTAAATTAAAAAGGGGGGGCGGGGCGGGGGAGCGGTTTGTCTAGGAGTCTCAGGCCGTTCATCCACCGCAGATGGGACTGTTAGAGTTGAGAGGCATCAAATCAGATGTAGTGACGGAGGCAGGAGGACCCCAAGTTTGAAGCCACCCTTCTCCACAAACAGGCACACAAAGGTCTACAAAGCATATTCCAAACTTTCTCCAGTATAGAGAATTGCCTCTTGGTTTGTGGATATTGCTCGGTGGTGTCCTTCGCACGTGTGAGGTCCAGCAACTATCATCATAAAAGAGGGTGTGAGGTTGGGGGAGACAGCTCAGCAGTTCAGGGCTCCTACAGCTCTCCCAGGGGACAGAGTTCTATTCCTCGTTATCCACTTGGGACGGCTCACAAATGTCTGAAACCAGAACATCAGAGGATCCCACCGCTGTCTCCCCGCCTCTGAGAGAACTGAATTCCAACCACCCCCTCCCCAAAGCCATGTAATTACAAATAAAAATTAAATCTCATTAAAAAAAAAAAAAAAAAGAAGTCATCCTGAAGGGCTGGAGAGATGGCTCAGAGGTTAAGAGCACTGACTGCTTCTCCAGCGGTCCTGAGTTCAATTCCCAGCAACCACATGGTGGCTCACAGCCATGTGTAATGAGATCTGATGTCCTCTTCTGGATGGCAGGTATACATGCAGGCAGAGCACTGTATACATAATAATAAATAAATCATTTTTTAAAAGACACCCTGAAAATGACGTTTCACTGACTTCCCATTAAACACTTCTGACAAGGTCAGGACAAGGATTTGCAGCATGGACTCTGGACCTCAGGCTTGTGGTGGAGCACAGGCTCCTCCAGGGCTCTCAGGCTCTTCCAGGGCCCTCCTCCAACTTGCCCTAATGCTTAGCACATGACTATAGAGTGTACTAGCATTAGGTAAAGGGGAGGCATTCATTCTGATCTCTCTCATCCTTATAGTAAATGCATATCTCTGGAAGCATCTCAGATTCATTAGTTTTTTTTTTTCTTCTTCAAAATTTAGGGTGTTTGCACAGACTACAGGTTGGGCTCCACTAGTCTAAAAATCTGAACTCTCCCATTAATTAGCGGTGCCAACTGCATTCTCTGTATGCTGTTGCAGCTAAGGGTTAACACAACCAAACACATAGCTAGGAAAGAGAGAGAAGAGACACCCTCCTGACTCTGACTTAAAGCTCCTCTTCCTGGACTTACGTGGGAGCAAATCAGCCTTCCCACTCCAGCGCCTGTGTCAAGCAGTTGTCATGAGATGCTGCCAACCGTGGTCTAAAATCCAGCTGTTCCATCCAGTTTCTTTTCAGACTCTTAAAAAAAATGTTTATTTGTTTGAGACAGGTCTCTCTTACATATCCTTGGCTGTCCTGGGAGTCTGTAGACCAGGCTGGCCTCAAACAGAGATCCACCTGCCTTTGCCTCCCAAGTGTTGGAATTAAAGGCGTGTGCCACCGTGCAGTGTTTGTTTTTACATGTAGGTGCATGAGTGTTTTGCTTCATGCATGTATGTGTTCTGCATGCCTGACAGCTGTGAGCTGCCACATGAGGGCTGGGAACCACCCAGCCATCTCTCCACCCTTATACCAGAGTGTTTTTCGTTTTGGGGGGGAGGAGGTTGAAGACAGGGCACCACTGTGTAGTCCTGGCTAGCCTGAGTCTTGCTGTGGAGACCATTTTGGTCTTAAACACGTAGCCATCCCCCTGGCCACATGCTGGGCTATAGGTGTGTGCCATCATCACTCGGCAGACTCTTAGCTCTTAAGTGGACTAAGGTGTGATAAACTTCAGTTTTGTGAGCCTGTGCTAGTTGCTGCGAGTCACAACTTGCTGTCCACACTCTGTTTCCCTGCCCGTCGTCGTGTGATTGGCCAGCAGTCGTGACCAGTAGAACCTGTGAGGGGAAGCAAGGTGGGACCAGCCACAGCCTAAGACAAGGACAGACTCTTGGGAGACAGTTCCTTTAATTGTGGGGAACAAAGGCTACTCAAATCTTTGGGGAGGGGTGGATAGGGGGCTTTCAGGGTGAGTGTACATCATTGGTGGGGCCAGGGTGCTGGGGATGCCTCATTTGCATAAGGAGGATTTCTAGCCAGATGGGACCTTATAAGGGGAGAAGAAGTTTAAACTGGCTAGGTGGGACAGGGGGTGTGTGGGGGGGGTGGGGGCAGTGGGGGATGGGAGAGGTTGGGAAAGGTGGGCGGGGCAAAGGTGGGGGCACAGGGCTCTGTGTACTGGTACATGCAGGTTTGGTGCAGGAGGGCGGAAATCGATCCTACTCCTACCCATCTCAGGATGAGATTTCTAGGGTTTGGACATGTGTCAACCCCACTCTTGCTCCAGACTGGTTTCCCTCAGCCCCATGGTTCCCCAGCCCCACAGTTCCCCCTTTTCATGTTACAAAGGGGATGTATCCTCCTAGCTGCCAGCCTCTAAATTGGGCATGGTTAGGTACTGAACCAGAACCTGGTTGGTAGTGTGACTCTGAGAGAGACCCTGTTTCTGAAAAACCAAAAAAAAAAAAAGAAGGAAAAGGAACAGGCCATGTGTTGGGACATAGCCAGGCCTATGTCAGCTAAGAATACCTGAGAATCTGCCCATCTCTAGTGCCTAAGCTTTTTTGTTTGTTTGCTTGCTTGCTTTGGTTTAGTTTGGTTTGGTTTGATTTTTCGAGACAGGGTCTCTCTGTGTAGCATTGACTGTCCTGGACTCGCTTTGTAGACCAGGCTGGCCTCGAACTCACAGTGATCCACCTGCCTCTGCCTCCCAAGTGCTGGGATTAAAGGAGTGCACCACCATGCCTGGCCTAAATAAGTATTTCTTAAAGAAAGATCAGAATAAAGCAGCCCAGAGAAGGAAAAGACTGAAAAAAATTAAATGCTAGAACGGAGGAGAGAGAAAGGAGATTGGAAAATCCTTTGGTCAGAATAAAGGACAGTCTGAAGTATCCAACCCCAAGCTTGCCGCGCCACCTTGTGGTGAGATTCCAGAATGGCAGCCTACAATGACGTTAGATAAAAAAGCTTCAGCTATGAACCAACATAATCAGATTACATATTATATTTATATTGTCAAGGATCAATTACTAGATGAAGGTCTATATGCTAAATTAAAATTTCATATCTTTTTAATGATTCCACCTTAGGCCGGGTGGTGGTGGCACAAGCCTTTAATCCGAGCACTTGGAAGGCAAAGGCAGATGGATCACTGTGAGTTTGAGGCCAGCATGGTCTACAGAGTGAGTCCAGGACAGCCAAGGCTACACAAAGAAACCCTGTCTCGAAAAACCAAAAAAAAAAAAAAAAAAAAAAAAAAAAAGATGCCACCTTAGAGCAATGTCATGCAATAGCTTAAGTGTTTCATTATGCAGGTGGTGGCTATCTTGAAGATGCCTTCACAAATGGAAGCTGATGATGCTCCAGCATATGTATGCAGTAAAATGCAACATTTTTTTTAACTTTAAGGTATAGACAATGTTACAGATATATCACACTATCCTATAGGACAAGCAGTTATAGAAAGATCTAATAATGTATATATTTTTGTTTGTTTTGTTTTGTTTTTGTTTTTTGAGACAGGGTTTCTCTGGGTATCCTTGGCTGTCCTGGACTTGCTTTGTAGACAGGGCTAGCCTTGAACTCACAACGATCCACCTGCCTCTGCCTCCAGAGTGCTGGGATTAAAGGCGTGCACCACCACTGCCCAGCCTAATCATATTTTAAAAAAAGAGATGCTTAATGAACAGAAAGGGAAGCCGGGCATGGTGGCGCATACCTTTAATCTCAGCACTTGGGAGGCAGAGGCAGGTGGATCACTGTGAGTTCGAGGCCAGCCTGGTCTACAAAGTGAGTCCAGGACAGCCAAGGGTAGCACAGAGAGACCCTGTCTCAAAAAAAAAAAAAAAAAAAAAAAAAATTGAACAGAAAGGGGTAACAATGACCCCCAGAGATAGATTATATAATGCTTTATTAAATTTTTAAAAATATAAATGCTAATGATCAAAAAACAACAGCTGCTGATAGACACTGGATTGTGGACAAAAACTGCTGAACCGAATCAAATCAGCCTATATATTGTAAGTATGTCTTAACCTCAGAATGGAAACAGGAGATGTGTTTATTGGGGGAGAGGTTTTGCCTTTGTTTTCACGAGAAAAGATGAGGATTCCTTCAAAATTAACAAAGATCAGATTTGGCTAGGGGAGACGCCCTGAAAACCTTGGCTACAATTATAGAGATAGGGACCAAGAAAAACAAGAAGACAGGTAATGTAAATGCTGCTCCTTCTATATTGTCTGAGGATGATGTCTCTTGCCTGGCTGAGGATGATGTCTCAAGCCTGGCTTTGATGCCTTTCACCTGCTCAAAAAGCAGAGAATCATCTTCAGCTGATTTGTGCACACCACATATTCCATACATGTGTTAATACAGAAATGTATATTACCTTTAAAAGTTTACATGTTTACAAAGCAAAAGGACCAGACACCAAAGAAGACAAGTATCTCAGATGATCCAGCCTCACAGTCTGCCTCACTAGCTGTTTCCTCAAAAGTCTGCACCCAGAACAGCCTCAAAATGGATAACTGAGATGGTCCAGCCTCACAGACTGATCCAGCTGAGACTTCATTTAAGCCCTGCATTTTCCTATCATACAGAGACTGAACAGCAAATGATACAGCTAGCTCTCCTAGGACTTGGCCAATATTCCAATTTTCTCAGGGCTCCTAAAAGATGCCATCACTCCAAGCCTGGGGGTGGTGGTGGCGGCGGCGCACGCCTTTAATCCCAGCACTCGGGAGGCAGAGGCAGATGGATCGCTGTGACTTCAAGGCCAGCCTGGTCTACAAAGGGAGTCTAGGACAGCCAAGGCTACACAGAGAAACCCTGTGTCAAAAAACAAACAAAAAATAACCCCGAAAAAACAAACAAACAAAAATGCCATCACCCCCAGCAACAGGAAGCAATTTTAAGAGAATGACTTCCTCATCCCAATAGGTGGGGCGGGTGGGGTTTCTTTTTGGTCATTTGGTGGGTGATGGCTGTTTATCATCATAAAGGGAGTTGGTTGCACATTGCTAATGGCCTTGGTCAGGGAGAAGACAAAGTAAAGGGCATTAGAATTCAGGGGTTTCTTCCTCCTTTTCTTTCCTCTGTCCTTCTTTCTCTCCTATCTACAGCTAGGAGGTAATGGGGGGACAGGGATAGAAAAGGGGGATATAGAGGCTGGAGAGATGGCTCAGAGGTTAAGGGCACTGACTGCTCCTCTAGAGGTCCTGAGTTCAATTCCCAGCAACCACATGGTGGCTCACTGCCATCTATAATGTGATCTGATGCTCTCTTCTGGCCTGCAGTTGCACCTGCAGATAGAGCACTGTATACATAATAATAGATAAATAAATCTTTAGGGGCTGGAGCGATGGCTCAGAGGTTAAGAGCACCAGCTGCTCTCCCAAAGGTCCTGAGTTCAATTCCCAGCAACCACATGGTGGCTCATAACCATCTATAATGAGATCTGGTGCCCTCTTCTGGTGTACAGGCATATATGTAGGCAGAACATTGTATACATAATAAATAACAAATAAATATTTAAAAAAAGAAAAGACAAATATGAATGATAGAAGGGTAGATCATTAAATCTACTTTTACACTAAAGAGCATCAACAAGCCAAATATTTTACTGTGGTATAGATTATTGTATATTAATATCAGTTGAAGGCTATATTCTGCAACAACATACTGCTTATATGTTTAAACTCTTTTTAAAGCTATTGTACCTATGCAACTAATTTAAAAATGCAATGTGGCCAGGTGGTGGTGGTGCACACCTATAATCCCAGCACTCAGGGAGGCAGAGGCAAGCAGGTCTCTGTGAGTTCGAGGCCAGCCTGGTCTACAGAGCAAGTTCCAGGACAGCCAAGGCTACACAGAAAAACAATGCTTCCCCCCCCCCCTTGAGATAGGGTTTCTCTTGTAGTCCTGGCTGTCCTGGACTTGCTTTGTAGACCAGGCTGGCCTCAAACTCACAGCAATCCACCTGCCTCTGCCTCCCAGGTTCTGAGATTAAAAACATGTACTACTATGCCTGGTGAAAGAATTTTTTTTAAAAAATTGGAATAAATGCCAGGCGTGGTGGCACACGCCTTTAATCCCAGCACTTGGGAGGCAGAGGCAGTCGGACCACTGAGTTCGAGGCCAGCCTGGTCTACAAAGTGAGTCTAGGACAGCCAAGGCTATACAGAGAAACCCTGTCTCGAAAAAAAAAAAATTGGAATAAAAGGGGGAGATGTTGGGGTAATTTTTTTGTGCACTGCGTAAAACTGTTTTTTGTATTATTCAAATGCTGATTTCTGAACCAGCAGAGAGCTGAGTACAGGCTGGAATTTGGTATTGTTACTCTTTAGCGGTATCATATTTTGTAAGTATTCTTATTTTTAAAGTTGGGCTTTTAAAGTTTGATGGTTCCTTGGCTCTGGGGATTGTATGGAATTCCTGTATGATGAGAAGTCTCCCATTGTGAGCAGAAGGCTTTGAAGTGGGAGCTAGTAAGAGCAGGACTGTTACCAGTTTTTTGTGGGTTTTTTTTTTGGTTTTTCGAGACAGGGTTTCCATGTGTAGCCCTGGCTGTCCTGGACCTGCTTTGTAGACCAGGCTGGCCTCGAACTCACAGCGATCCACCTGCCTCTGCCTCCCGAGTGCTGGGATTATAGGCGTGCACCACCACGCCCGGCTCTGTTACCAGTTTTTACGTGTTGAGGAAGGACCATAATGTGAAGGGCATATGGTGAATTAACCTTCTTTATATTTCTCCCATTTGGGCTTTAGCTTATATGAAATGTATGTGTCAACAGTAACAAAGACATATTTTTGGCAGCCGAATTGAGGAATGTTGGTGACATCAGTTTGCCAGAGGGCGTTACGGGGTTGGGGGCGGGTATAGTGCCCATAATTTGTAAAGCTGTGGTAGTAATAAGGAATGCACAAGAGGAACATGCTTGCCAGGCATGGTGGCGCACACCTTTAATCCCAGCACTTGGGAGGCAGAGGCAGGAGGATCTTTGTGAGTTCGAGGCCAGCCTGGCCTACAAATGAGTCCAGGACAGCCAAGGCTACACAGAGAAACCTTGTCTTGAAAAACCAAAAATCAAAACAAAACAAATAAACAAAAAAGAGGCTTTTCTTATCTTCTGGGGTTGAGCTAGAGGGATGTGGGGAGGCGGCTGTGAAGCTCTTTTACACTTGTGCGTGTTCATGAATGGGATTGCTCTGCTTGCTTGACTGAGGCTGTGAACGCTCCTGTAGAGGTGGTTCAGTCAGCAAGGGTGTTTCCCTCGGACATTGGACCTGACAGGGGAATGTGAGATCTGACATGCTGCATGTAGAAGGCAGTGGCTCCTCCCTGTAAGAATGTGGCGACATGGAGGAGCAGAGAGGCTCGTGGGTTGGCATTTAGTTTGACAAAGAATCTTGATAGCCAAGGAAGCAAGTTAATGGCATATACCTTGTCTGAGAAAAGACTACAGGGCCCGTTGACTTCTTTGAGAGCCAAACAAATAGCACAACAAATAGTATTGGGAGTGATGAGGCAACTCTTTGAGTCAAATAATAGGGTGTAGCAGGGTGTGGTGGCACACACCTGTAATCCCAGCACTTGGGAGGCAGAGGCAGATGGATCACTGTGAGTTCGAGGCCAGCCTGGTCTACAAAGAGAGTCCAGGACAGCCAAGGCTACACAGAGAAACCCTGTCTTGAAAAAACAAACAAACAAGCAAACAAAAAATGAGAGAGAGAGAGAGAGACAGACAGAGAGAGAGAGAGAGAGAGAGAGAGAGAGAGAGAGAGAGAGATGTGGGAATGTTTTTCCATCGTGAGGGCCACATGATATTTTGCTGGAAGTTGTCTCATGTGAGGGGCATCGTTTTTGCCAGCTGCAAAACATCCTTGTGTGGACTCAGAGAGGAGATAAACAGAAGCCATGGACAGTGAGACAACACTTTCGCATCACTACACCTTGCAACAGGTTACATCACTTGGCTGATCTTTGTTTTTTGACACTTCACTTTGCAGAGGGAAACGCTCCAGAGAACTTCTTGTGCTACTCCAGCAGAGTCTGGCTGCTCCCTCTGACTCGTGCAGATTAGGAGGCGTCTTGCTGTTTCTGCTGGGTCGTGATGCCACTGCTGATTTGTGTTGTTGTTTGGTGTTTGCAATTTGATTGGCCTGCTGGTATTCTGACAGTGCAGAGTGGAATCAACCAAGGAACTATGCCTAGAAAGGTCTATGTCCCCCACCCCTGTTAACCTTCATTCTTTCCTCCCTCTGGTCTCTCTCCTCTCTCTGGTTGCTGGGTGTGAAGGAAGGTAGTAGCATTTAAGAACCTTAAATAAAGTAGGTTTTTGAAAAATCAAAGCCTACAGTCCCTTTTTCTCCTCCATCGGTAAATACTGAGGGACCCTCAGTGATGGCCTTATTTGCAAAGAGCAGGGGTTGGGGAAGCCACCACAACAAAGGCAGGGCAGAAACCCGTCTTTTGTTAGGGGGATGACCATCGGCTTGTCCCAGGAATCCTATTAGGCCAGTAGCAAAGCTGGAGTGATTAATGAGTAGCCATTGAATATGGGAGAGAGGAAAAGTGGTGACAGGGATATTGGGTTCTTTCCCTGAGGGTTTCAGGGTCCTCTCTCCCTGCCATTTCTAATCTTAACGGTGAGTGCATGAACCTCAGAATTCTAGGTGCACTGGCCATGGGGTGTGGAGCCATCACAGCACCCAGGGAGGAGAGAAAATAAGGAGTTGTGTGGGCACTGCTGGATCATACCTAGAGAGTGCCATGTTTTTTAGGGCCAAGTTAATGGCACCTAATGCCTCAACTGCCTGAGAACAGAGAGCTTGTGGAGAGGAGAGATTTTGATTCCCTTTTAGGAGATCAAAGAGAGGCTGTAGGGTACTGGTGGTGAGGGAAAGCCACAGTCAAAGCCAAATAAGGTTTCCCAAGAAGCTTTGGAGGGAGGGAGGCAAGAGTTAGGATTTAACAGAAAGAGAGGGTGTGTGTGTATGTGTGTGTGTGTGTGGTTTAAGAAGGTGTATTGAGATGAGAGGAATTTTTGTTTCAAGAATGATATGGAAAAAATAAGCTGTGTTTTGTGAGGAGATATTTCAAATCCTAGGGAGGGAAAGGAAGGTATTAATCTATCCTTATGTTGGGAGGAGGAGGAGGAAGAGTCTCTCCACACCAAGATATCAGCCATATACATAGACTTTTGTCTAAGTAGGGCCTTAATGCTGTGGCAACGGCCTCCTGGCAGATGGTGAGACTATTTGCCACCACATGGAGAGAACCATTCTCTCATACCGTAAGGCTATCCCAGCGTTGTTAGTGGGGGTAATAAGAATACAAAGCTTTGGCAAGCCCTTGGGTGGAGAGGCACAGAGATGGATGTTGGCAGAAATGGTGGAGACCCTAAAACCTGCATGGTTTTATTAACCGCCCTTAAATCTTACGCAGTCTAGATCCCCCTGAGCTCATTGGCGAGCCAGGTGAGGCAGGCCCTTAGAATTGGGCATAACCTGGGGGGAGTTTTTTTAAAAAAAAAAGATTTTATGAGTATAATTATTACTACAGTTATAATCATTTACCCTATTGCAATTTAAAAATATATATTCTATTAATTTATTCATATTACATCTCAATTGTTATACCATCCCTTGTATCTTCCCATTCCTCCCTCCCTCCCACTTTCTTCCTACTCCCCTCCCCTATGACTGTGACTGAGGGGGACCTCCTCCTCCTGGATATGCTCATAGGGTATCAAGTCTCTTCTTGGTAGCCTGCTATCCTTCCTCTGAGTGCCACCAGTCCTCCCCCTCCAGGGGACGGGTCAAATATGGGGCACCAGAGTTCATGTGAAAGTCACTCCCCACTCTCCACTCAACTGTGGAGAATGTCCTGTTCATTGGCTAGATCTGAGCAGTTTTTTTGTTTTTGTTTTTTTACTCGTGAAGTAACTTCCAGAGCCTCTAAGAAGCCTTCTGGAAGATTGTCTAGAAGATTGTGGCAATGTTGGCCACAAGAGGGCATACCACGCCCATAGCCTAGTCAGGTCCTCTCATTTGTAGGCCTTTTTTTTGGTGGTAAAAGCATAAGAGCAACTTCCTACTCTTAGAAGTGGAGGCCCAGGAATTCGTTCTCAGTCTTGTGGGACCTCTTGTCTTAAAATTATTTTATCTGCTCCAGTATCAATAGAAAGTTGAATGGTTTGTCAGCTATTTTCACGGTCATCTTTGGGTGGGAGCAAAGAAGAAAGAACAAGAAGAAGAAATTAGTTATCCTGATGACACAGATCAAACTTGCTTCACGGAGCTCGAAGCCCCTAATCAGTGTGGAGGTACTTTGACAATAGTGTCACCCCCTTTCTGACCCCTGACTTCATTCAGGGATCCTTTCCCTCTTCTCTTTATCCTTTTTTCCCCCTCTTACCTAGTATTAGGGGTTGAAAGGGAAGAAGAAAAGTGGTGGAAAAGGCTGGAAGAACCACCCACAAAGTAGCAAACACCAGCTACACCCCAGAAATGGTCTCCCTCAAGATGTAACACACAACACACACACTCCTTGCTTTATTCCAAGTCATGTCTCAACTTTTATTTATTTTATTTTATTTTATTTTATTTTATTTTTTGAGACAGAATCTTCCTATAAAGTCCTAGCGGGCCTCAGACTCACAGAGAGTCACATGCATCTGTCTCTAGGCTGTTGGGTTTAAAGGCATGTGCCACCATGTTTGTTCTTTCCAGTCACTGTCTAAATGTTACCTCTTCAGAGAGGCTCCCCTTAGCTGGGCGTGGTGGCACTTGGGAGTCAGAGGCAGTTGGATGATGGGAGTTCGAGGCCAGCCTGGTCTACAAGCAAATCCACGACAGCCACGGCTACACAGAGAAACCCTGTCTTAAACAAACAAACAAACAAACAAACAAACAAACAAACCAAAAACCAGAGACACCCCCTGACTACCTGAAAACCCTGATCACTCATGCTCATTGTCCTGCAGACTTAATTTTACCCGGCAGTACTTAGAAATGACTTAGGTCTACTTGATTTTCTTTTCTTCATTTCTCAAACAACAGCAATAACAACAACAACAACAAACAAAATGAAAAGACTGGAAGCCTAGGCCTTCCTCTTGGTTTATATTTTTAAAAAACCATTGCCCTTAGAGTTTTGTTGCAAATGGCCAAACTTCCCACACTTAACACACTGAGACCGACAATCAGTAGTGGCTCAGTCACCGCCTCTTTGTAAGTGAGGTGCCAGATATGTTGATATCAAAGATCTGTGGCTATAGCTTAACCTATGATACTAGTATGGTACATGTTAGGACCGACATCAGTCCTGCCCCTCGCTCACTAGCTCATAGGCGCTGCCTGGGCCTTTAATAACGTTTTCATATTCGGTCTTCATGTCTTCATACACCAAGGTCTCTATCAACACCTGCCTCGAGTCAGGGTCTGACACAGGTTTGTTCACAGCTGAGACTAAGCTTTGTAAAGAATCAGCGAAGGCTTCTCCAGAGCCGTGTATGATCTTTGCAAACAAGGTGGACCTTTCACGGGGCTCCTCAACTTTGTCCTAAGCTCTTAAAGGTGCTATGTTGGCTCTGTTTCTTAACAATTAAACTTTATTATACAACCCAACTAGCTTACACAAGAAGGAAAAAAGGTTAAAAGGACAAAAGAGTGAACCTTCCGGTATCCGTTCCACGGGATGAGTCCTTAGGTGTCTCTCTGGCCCGCGTGATAGTCCAGCCTGTTCGCTTTCTCCACATGCTCTCCAAACCCCTGGCTGAATCTCTTGTTTTTCTCTTCCCCACCTGCCTGAGTCACATGGGAAGGGCGGTCTCCTTCTCCCGTTGAGGGTCCATTAGGAAAACAATAGCCCAGGTGGGGTTCCCAGGTCTGCTTCCTGAATTCCAGGTCCAGGATGGCTCCTCTCAGTCTATCACAAGGTATTCATGGGGTGCCCCAAGGGTAAAGCCCGCCAAGACTGCTTCCACCTGTGACAAAGCTTAATCTTTCCCACACATCCCCCTTCTCTTTTAAAAAAATTAAGAACTATACACACATATATACATATTTATCAGGTATCAAGTACATAACCAAATCCTTTTATACTTGTTAACCTGAGAGAAAGTATTCCACTATCCTACCAAAGAGAGTCCTTTTCTTTCATGAGAAATTGTAGTTATCAATCTATAAATGTGTTTTTAATTCTTAAACTAAAGCTTCCAGCAACACTGTGGCTATCTAGTCTTCAATCCCATCAGAGACCCAAGAAGGAAAATCTATCTAATAAAGGAAGAGCTGGCAGGTAACTTCCAAGTTCCATAGGACAGAGAGAGCAGACAGCCTAGACAGTCACCGGATTCTCTCCTTCATGGGGGCAATCAGTTTTCAGCCTTATCGGCCCAAAACATCCAACAAACTGCTTTTTGAAGCAGGAAATCCGACGGTCTGGTCCATCCAGTCTCTTCAAAGCTGGACAGTCAACTTTCCAGCATCACTGTTGATCATTGCAGACAGTCAGCCTGTCATCAGCAGTAGAGATAAGAGCAGTTTTTCCTTCCAGTGACCATTCTGTCACCTGAGCCTCTTGAAGCCCCCATCTTCAATGATGCAAATGGAGATGTCGCCGGGAGCGGATGTCTCTCTCTGTCAGGAAAGCCCTCATCGTTAAATGCCATATTCTGTGGATCTCTGAAGAGTTTGAAGATCAACTCTATTTTTACAGTTATCAATCTATTTCTTTGAAGACATATACAAGGAATTAAACAAACCCGCTCTATGACAAAGTAAGCTTGTATCTAGTAGGAACTAAATACCAACTTTTATCCCTGATCTTCCCGAACAGTTTTTCATAAGACATTAATGGTACATGAATAATACATTAAATAAACATTGAACAAAATGAACTTAAGTTTCTATCATACAATAAATAATATTTTGTCAACATATAACATACAATACATAAGGCAAAAATGAATGACAATATACAATTTAAGTTCTTATCAATGTGAAGCAAAAGTTAAAGTCTTAGATTTCCAAAGTCTTAAATTTTCCTCAATTTACAATACCAATGTAGGATTTTTGAAGTTAGTAGGTTCAATAATCTACCTTTTATTTTACAAACCTGTATCCTCCCTTCCTCCCCGCCCCCTTTTCCTTAATATTAAAAGGGATAGAAGGTAAGAGAGAAAGAAAGAAGAAATCCCCAATTGAAATTTTATTAATTGTAATTAACCCCATTAGGTAAAGAAGAGCAGTGGTAACCCACCAAAAATACCCATCCCACCTATTGGGAATGGGGGCGTCGTTTTTTTAAAATTACTTTATGCTGTTTAGGAGAAAAATCTTTTTCGGGTATCCAAGAAAAATAATGTATTGGCCAAGCGTTGGAAAAGCTAGCTGTTTTTGTCCAGTCTTTTTGGGATCGATCCTTTTGGCTAGCCGATTTACTGTTAATATGCATGCAATTTTTGGAAGAAGCAGTGATGCCAGAGGCAGAAGTTTGATCTTTATAATTGTTCTGTTTTTTGTTCTGAAAGTAAGTAGACTTTTGAAATCATTAGTACAGGTATGTTAGTACATATATAATTTTTTAAGGAAACATCAGTTGAGGCATCTTGCTCGAGGTGCCAGAGGCATGTTTTTGGGGTTATATCACCCATGTTGCCTGCTTTTGTCTTCAGCATTGTCCTGTTTTTGTAAATAATACAGGGCTCTACCTGCAAATCCACCAATAGGACAGAAGAGGGCATGAGTTCTCCAAGCTGTAAGAAACAATGTCAAGTTGTTAAGAACCAGGTAGCTCCTAAGATTCACTTGCTATATGGTCAGATCTAATCTTTATAAGTTTAGTTGGTAGCCATATTTTTTCACTCCCTGTGGAAACATATGCATGCCCACGACCCCATCTCAAAACTACTGCAGGTTTCTATTTTATATTTGACAAGTCTTTGTAGAATATTGGTTGTCCCAACTCCTCAGTTTTTTCTATCACCCAATGTCTCTCCACAGCTGATGTCCCTTCATCATTCACATTAAGAAAATTTAGAGTCAACAAAGCATTATTTAATCGGTCCCTGGGTGTCTTTACCCTTCCCTTTTGTTTAATAAGCATTTCTTTTAAGGTACGATTAGCTCTTTCTACAACTGCTTGTCTTGTGGGGTTGTGAGGTATACCAGTAACATGTTTTATATTATAATACATAAAGAAGTTTTTCATCTTAAGGGATACATATGTAGGAGCATTGTCAGTTTTAATTTGTGCAGGTATTCCCATAAATGCCATTATTTTTAGCAATTGAGTAATCACACAGTCGGCCCTTTTAGAACTTAAGGCAGTTGCCCATTGAAAACCTGAATATGTATCAATGGTATGATGCACATACCTCATTTTTCCAAATTCTGTAAAATGAAACACATCCATCTGCCAAATTTCATTTCTTTTGTTACCTCTAGGGTTAATTTCAGCAGGTAATGGTAGTTGACTATATAAGGAACATGTAGGACACTTATTAATTATTTTTCTGGCTTGTTGCCAAGTGATAGAGAATCTTTTCTTTAACCCCTTACCATTGACATGATGTTTTTCATGAAATTTAGAGGCTTCGAATACATTACCTATCAATAATTTGTCGATCTCTTTATTTCCTTGTGCCAATGGACCTGGTAAACCTGTATGGGATCGAATATGAGTAATATACAAGGGATAATTTTTGCTTCTGATGACCTGTTGTAGTTCTATAAATAAGGTAGTCAATTCTGTGTTATCAGAAGTAAATTCAGCAGTTTCAATATGCAAAACAACTCTTTTAGCATATTGAGAGTCAGTAATTATATTAAGAGGTTCAGGAAAATCTAACAATACCATAAGGATTGCATACAATTCTGATTTTTGAACTGATGTAAATGGGCTTTTAATCACCTTGGTCATTTTTTCAGACTTATAACCAGCCATACCTGATTTATTTGTATCAGTGAAAAAGGTGGGTGCCCCTGAGATTGGCGACCTCTTTACAATACTTGGAAGGATCCAATTAGTTCTTTTTATAAACTGTATACTTTGCTTTTGGGGTATCTATTGTTAATGTCTTCCAAATAGTTACTACAAGCTTTTTGCCACTCTTTATTAATTACGCATAATGACATAATCTCAGAATCAGTAAGAGGCATTACAATTTCCACTGGGTCCATCCCTGACAGTTGGCGCAACCTTATTCTTTCCTTTGTAATCAATTTAGAAATTTTTTCCATGTATGTTTTCAATTTTTTGTTTTGTTTATTTGCCAGGAATATCCATTCTATGATCCTGTCTTTCCTTTGTATAAGCAGCCCAGTAGGAGAATGTTTCGAAGGCAAAATAACCAGAATGCAGCCAAGTTTAGGATCAATTCTATCCACATATGTCTTTTGAAGTTTTTGTTCCACCAGAATTAACTCCTTTTCGGCCTCAGCGGTTAGACACCTTGGACTGTTTAAATCCGAATCTCCTTGTAAGGTTTGGAACAAGTTACTTAACTCATAGGTAGCTAACCCGATTGTAGGCCTTAACCAATTAATATCTCCCAATAATCTTTGAAAGTCATTAAGAGTTTGTAATTGATCTCTACGGATCTGTATCTTTTGTGGTCGAATTTTTTGTTCAGTTATTTTATAGCCTAAATAGGTAATTGAATCTCCTCTTTGTATTTTTTCCACAGCAATCTGTAATCCCCAGCATGGCAGAATTTTTTGTGCTTCTTGAAACATTTTTTCTACAACATTAGGATCAGAATCAGCTAGCAGAATATCATCCATGTAATGGTATATGATAGATTGAGGAAACTGCCTACGAATTATTTCTAAAGGTTGTTGCATAAAATACTGGCATAAAGTTGGGCTATTCAACATTCCCTGTGGAAGTACCTTCCAATGATATCTCTTTATTGGAGAACTACTGTTTAGAGTAGGTACTGAGAAAGCAAACCTTTCCCTGTCCTTCTCATGTAGAGGTATGGTGAAAAAACAATCTTTTAAATCAATTGTAATTATATGCCAAGACCTAGGTAGCAAAGAAGGCAAAGGAATTCCAGGTTGAAGAGAACCCATGGGTTGAATCACCTTGTTTATGGCCCTTAAATCTGTTATCATTTTCCATCCACCTGATTTCTTTCTTACCACAAACACAGGGGAATTCCAGGGATTGGAAGATTCTTCGATGTGTTGAGCCTCCAGCTGTTCTCTCACTAAACCATGAAGTGCCTGTAACTTTTTTTTTGTTAAGGGCCATTGTTCCTGTCATACAGGTCTGTTTGAAATCTATTTTAGGGGCAAGGCGGTTGGTATCTCAGCAGTGGCCCCTCTTATAAATTTTGACACTCTAAACCTGAAGAGTTCTGAGGTTGGACAATGGGCATAGCTTGTGGTCGCCCCTGATCATTTACATGAATCTCTTCCCCAGAAGCACATACCAATTCACCCCTAGTCTCAACCTTGTTTGTCTCGGTATTTGTAGGAATAGTAATCTGAGTACCCCATTGTTGTAAAAGGTCTCTTCCCCATAGATTTATGGGAATGTTAGCCACATAGGGTTTCAGCCTCCCTATCTGTCCATCTGGTCTCACACACTCAAGCCATTGTACACTTTGTTTTATTTGAGATAACTTGCCAATTCCTACAATTTCTGTATAAACCTTCTTAAGTGGCCAATTTTGGTTCCAAGACTTTTGGCAAATGATGGAGACATCGGCTCCGCTGTCTAACAACCCTTCTATTTTAACACCATTCAATTGTATAATTAACTTAGGTCTCTGATCATTAATTGCTGTTTGTCAGAACACCCGTGTCCCTGTGCTTCCGAATGTACCAGTCCGTTCTACTGGAGCGGCTTGGCCCTTAATGTAAGGAAACAGTAAGAGTTGAGCAATTCTATCCCCAGCATCGATTTTCATCTCCTTTTTTACACATGATTTTTATTTCCTCTTTAGAATCTCCATCTATAATACCGGGATGCACAATAAAACCATGAGAAGTCAGCCCACTTCTCCCCAGAACCATTCCTACTGTGCCTGAAGGCAAAGGTCCAAAAACACCAGTATTTAACTTGTAACATTCAACCTGGGGAGATAGAGTAAGAGAAACATTTGAAGCCAGATCCAAGGCTGCACTGCCTTCAGTAGCATGCATTAGATCACTAACCCTCAGTTTCTGTTTTTCTGTGGGTTTGTTACTTCCCGACTGGCCAAAGGAATTCGGCTGGCATTGTTTATGGGGGCCCGAGCCGATGGCCCCCTCCTGCCGTTTCCCGTTGGCAAGATATTGCCTTGCACATCTCTCTTAGACTGACAATCCCGAGACCAGTGTTTCCCTTTTTTACAGTGACTACAGTACCCTGGGAGTCTTGGTACCTCATTTCCATCATAACCAGAACCTCCTTGTTCTCTCCTACGAGTTACGTTTTCTCCTGGGTTATTGCGCCTTCTATCTCTACAGTTTCTTTGCATATGACCAGTTTTACCACAATTGAAGCACCGAATATTATAATATCTGAGCTCTCTGGCTAAAGCTAGTCCCACAATATTATTTTGATACTCCTGAGAGTTGATATTAACTGTCTCCTTTACCCAGTCATCTAGTGGAGCGCCTCTTTCCTTTAATGATCTAAGCACCCTCTTACATGCAGTATTTGCATTCTCATAAGCCATGATAAGTTTCAATGCCTGTTTGTTGTCAGAATCTGGCATCACCTTATCCATAGCAGATCCTAATCTCTGTAAAAATTCGGTAAATGGCTCCAAAGGTCTTTGGAACACTTTAGTAAAGGGAATAGTTGTTTTCCCAGGTTCCTCTACCAGCTCCCAAGCTCTCAAGGCTTTCTTACGACATTGTTCAATCACTCTATCTTCAGCTTGAATTTGTTCTCTTATGTTAGTATATCGTCCTTCACCAAGCAATTGATCTCTATTAATATTTATTCCCTGGGTAGTATTTTTTTGTTCTATTTTTATAGCCTCTGTTCGCCACCATGATAACCACTGTAACTGTTGTGCTGCTTCCAATACCGCTGAGACTAAATTTTTTCAATCTTGGGGAACCAGTCTATTCTGAGTAGCCCAGCTGTTTAACATTTGTTTAACGAAGGCAGAGTACATACCATATTTGACGACGGATTCCTTAAAATGTTTTAAATCCATCATGTCTACAGGACGCCAAGCCATTTCATCATATCCCTCAGCACCATTTTGTGCGGGCACATGACTTACAGTGACTGGAAAAGCTGAAGGTGTCTGGGCGACTGTGGAGGTGTCCTCCACTGGGACATTTACTTCCAAAGACCTTCTGGTTGGTCTGGCTTTCTCTGCCTCTGGTTTCTGACCTTCTCCATCCTTTTTAACCAAAGGTGCCTTCTGTTTTTTCAGCCCTTCTAGTTTTTTCTGTATTTTGCCCATTTGCTCAGTCAAGTCAGTAATTCTTTCCAAAAGGATAGAGCTTATTGACTCTTCCGGCTTTTCTATGTCATTAGGCTTTCTTCTAATCCTTCTAAGCATGAAATATGGTAATAAAAGGACAATGAAAAAACAGAGAATTCCCTCTAAGTATAAGGCAGGAAAGAGTTTTATAACAGCAGCTGTGACTTTGCTGATACCCTGAAACAGCATTTCTATACCGTCGAATACTAAATCTTCCCCCATACCATTAGAAACTGTGGAACCCATCGGGCCCCACGTTGGGCGCCAGATGTTGGCTCTGTTTCTTAACAATTAAACTTTATTATACAACCCAACTAACTTACACAAGAAGGAAAAAAGGTTAAAGGGACAAAAGAGTGAACCTTCCGGTATCCGTTCCACGGGATGAGTCCTTAGGTGTCTCTCTGGCCCGCGTGATAGTCCAGCCTGTTCGCTTTCTCCACATGCTCTCCAAACCCCTGGCTGAATCTCTTGTTTTTCTCTTCCCCACCTGCCTGAGTCACATGGGAAGGGCGGTCTCCTTCTCCCTTGAGGGTCCATAAGGAAAACAATAGCCCAGGTGGGGTTCCCAGGTCTGTTTCCTAAATTCCAGGTCCAGGATGGCTCCTCTCAGTCTATCACAAGGTATTCATGGGGTGCCCCAAGGGTGAAGCCCGCCAAGACTGCTTCCACCTGTGACAAAGCTTAATCTTTCCCACAGTGCTAAGCAATATTGCTCTGTAGTAGCATCATCAACTTGAGTCTGTTCTTGTATATCAGAGTACTGCACTTCACTCAGCAACTGATCTTTTGCTTTATTCATTCCTCTTGTTCTATTTCCTGTTCAACACTCAAGGCTTCTTCCATCCACCATTGCAATTGCAAACCAGTCTCTAGTATACCGCTGTCACCAATCCCTTCCAGTCTTAGGGAATAATTCTGTTTTAAGTAGCCCAGTTATTCAGAATTTTGTTTCACATAAATTGAGTGCATACCATATGAAATTGTGGCCTCTTTAAAATGCCTTAGATCTATCATTTCTGTAGGATGCCAGGCATGCTATCTTGTCATAACCTCGTTCCACACCATTAGCAAGGATGTGCCGTGTGGCTATTGGTAAAGCTGATGGTTCTCTCTTAATCCCAGGGCCCCTCCCACTCTGGTGGCACAGTTGGTAGATTAACCCTTTCTCCTGACATGGGATGTTTCATTGGATTGTTCTCCCGCTTTTCAGCTTTTCTCTGACCCGACCATCCCTCCGTCACCATTTCTCTCCCTCTCTGCTCTTGTGGGAAACTCCACCTCTCCTGCTCAGTCACTGGGTCTGAGCCTTTGTTCTCCCTTTTCTGGTGCTCCTTGCTTCCCAAGCGCTTCCACCTACAATTTTTCCAGTTGTCCAGCCAGTCTCCCAACCTTTTCTTTTTTGAAACAGGATATAGGAAGAAGAAAAAGGAAAAAAAGAGAAAATTCCCTCTGGGGGAAAAGTGTAGACCATCCCAGAGGTAGCAGCTGCAGCAATTTTTTTTGCTGGCATCTTGAAACAAAATATCCATTTCTTCTTCCACTGACATTTTGTCTACTGTATTTGAAATCAGACTTTCCATTCTGCCTGGCCCCACATCTGGGTACCACTTGTAGCCTGCATTTCCTATGTTGTGGGTTCTTTCTTCCATCCTTCTCTACCCCTTTTCTTTTTTCCTTTCAACCTCCTAACAATAGATATAAGAGAAAAAGGGGAAAGGAAAGAGATCCCCGAATAACGTCAAAGTCTGGAAAGGGGGCAACATTATTGTTAGACCACTTCCTGCTGATTAGGGGTGTCGTGCTCCTTGGGGGCAAGTTTGATCTTTGCCGTCAGGATATCTAATTTCTCCTTCTCCTTCTCCTTCTCCTCCTCTTCCTCCTCCTCCTTCTTCTCCTTCTTCTTTTTGAGACAGGACTTCTCTGTGTAGCCTTGGCTGTCCTGGACTCCTCTTGAAGACCAGGCTGGCCTCAAACTCACAGCGATCCACCTGCCTCTGCCTCCTGAGTGCTGGGATTAAAGGCGTGCGTAGCCACACCCGGCTCTACTTTCTTCTCGTTGTTGACTAATTAACAAACCTTGATCAACAGTGACCCAAAGCAACCAACAACCGACCAACAACACCCCTCTCAGGGCTCTACCATTTATATACTCTCTGAATTACAAAATTTAGAATTCCAAAAGTCACAGAATCACAGACACTATCTGCAGCTGGCAAACCCATGCCTCTGCTAGAGCCGGAGGCAAATTATAGTCAGCTGCTACAAAGCAGACTCATATCCCCACACCTGAGATTAAAATGAAAACAGATTCTTAAAATATTTCTGTGTTTTTGTTTTTTCTTTTAAAAATTTGTTTATTTATTTTATGTATATGAGAACTTTACCTCTATGTATACCTGCAGGCCAGAAGAGGGCATCAGATCTCATTATAGATGGTTGTGAGCCACCATGTGGTTGGCAGGAATTGAACTCAGGACCGCTGGAAAAGCAGACAGTGCTCTTAACCCCTGAGCCATCTCTCTAGCCCCCATTGCTGAGTTTTTCAAAAGAAACTAAAATTCCAAAATCATCACTACAGTGTGGATGTTGCAAAGGCCCCACATGGGTGTGTGTGGCATATCTAAGGAATAGTAAGCCTGTGTAGATGGAATAAAGCGAGGGCTTTTGGGTGGGGCTATAGAGTAGACATAGAGCATTTTCCTAGCACGAACAAGGCCTTGAGTTCAGTTTCCAGGAGTTGGTCTCCAAAAGGTGCAGGAGGCAGGGAACAGATGACAGAGTGCAGGGAATCTGGGTGCATTTTGTTCAGGATAGGCAGCGGGATGACAGTGCCACAGGTTGTAAATGAGCATGTGGTATACCAAGCAAAGATGAAGGAGGGAGGTCAGGGTACCATAAATGGAGGCCTGGACTGGGGGGGGGAGGAAGCAGTCCATTGTGGGCAGGCAGGTTTGTAGCTCAAGGACATCAAGATCTGCTGAAGACTGGCTACAGGATGCAAGAAGAGGGTTTTCGTTTTTATTGTTTTGAGACAGAATCTTCCACTATAGTCCAGGATGATCTTATACTTGTGACAAGTCTGCTGCTTCAGCCTCTGAGGTACTGTGGTTGATTATGTCATAAGACACCACACTTGACACTCGGGAGGCAGAGGCAGGTGGATCGATGTGAGTTCGAGGCCAGCCTGGTCTACAAAGCGAGTCCAGGCCAGCCAAGGCTACATAGAGAAACCCTGTCTTGAAAAACCAAACAAAAACAAAAACAAAAAAACACAAAACAAAAACCCAACACACTTGGTGAGAGGGTTTTAGGATTAAATACTTGGAAGAATGGAACCGTGTCCCAGAGACACTGGGCAGGCTCAGGGAGGAGCCAATTTGCATGAGGTAATTAAGAACTTCTGCTTGGGAGCCGGAGAGATGGCTCAGTGGTGAAAAGCACTAGCTGTTCTTCTAGAGACGCAGGTTCAACTCCCAGCAGCCACAGACACTTTACACAAGTTTGTAACTCCAGTTCCAGGGGACCTGACACCCTCTTCAGGCCTCTGGGCGCAGATAAATACATGGTACACAGATATACATTCAGGCAAAAACACTCATACACATAAAATAAGAATAAACATATATGTTAAAAATGACCTTCTGCCTTAACACTGGTAAATGGAAATGCGTGTGAGTTAGTCATTCAAGCAGAGGTGCTGCAGGGCAGGGGGGCAACTCTGAGTTAGACGCTAGCTAGCCTTGGAAGGCTGAAGCTGAGCACAGAGGATGGCATCAGTCAGAGAGAAGAGAGAGCAGATTAGGGAGTGGAGGACTAAATTTAGGAAGCTCAAATATTCAGAGGCTGTGGAGATGAGTCAATGAAGGGAACAGCAAAGGGCACATGGCCAGCGGGGTGGATGAAAACCAAGAAAAAGCAATGCCTCGGGAATTGACTAGTCTGACTAGTTCAAGGTGCAGATGGTCAACTGTTGAGGTGGACACTGTTGTCTCTAGGACAGAGGCTTTCAACCTGTGGCTTGTGACCCACTTGGAAAACTTCTACCTCCCAAAATATTTACATTATGATTCACAACAGTAGCAAAATTACAGTTATGAGGTAGCAATGAAAATAATTTTATGGAGAGATGGCTCGGCGGTTAAGAGCACTGACTGCTCACAACCATCTATAATGTGAGCTGATGCCCTCTTCCGCCCTGTGGGTGAACATGCAGGCAAAACACTGTGTACATAATAATAAATAATTTAAACAAAAAATAATTTTGTTTGGGGGGGTCACCACAACATGAGGAGCTGAATTAAAGGGTCGCAGTGTTAGGAAGGTTGAGAACCACTGGTCTAGGGGATCAACTGTTCTGCTACCCCTTGGCTGCTGTCTTCCAGCCAGTCAGCCCTGAACAAAACCGAATGCCTATGCTCTACTAAGTGTGTGCTGTGTTGTTTCTAGCGGGTGGGTGGGTGGGGCTCTGAGTATGTGCTACGTAGCTCATTCTGCACCTACCTCCTTCCTACTATCAACCTGCATGAGAAAATGCACATGTATTCTTGGTGTGTGCAGAGTTTCTGCACCACCATTGTCACGTAGAATGAAGGACAGGAAGCAGAGAGTGACCCGATCTGGTCACCAGCTCCACCTGCATGCCCCAAGGATGCTTAGGCAAGTTGGCGCCGACACACCATCACTCTGGCAATGCCAGTTTTCCGTGTGAGGGTCTTTGGGTTTTTTGTTTTGTTTTTGTTTTGAGACAGGGTTTCTCTGCATCACTTTGGCTGTCCTGGAACTCAGTGGGCAGACCAGGCTGGCCTCGAACTCACAGAGCTGTGCCTGCCTCTGCCTCCTGAGTGCTGGGACTGAAGATGTGCACCTCCACTGCTCAGCTTCAGTGTGAGGGTTTTTATGTCATGGATCCACCATCAGCTTTCCTCTGGTCATTTAAAACATTTTTCATTCTTTAAAATTATAATTACATCTTCCCCCCTTTCCTTCCCTCTTTCCAGTCCCTCCCATGTGCTCCCTCTTAAATTCCTGGCCTCTTTTTCTTGAATTGTTACAAACACACACGCACATACACACTGTATAGTCCTAAATATATGAATACCATCTACTGTATCTATATGATCTCAGAGCTGACTACTTGGTTTCGGATAGCAGCTTGGGAGACTGCTCTGAGGAAGGCCATTTCTGCTCCCAGCATTCCCCGGTGCCCATAGTTCTTTGTCTAGGGTTGAGTCTTCTTGAGATTTCCCTGTTCCATGTTAGCATGTTCACAGGTATTGTTAGGGTCTTGTTGGTGAGACTACATGGGTGTCTGATTATCTCTGAAATCTACTGTCATAGAGCTGCGAGGAAGACTAGCATTTCCCTCCAGACCAGGCTGTTGCTTTCCCCCAGGGATCCTGCCACTTCCACATCACCAAGGTGTTTGTTCTTGTTGGTCAGAATTGAGGTCTTCTCTCAAGGCCATCTTTCCTTCTAAGAGGAACTATTGTCTCGGTTCAGCTGTTCTTTATATATACTATATATATATTATATATTCTTTATATATTATTATATAAAGAACAGCTGAATCATGACAATATCTCCTAATAGATATATGACATCTCTAATATATATACATATATATGTATATATATATATGTATATATATGTATATATATATATATATATTAGAATGGGAATTCTGGTGATTTTCTTTTTTAAAAAAGATTATTTTTAATTACATGTATGTCTGTGTGTGGGTGTGTGCAAATTAATGCAAAGGCCAGAAGACGGCATCAGACCCTTGGGAGCTGGAGTTGCAGGCAGATGTGAGTCATTCAACATGGGTGCTGGAACCCACACTCAGCGCTGTTTCCGACGGCCCCTCGCCATAAATGGTTTTTGTTTGTTGTTTGTTTTTTGCTTCCCAGCAGGGAGGAAGCTGTAGTCTTCTATCTTCTTCTGAGGACATAGAGTTGTCATTTTGCTTTCTTCATAGGATGGCCTAGGACAGCTTTGTCCCCCAACCTGGAGATGACCAATGAAAAGGAGCACCGGGCCTGTGGACAGCCCCTCACAGAAGGGAGCCAGGGAGAGAGACCCTCAGCTGGTGGCCTTCCTGCTCAGATGGAAAGGTGTCCCTGAGAGGAGGCCTCCTCAGCAGAGGCTTTGCAGCCTGGGGGTGGGGGTGGGGTGGGATATCCCTTCCGTCTCTGGAGTGTTACAGTGTAACAGCCCCACTTCACCCCACTGCCTCTCCCAGGGGACTGCACCCCAGCTCAGCTGAACAGCTCAGGAGCCTCAGTCAGGCTCCACTTCATCACTTTTTCCCTTCATTACTTCTTGGCTTCTTCCAATGAGTCACACCAGGCAGCAAATCTTATAAAAGAGATTCATTGAGAGGGTCCAGGGTGTGGAGGGATGAATTCAGGGTTGGCGGCCTCTGCTCCTGGGAGAACTGAGCAGACACAGCGAGGCCTTTATGTAGCATTCCTTAGGGGGCAGATTTCCAGAGTGAGGATTGGTGGGATTTCAAGTCCTGAGTTTAGGGCAGCTTGCGAACTGGTGGGTTTTTCTGTTCAGAGATTGGTGGGTTTCTGTGAAAAGCCTAGGAATTGGTAGGTTTTGAGGCAGGAAAGGTGTCAACTCCCATCAGTCACAGCAGGAGGCTGAGGCAGGAAAAGTCACCATGGACAGCTCCTGCTAAGGAGCTAACAGGAGCCACCATTTTGTCCCCTCCTGTCTCCACAGCCCCAGGGTAGGAAGGAGGGCCAACAGCCTTGAAGTGGGAAGGAAGGGCTGACAGTGCTGAGGCAGGAAACAGGGGCTGGCAGTGTGCCACCTAGAGTTTTAGTGGCCTGCTGCTCATGGGCTAGACACAGATCTTGCTCTTGGGGCAAGCGGCTGCCCTGGCTTGGAGTGGCTGGCCACCTTGGCTGCTGCCGTGGGATGACTTGGGTCAACAGCAGGCCACCACAGTCGCTGGGGTGGGCTGCTGTTTCTGCCATGGTAGCTGATTTGATGCAACTGCTGTAATAACTATGGGCATTTAATAATTTAACATTTTATATGTTCTACAACAAGCTTTTATTCTCCAGAGGTAACTGTTATCTTGGAGGCTCACTGCCTCCATCTGCTAACCTAGTCCTAGTCCTGGAAGCTTCTAGCCTCTGTACAATCTTATCTAGGCCTACCATGTTTTTAGCCTCTGAGACTTACTGCTGAATAAGCTCACCATTTCTAGTTCTTTCTGAACTCTGGCTGGCTGGTTTAACTCAGCAGTTCTGGCTCAAATTCCTCTCCTAGATGACTGATTCAATCTGGCTTCTCTCTTGGCCTGTGACTGAGTTTCTCTGCTTGGCCTCAGTATACTAACTCTAGCAATCCCTTCTAATCTGCTGGTTCCTTCTTGTTCTCTGGCTCGTCCTGTCTTTACTTGTGTCTAGCTTGTTCTCTCTTCAGCCTTTCTCTGTAAAACTGCCTCCTCTCTCTCCCTGCCCCCCCTCCACCCCTGCTCCCCATCTCCCCCACCCCCAGTTACTCTTGGCTTAAACTGCCTCTGCTGACCTGCATTGAACTCATGAATGAACTCCACCCAACATGGCTACTCCCTTCTACCAACTAACAGCCAGGCTAGCCATGTTGATGCGTTAAAATCTCTCTTCATCTTCCCCCTTTCTGATTAAGCAAAAAATTGTACACAACTTAACTAATATATCCAAAACAAATTATCAACCCCCAAAAGTTAACAGTCCAAATGTCCTTATGAAGGTCCCTTGATGAGATGATCTTTCACAACTGCAGTCCTGATCATCTGTCTTCAGTAAATGTCCATTTCAGCATGAAGGTGTTGCAGTCTGCCAGTCTGATGAATGATCTGTCCTTTTCAGCAGGTCTGTTGAGCTGCCTCCATGCAGGGCCATCTGCATTCTGCATTGTCTGCATTGTTGACTTTCTGTGTCTCTTCCTTCCTTGAGCGTGCCTTTCATGTGGAATCTTCTCTTGTTCTGATTGAATCTTTATCAATTTTGACAGAACCCATAGTCTTTCATCACTTGTGGAAATTTAGGCAAAACATTTTCCCCAATGTAGCTCATTCCCTGAGTTCCATTCTGATGCTCAAACATCTTTAAAGTGTACAGGTTGATCTAATTCAGTAGTTGTTTTTTTTATAACTATAATCCAATGTCTCAGTTAATCGTATGCCTCCTTTCTGTTTAACAAGGTACAATTAGATCTTTATGAATCCACACATAAACTAGGCATTTAGGCACTCACTTTCCATACCCAGGTCCACAGCAGAGAGCTAGGCTTCTTCTAATTCATTGTCAGTGGGCTGTCTGTCTTTGGTTTTTTGTTGTTTGTTTGGTTGGTTTTTTTTGGTTATTCAAGACAGGGTTTCTCTGTGTAGACTTGGCTGTCCTGGACTCACTTTGTAGACTAGGCTGGCCTCCAGCTCACAGAGATCTGCCTGCCTCTGCCTCCTGAGTGCTGGAATTAAAGGCATGCACCACCACACCCGGCTGGCGCAGGCTTTCTTAAGGTGCCTTTCTGGGTGCAGTGATGAAACTGCCTAAGCCCCTGACACAGCTCCTTTACAGCAGTGGGAGTGGGGCGCCTCTGGCTGGGGTTGCTATGTTCAGCTTCCCTTTACTCATTTCTCCAAGGCCCAAGCAAGCTTTGGGCAGGATATCCCAGTAACACAGCCCTGACGCAAATGCAAAAGAAAAGCAGAGCAGCAGGGAACGTGTTGGTACTAAGACATTTATTACATCATAAAAAGTCCATTGTTGTCATGTTTCATATGTACATGCTCCTGTGGCAGACCCTCATCAAGTCCGATCTGTCCAACTGTTTACTGAAGGAAGAGCTGGAGGAGGTGGCCCAGGGCTGAAGGGACTGGATGGAGAGAGGGACAAAGTGCAGAGTGGCTGGGCTTGGCTCTTAGTGCCTAGCCTGGCAGGGGGCACATGGCAGGCACTGCAGGGCTGGCACAGCAAGGCTAGCTCTGTGCCTCCCCAGGGCTGCCAGGCTGGAGGCAGAGGCTACTGGTTATGCCTGCATCCACTCTCAGCTTGGAGCTCAGGAATGGATGGCAGAGGAGGAGAGTCTTGCAGCCTGAAGTGGCTCCCAGCGGGGACTAGAAAAGTTTTCGTTTCCCCCGTCAAGTAGTAGCAAAAGCAGCTTGCTTTGGGCCTCAAGACTTCTGTGGCCCCTGAGACTGGAAACAGGGCCTAGAATGCCTGGTGGGAAGGAACGGTCCTGATGGCTGAGGGACCTGCCTTAGTTGACTTCAGAGGTGGGGATGGGGTCTGTAGGGCGTGGCGTGGCTAAGAGAGGCACTGGAGAGGTGGCCTCAATGAGTGCAGGGTTCAGGATGATGGGCAGGGTCATGGGTGGCACGCCCACCTGCAGTGGGGAGGTCAGGGGTTGTAGGATTAGTGGGGGCTGGGCTAGTGGGGGAGGTCCTTCTGGGCCAGGACTCAGCCGGCTGGGGCTGGAAGCTACTGGTGATCCCACAGAACTGCTGCCCATAGCTCGGGTGCCCTCGGGCTTCTCTGAGGCTGAAAGGAGAGCAAAGGCAGTGTAGTCAGACTTTATGGTTGGCATGAGGCAGCTCTCAAGCCTCTCAGTGGATTTACCAATCTATGTTCCTCCTGACTCCTCTCCCAGACTAAAAACACTGGAAGCCTCTTAAAGCTCATGTCATTTATGGAACTGGTCACCAAACAATGTAAGGTATATCAAAATGCATTCATCTGTCCATATAAAAAACAAACACACACAACTCATTAAGCATCCAGTTGCCATGTCTCAACCTTTACCTCCTTCACTGCACTCCTCAATCAGGGTCATTTTGGTCTGGACGTTTCCTGCATCCCTGATAGGCAGGTCCTTGACTCAGCCCTCGCCTCTAAGTCTGACAACCTTAAGCAGGTGCCTCCTCACAGTGTACTTGGTCCTGCTGGCTCCCGTAACAAGAGCAGGCAGATAGGATTCTCACAGCGAGTCCTTCCCAGTCTCCAGGCCCAATCTTAGCAGTAATGCTAAGCTACCCTGGGCATTGCTTAGGCTCTCTTCAGATGACCAGCCCTGACAAACTCACCACAAGCCCCCACTTCTGAGGATATCTCTGGGGGAGGTGGATGGCCGGGCATCCTGGGGTCACCAGCAGCGGGAGTCAGCTGGGTGGAGGCCAGAGGTTTCTGGCTGGGAGCTTCCGTGGGCATGGGCTCTGAAGCAGAGAATGCAGATGGCAATGCTCAGTGCTACCTTTCCTGCAGGATCCTGGCTACCCGCTCTCTGAGACAGAGTCTCAGGTAGCCAAGGCTAGCCTCACATTTACTGTGTACCCACTTACCGCGTACACATTTACTGTGTACTGTATAACTCTATGTTGTCATGCTGGGGACTACAGGCATGCACCACCATGACCAATGGGAACCCATTGCCCTGCCTATCCTCCAGTGATCAGAGAAAACTGAGCTTTGAGCTTCCTTGTAAGATTAGACCAGGCTCCCTACCCTGGATGACAGTCTGCTTGAAGAGCTCATCCCGTAAGTGTGGCAAAAAGCAATCGATGCGCTCCCAGGTAATCTCCCAGAGAGCAGAGGGGCTACCGCCTCTTGCATCTGCACTGTGGAAAATCTCTGCGGTGTCCATCACCAGGAGCATGTTCTTCAGGGACTCAGGGATGGCTTCTGACTGCAGGGCCACAGTGGGACCATGAGAACAGAAAGAGCTCAGTGGGAGGCAGCCACAGGGGCAGACAGCAAGTCTTGCCCACATGTGGAGGAAGAAGAGAACTGGGCTGAGGCCGAACATACCAGCAAATCACTGGAACCTGCATGCATGTACTTGTCCATGAAGTCCAGGATGGTGAGCCACAGGGCGGCGAAGGTGGACAGCGACAGCAGTGGAGACAGGTGCTGCAGGAAGACCTAGAGCCCACCAGCCAGCCCCCCTTTAGCCACAGAAGCAGAGGAACCTTCTGTGGACCTTTCCAAAGTATTGAATAGCACGTATTCAATTGGAGGTTGCTCTGAAATCCAGAACCCCCTGAATCCCTTGGCAGCCTCTACATTCGGGGCTTTTGAGCACTTCCATGAGAAGGCCTGGCTTCTCTCTGTGGGAAAAGGCAGGGATGGGGAGAGGAGGAGAAGCAGGGTGGTGAGCAATACCTTGGAGAGCAGTGTGGACGCTCTCATCCGGGTCTCCTCCATCCCGCCCACATCTGCAGGGCTGATATTTTCTAAAAGCTTGGTCAGCAGAGGAAACAGCACCTGGCAGTTAAGCATCCAATGTCACGTTAGCCCAGTCAGTTGGGCAGCCTTGCCCCAGGGAAGCTGGGCCTCAGCAGATGGGCAGAGAACAGCTGATATCTGATGTAGGTGGATGGCAGGAACTCTTTAGATGGCCTGGCTCTTTCTGCCTTGTGATCTGAGCTTTCTCTTAAGACCAGTAAGAAGTCCTACCTTGTTAAAACAGGACTCCCATTCCAGGGCATCTAGCTTTTGAAGGTCATGTACCAGAAGGGCTCGCTGCAGATATGTCAGGGCCTGCATCCGCACCTGGCGCCGGGCATCACAGCACAGGCAGGCGATACCTGAGCGTGAGAGCAGGGTCAGGATCCTCCTTGAGCTTGATGTCACCGGTCCCACCTTGCATCCTTCCCCAGTTCTACCTTGTAACAAAGGGCACCAGCAGTGAGCCCAGAGGGTGCGTGAATCCGCTTCAATCTTCCGGCCTCCTGTCTCCAGGTGGCGTTGCTCCTCTGCCCAGGAACTGTAGATAGAGGCTGCCCGCGTGTGCAGGGTGTGCATCAGGTCTAGCAACTGATCAGAAAAGAGTGCAGGACATGACAAAGGTGGTTCAGGTGGGTCCTACCCTCCCTCCACACTATCCCTGACTGAGTCTTCAAGGGCCCATAACACAGGCTGTGCCGTACTCCACCCCTCACAACACAAACCCTCTGCTTCAACTTGAGCTCACTGCTCTAGTCCTGCCAGTTTCTTGGAATAAAGACGTCAAGTTACTTAGAGAAGATTTAAAAGACAAGTGCACCGAGACCTACCTAATACCATGAGATCACACTCAGAAAGGCACTTTCTATTTTTTTTAATGTAAATTTATTTATTTTTATGTGTATGGGTGTTTTGTCTGCACACCTTTTTTTTTTTTTTTTTTTTAAAGACAGGGTCTCTCTGTGTTAACCTTGGCTGTCCTGGACTCACTTTGTAGACCAGGCTGGCCTGTCTCTGCCTCCCGAGTGCTGGGATTAAAGGTGTGCGCCACCATGCCTGGCTTGCACACCTGTTTTGTTTGCGCATCATGTGCATGCAGTGCCAGAGGAGGTCAGGTTAGGAGAGGGTATTGGATCCTCTGGGACTCCAGTTAGAGATGGCTGTGAGCTGCCATGTGGGTGCTGGGAATAGAACCCAGGTCCTCTGGGAAAGCAGCCAGTGCTCCTAACTGCTGAGCCATCTCTCTGGCTCCAAGAAGACCCTTTCAATCCTATTTTATACCTGCTGATACAGTTATATGTGTTAATCTCATGATAATTAAAACCTAAATACTTATTGTGTGTGTCTATCTGTCTGCGTGTGTGTGACAACACATGTAGGAACAGGTTTTCTCCTTTCACCATGATCTCCCTGAGTTCTCACCTGAGTTATGTCAACTGCCCTTGTTAATCTCATTTTACAGTTCCAGAACAGCCACAGCTACACAGAGAAATGGTCTTGAAAAACCAAAACAAATAAACAAAAGCAACCCAAAACACAAAGCAAACAAGGCTAGTGAGACAGACAGCTTAGCAGTTAAATGCCTGCTATGCAAGCCTGGCACCGGAGCTTAACCCTGGCACCTAAGCATGGGTAAAGGAGAGAACCAACCCACAAAGCTGTCCTCTGACTGTCACACTCGTGCCATGGTGCATGTGCCCACATACAATAAAACTGAAAACAAGCAAAAATAAAAACTCAAAGCCTCAGTCTCAAGGGAAATAGTGCCAGGCCAGATTTGTTTTATTTATTTAGTTAGTTAATTTTTTGAGACAGGGTCTCTCTGTGTAGCCTTGACTGTCCTGGACTCACTTTATAGACCAGGCTGGCCTCAAACTCACAGTGATCCGCCTGCCTCTGCCCCCCAAGTGCTGGGATTAAAGATGTGTGCCACCACGCTGGGCTCTATTTTATTTATTTTTTATTTTGGTTTTTTGAAATAGGGTTTCTTTGTATAGCCACGGCTGTCCTAGAACTGACTCTGTAGACCAGCTTGGCCTCGAACTCACAGAGATCTACCTGTCTCTGCTTTCTAAGTACTGGGATTAAAGGTGTGCGCCACCATTGCCCAGCTCAGGCTAGATTTAACTTTTTAAAAAATCAGTTAAAAATTAATTAGTTAATTTTTTTTCAAGACAGGATATTTCTTCATAGCCCTGGCTTTCTGGAACTAGTTTTGTAGACTAGGCTGGCCTTGAACTCAGATCTGCCTCCCAAGTGTATTTATTCTATTTTAAAAAAAGATTTAATTATAGCCGGGAGTGGTGGTGCACACCTTTAATCTCAGCACTTGGGAGGCAGAGGCAGGTAGATCTCTGAGTTTGAGGCCAGCCTGGTCCACAAAGCTAGTCTAGGACAGCCAGGGCTACCCAGAGAAACCTTGTCTCAGAAAAAAAAGATTTAATTATTTTATACTATATGGGAATTTTGCCTGCATGTATGTGTGTGCACCAGGTACAGAGGCTAGAAGGCATCAGAGCCCCTGAGCCTGGAGTTACAGATGGTTGTGAGCTGCCATGTGGTGCTGGGAACTGAATCTGGGTCCTCTGGAAAAGCAGTCAGTGTCCTTAACTGCCAGGCCATCTCTCTAGTGCCCTGATTAACTTATTCTTAGAAATTTATGTGTATGTGTGGATGTGCCCATGTGACTTCAGGTGTACCATGTGTACACAGGTACCTGCAAAGGCCAGAGGGCATTAGAGTCCCTGGAACTGGGGTTACACGCAGTTACAGCAACCTGATATGGTCACTAGGAATGCAGCTGGGTTGTCGGCCTCTGCAAGAGCAATAAGCCCTCGTAACTGCTGACTAGCCCTCCTGCCCACTTTCATCTTTCTATGGCTGCTCTGAAGGCAACTGTTTCTCCAGTTATCTAGTCAGAATTTTGTCAGCCTGGATAGAAGAATAGTTATTATGCTAGGGATGTAGCTGCCTCTAGTAAGAGAACTTAGTAGCTGGATACAGGAACGAATGGAAACTCAATTCTATCATTCTATCCTTTTATATCTTCTGAATTTTGTATCATGAGCTACCTATTATGTATTAAATAGATGAAGAAGACTTTAAATATACATATTAGTTTTAGGAATTGAACTCAGGGTCTTCCATGTGCTAGGCAAGAACTCTACCACTCAGATAAATCTCGAGCCTAATGAATACTAATTTAATTTAGTGCCAGGTGTGATGGTGTATGCCTGAAATTCCAGTACTTGGGAGGCAGAGGCAAGTAGATCTGTGAGTCTGAGAGCAGCCTGCTCTACACAGAGAGTTCCAGGTGAGCTAGAGCCATAGAGTGAGACAGACCCCCATCTCCAAACAAACAAAGGCACTGTAAGCAGGCAAGGGGAGCACTGTGGAGGGGGCGGGCAGTGCACAGTGGGTGTTTCTTCTGAGCTCTGACTTTCCCTGGTCCCACCCAGGTTCTGAGTCTCAGGTGCAGGAGAAGAAGTAAAGGGTGTCATACTTACGTCCTGACTGACCTGTAAAGACACTGTGTGGTAGCTGGCAGGCACACCTTCGTCTTCCTCCTCATCACTATGTCCACCCCGAGTGGCATGTTGGTTGGAGGCTCGGGACCGCCGAAGCATTGAGCCTTCCTTGGTTTTTTTCTTGAAGCGGTTCCCTTTGCTGTCATATTTGTGACTCTTGCTACGTTTATCCTGGGACTTGCACCCTGAGCAGAGCAAGACTTGTGTCACATTCACAGGACCTGAGGGCAAAGATGCTCTGCTATCTCCCCTCTCCACCAGAACCACTCCCAACTGTTCCTTCAACAAGGGGTGACTCACCACCATTCAGACTGGCCTCTACAAAGATGCGGAGAGTCTTAACGCAGAGTTCAAAGTTGTCGGGGGTGATGTGAGCAGCATCACGAACGATGAAGGACAGCGACTCCACACACTTAAGCAGGGACTTCGTGTCATGTGGTCCCAGGTCCAGGCCCACTGTGAGGCTGTATTGATTGACCAGGGGTGAAGGGCCTGGCCTGCTGAGTCCTGTTCCTGGTTTGGAGTTATCAATGTCATCCTTCCCCACCTGTAAGATACACACCACACAAGCTGGGGCCCTGCCCTAAGCCAGTCACCACCTCTGAGAACTCAGAAACTTTCTTGTCGGCCCAGCATGGTAGTAGACTCACCACTAACCAACCACTGTTGACCATGTCAGCATCTGTGGCTGATCGGTGTATCTTGCCAGGCCTGCCATGGTCAGTGTAGACTTCTGAGTCGGAAGTGTACCCTCTGTCCAGGCTGACATCATTTTGATGGTAGGATGGGAGCTCACTGTCTGACTGTGCTCCTAAGCCAGGCAGGGAAAAAGCAGAGTAAGAGCAGAGACACGAGAACATGGAACCGGATAACAGACTCAGAGAAAGGTGCCAAGGCCAAGCATCGACTCTCATGCCTGGCTGAGTTTTGGCCCAGTCGCCAAAGGGTTGAGGCCTGGACAACTTTCTTGGCTAAATGGGACAGGAAGCTAATCTGGGCTTCTGATAGCAGTGAGAACAGCTGTCAGGGAAAGGTAGCAGTGTAAGGACAGATACCGCTGTAAAATGGGCTTCATTTTACAGTAACACTTGGCTTAATAGCCTTCTGCACTGCTTAACTGATTTCATGCAGGCCAGCACAGGAAGATCTGGACGCAGATGGCAGACACCAGGTGTGTTTAGTCTGCTGAACGTAATGACCTACGTTTTGTTTTCCCAGAGCAGCCCCTGCATCCTAACTGCTTATCTCCCTGGGAAGGGCATACCAGCATCAGGGGCATCAGCCCTGGCTGTGGCCTGTAGAGCATCTGGAGGCTTCACGCCTGAGCCGATGCACTCCAGCAACGTGAAGAGGGTGGCCCAGTCATCACTCGAGTGGATGTTGGCAGCATTGGTCTTGAGGAGCTCATGTAGCCCGTATGCAACCTGGTGGCTGACTCTGGACAGCACGCTGGGCTTCATCAGTAATAAGATGCGCAGGGAGAGCAGGACCTGGGGTGGGAGGGGGAGCAGAAAGTGGGAGGGACATAGATACAGTTTCCTGACTCATCATCTCCATTAGCCATTTAGGCTAGTGGGGAGAGTTTGGCTCAGACTCAACTGTTGCTAGTCTGGTCTTGTCTTTTTCTCTTTTGGAGTACTGGGAATTGAACCCACGGCCTTGCATGTGTTAGGTTAGCATGCTGCAGCTAACCTACACCTTTGGCTATGATTCATTTTATTAGTATAATTATAACAACACATAAAAAGACACGAGGCAGAACTAAGTATAACACGGCAACAAAGACAGAACTCACTATAGCCCGCTGATTTTCATAGCTTTCCCTAATCTTACTTGAATTCATATGTGCACTGTGAGTGCTGAGTCTACACATTTTATCACCAGTGTGTGATTGTCTGTCTCACAACATGGGATCCATGCTGCCACTTGATAGCCACTTTTCCAATCCTTTTCTTCTGCCCCATTTCTTTTTTCTTTCTTTCTTTTTTTAAAAAAAGATTTATTTATTACATATACAGTGTTCTGCCTGCATGTATACCTGCTCACCAAAAGAAGGAACCAGATCTTATGATAGATGGTTATGATCCACCATGTGGTTGCTGGGAATTGAACTCAGGACCTCTGGAAGAGTAGATGGTGCTCTTAACCACTGAGCCATGTCTCCAGCCCCCTTTCTTTTCTTTGTTTTCTTTTCTCTCTCTCTCTCTCTCTCTCTCTCTCTCTCTCTCTCTCTCTCTCTCTCTTTTCTTTTTGAGACAGGGTTTCTCTGTGTTAACCTTGGCTGTCCTGGACTCACTTTGTAGTCCAGGCTGGCCTCGAACTCACAGCAATCCACCTGCCTCTGCCTCCCAAGTGCTGGGATTAAAGGTGTGCGCCACCACTGCCCAGCTCTTCTGCCCCACTTCTAACATTAGCAATCTGTCCTCAACTTTTCAAGCTCTGTGGATCCCAAAATGTTATCTAAATGGAATTATTGTTTGGGACTGGATTCCCTACCCAGAGGTCTTCCACATTTTACACACCTGGCTGCTGCGTTAAGTGGCAGGTATGTACCATGGTTTACTCTTTTACTGCAAGTCATCAAGGCTGACTTCAGACTTTGGCTTTGATGAACACAGCTTCAGGTTGAAAGCTAAAATAAGCCTTTGTTTTTTCTTGGATAAATGCCCAAAAGTGTAATTTCTGGGTTGTATGGCACACGGATATTAGGTCTTATAATAAACTGCCAATAGAGTAGCTGTATTTTTTTATTTCCTCCAGAAATGTATGAATAATCTAGTCTCTCTGTACCCTTGCCAGCATTTGGTATCATCACTTTTAGTTTTAGCTCTTCTGGTAAGTACGTTGTAATATGTGCTATTTTTGCACTTTTCTAAAGGCTAATACTATTTCATGTACTTATTGGCCATTTGGATATTATCTGTGAAATATGTTTCTATCTTTTACCTATGTTTTGCACTTTGATACTAGACTTTTCTCAAATATATGAATTGCAAACATTGTCTATTGTTTTATAACTTACCTTTTCATCTTTCTCAAATAAGCTTTCATAGGTTGAAAGTTCTGAGCATTAGTAAAGTCTAATCTGTCAACCCTTCCTCTTAGGAATTGTGCCTCTAATATCAAGTTTTAAAAAAAAAAGCAAGTTGGGCTGTGGTGGCACACACCTTTAATCCCAGCACTTGGGAAGCAGAGACAAGTGGAGTTTGAGGCCAGCCTGCTCTACAAAGTGAGTTCAGGACAGCTAGGGCTATACAAAGTGACTCTGTTTTAAAAAAAACAAAAACAAAACCCAAAAAGTATTGTGGAGCAGGGTCCAGTGGTGCATGCCTGTAATCCCAGCACTCGGGGAGGCAGAGGCAGGTGGATCTCTATGAGTTCAAGGGCAGTCATGTGTGGGCGGGGCAGGCAGTCTTGCAGTAGGTGTTCTCTGCTTCCTGTTACTGTCGAAGCTTTTTAGTCACTGCAGATGCTTGTACAGTAACAAGAGTAGGAAGCATCATTTATCTCTCTATATGCTTCACTTTGAAGCTGGTGTGTAGACACTTGAGGGAAAAGAAGAATTTAGGGTCATGCACATAAGCAAAATAAGCCAGTTTTAGACTGTGATCAGGACTGAAATGAAAGCTATGAGCCCAAGTCCTCATGATGGGGGGGAGTATGTGTTCAGGCTTTTGACTTGTTTTGCTTTGTTTTCTGAGGCAGGGTTTCTATGTGAACCCTGGCTGTCCTGGACTCACTCTGTAGACCAGCCCGGCCTGGAACCCAGACATTCATCTGCCTCTGCCTCCCAAGTGCTGGGATTAAAGGTGTGGGCCACCACTGCCTGGTAGCTTTGACTTTTAGAAAGACAGTGAAGTATGTAATAAACTAATAACTTTAGTTTTAGATCTTAAGATTTTCTCATGTGTATAAGTGCTTTGGCTGCCTGTATGCTATGTGTGCCATGTACATGCCTGCTGCCCATGGAGATCAGAAGAAGGCACCATATCCTCTGGAACTAGAGTTACAGAAGGTTGTGAGCCACTACGTGGTGCTGGGAGCCAAACCCAAGGCCTTTGCAAGACAGCGAGTGTATTCTATTACTGAGCCATTTCTCCAGCCCCTTCATTATGTACTTACATTTATCATCTGTTTAAGTTTTCTACAATATAAATGTTTAAGTCAAAGTTCACTTGGGAGACTAAGATAGGAAGATAGACATGTTAGGCTACATAAAAAGATCTTGTCTCAAAAAACAAAACCCACTGTTTTTTGTGAAGAGACACCATGACCGTGGCAACTCTTATAAAGGAAAACATTTAAATGGAGCTGGCTTACAGTTTCAGGCTTAGTTCATTATCATCATGGTGGGAAGCATGATGACATGCAGGCTGACACGATGCTGGACATGGGACAGACATGAGATAGGCAGGCAGCTGGAAGTGAACTGGCATGAACTGCTGAGACTTCAAAACTTGTCCCACAGTGACACATCTCCTTCAACAAAGCTACACGTGTTCCAACAAGGCCACAGCTCCTAATAGTGCCACTCCCCATGGGTCAAGCATTCACACACGAGTCTGTGGTGCTGAAGGTCCAGTCAAGAGTCCATTGGTAGAGGAACCAGTGCTCTTATCCTTGGAGACATCTCTCTAGGCCCCAATCCTACTAATAGGAACTACCATGAAGTTCAATACTGGCTAGAGTGGCAGAGTATGGGGTGCACAGCTGTGATCCCAGTTTAGGGAGATGGAGGCAGGAAGATTAAGAGGTTATCCTGAGGTCTAATGACCCTCAGTCAAAATAACCAGTCAAGCCAGGGCTACAGAGTGAGACTGAATGCAAACCCAGATTGGTGAGATGGCTAAGTGGGCAAAGGCACTTGCTGCCAAGCCTGAAAACTTGAGTTCAAATCCTAGGATTGCATGTTGTCTTCTGCCTTCCACATGTGCACCTGTTGTACATATATGTGCACATATACGTCCTTACTCATGCATGAAAAAGAAATAAAAATGTAACACAACAATAACAAACAAGGTAGCTTATTCCCAATTCATTGTCAAAACGTTTGGCTATTGTAGGGCCTGTGCCTTTCATTCTAAATTTTAGAATAAGCTTTTCTATGTCTACCAACATCTTTGCTGGGATATTTATAGAAAGCTGCATTACATTTCTACTGAAGGAAGAATTGACATCTTAATTGTGTTGAATCTTCTAATCCCACGCATGGCTTCTTGATTTAGGGGTCTTTGATTAACATTTTGTAATATATTTATTTTTTTAAGACAGGGTCTCACTATGTAACCCCAGCTGGCTTGGAATTTGCAGAGATCTGCTCACCTCTGCTTTCTGAGTGCTGGGATTAAAGGTGCTTGCCACTATGCCCATCTGCATTTTCTAGTTTTTCTTTTTTTGGGGGGGAGGAGGAGGGTGTAGTTCTAAAACAGGGTTTCTCTGTGTAGCACTGGCTGTCCTGGACTCACTCTGTAGACCAGGCTGGCCTTGAACTCAGAGATCCACCTGCCTCTGCCTCCCTGAGTGCTGAGATGAATGCAAGACCACCGACCAGGCTCCTCCTTTTATGTATCTTGCCTACATGCATGTATATGCAGCATATGCAGCCTGGAGCCTGCAGAGGTCCGAGAGATCATTGGACCTCCTGGAATAGAGTATGGATAGTTGGAGCCGCCATGTGGCTGTTAATTTCCACTTCCATATGTTCATCATATATATCATCTATAAATATGGCTTTTGTGTTCAAACCTCAAGTCTTGGGACTGTTGAACCTAATTGCTGCTTAGTGATTGCTTCCATACTTGAACCCTGAGAGCTTACCTTTAGGGTTCTAAATGTAAGAATAAGAAACTTCACCCCCGCCCCCTACACACACACAGAACAGGAACCCAGAAACAAGACTGTAAGACAGCAGCAGTCCAACTCTATAAAGCAGACTTCAAGGAGCCAAGACAGGTGCTACTAGCTAATGTCTAAGGCCATTCCAGGCTCAGTGCCTCCTGTTAGACTATAGCCCTCAGCTTAGCCACCGGGCTACAAAATGTACTTTCTGCCTCAGGCCATATCCATAGCTGACACTGTGGCCTTATTTGCACACTTGCCCACCCTCCTATATGCACATACTTACCTGGCCACTAATCTCTTCTCTCCGGAGCAGGCGGATGGCTAGGCGTAGCAGCCCTACCACTGCTCGCTCCACAAGGAAGCAGAAATCATGTGCCTGAACACACAGGTGGTACAGATGATCTCGAACAGTCTGCCATACACAGCCCACACGGTCCCTAAAAATCACAAAGGGTAAGGACAGTCTCAACTGGACAGGCCACTGGGTTGTAAGTCTCCTAGGCCTTTCATAGTTCACTGGCATTATGCCCTAAACAGCCAAGCACAAGCTCCCCCTGCTGCTCATAGCTTCACTTGTTTTTCGCTCCCAGAGGCCACTCATCAAGACTGCTTTCAGCCTTTCGGCACAAGCTCAGTCTGGGGTCTGTCTGAAGAATGCCCTCACCTGCCCTCTCCTACCTGTTCTCCAACACGATCCTCAGCAGCATCTCCAGACAGAAAGCAGCATCTTCCTCATCATATGTCTCTTCATCTGGTGTCACCGAGACCAGAGCCTAGAGGGCACCAGCAGGGAAAGTAGGGATGGAAGAGAAGCTGGCCACCGTTTCTGTCCCACAGAAACTGAGGGCCACACCGCTACCCTGCTGCTTCCCTGCTGCTTCCTCAGACCTCCTCATCTTGTACCTTCATGAGCTCCTGCAGTGATTCCAGCTGGAGGAACTTGCTTTCTGTCATCATTTTTTCTGGGTCACATTGCTAGAGGGGACACAAGGAGGAGGGGCTCTATAACAAAGGCTACAGGGAAGAGAATTTCCAAAAGCCAGGAGAGAGGGCAGAACTGTCCCCGAGCCTTCAGCTCACAGGGCCACATCTTTCTGGAAAGAAGGAATCTGGGGTTTGTCATGAAGGACAGACAGGCAGTTACCTTGATACAGTCCAAGGCCATTCTCTTGGCCTCTTGGTTCTCTGTAGATGGGCCCCGGACACTGGACTGCTCAGGCCCACTCAGTGTGAGCCAGCTCACAAAGCTAAGCACTGTTGACTCCCCTCTGTAGGAAAAGGATGCACGTCCTGGTGAGCACCAGCATCCTGACTACCTCCTCTCCAAGGCCCTCAGGCACTGGTCTGCCCTTACCGGTTTGATGGTGTCTCCTCCCGCTGTAGAGAGATTTTGCCATTGGGATCCACAAAATCTTCTACCTGGAAAAAGCAGAACAAGAATAACTTATTTCTAGGGGTCTGGAAGATGGCTCTGTGGTTACAGCCCTTGTTACAACTGCAGAGGACCTGGGTTTACTTCCCAGCACCAACGTGGTAGATAACAGTCATCTATAACTCCAGTTCCAGGGACTCTGCTGCCCTCCTCTAGCCTCCATTAGGACTAGTTATGCATGTGGTGTACATACATATAAATTATCTGGGCATGGTGGAATATGCCTGGAATCTTAGCACTGAGGAGGTTGAGACAGGAGCTATGTAGCAAGTTCAAGGCCAACCTAGTTAACTTAGTGAAACCTTGCTTCAAAAAAATAAAAAATCATTTCTTTCTGTGTATCATTTGCATTCCTCAGCTTCCTGGCTCAAGCAAAGTCCTCTGGATTTCTCCCTGTAGACAGCCCATATACTACTGTGCCCATCTGAGAGGTGACCGACTGTGGTCCTGCCACCCTTCCTTTACAGCGTCTCTCTGTAGTATGCTATCTGAGGTGTTCCTAGTGAGCATGCACCAGGTGTAGTGCTATTCTGTACACAGCACAGGAGGCTGGGCCTTTGCCTTGTTAATGCTGGACACTAGTGAGAATTACCTCCACCATAGCCTTGGGTAAAAGTTGGGCTCGGAAGAGCTGCAGCATAGCCTCCATGATATTCTTCCAGCCCTCCCGAAGGATGTCACCATGACGATGGGCCAAATGGAATACTGTCTTGGCTGCAATGTGGGCTTTAGGGTTGCTTCCAAATACACTAGGCAGGTTCTCAATAGACTGAAAAAGAGGAGGGAAAGAGACTCAGGGCTGGTTAAGTCTGGGAAGAGGAGTCTTTCAGGTCTCTCAGCCCATGGCTTCCTAAAAGTCTTTCTATAGTATTAGTGGGAAAGGTCAACCTGATGAAGGTCCTTCCTGTGTTTCCTCTTCCCCACCCCATTACATGAAGTGACACTATTCTCACTCTAGAACGTGTAAGATAGAAATGGCCTAAGTTTGTTCCAGAGGGTAGATATGGTGGATGTAGCCTCCTATGGCTGAGGCTCACTCTTCCTTGGGACTCTAAACATAGTTCCTGCTCCAACTCACCTCACTACTTAGAGCTGTGAATTTGCACAGAGAGATGATGAGATTGTCAAACACATCGCTGAGGCCATAGTGGGCGGAGATCATGGCACACTTCCTGTAATGTCACCCCATCACAGAAACAGTCACTACAAGGCCACTCAGCCCTCCCAAGTTCCTAAGCAGCCTTCCATCAGTTCTTGCCCAATGGGTGACAGAAAGAAACTTTTAACTCCAGTCTGTTTAAGGTTGAGATTTCCCAGGCTCCAGCCTCCCTCCAGAAAATCAGGAGAAATCTCATCCTGAGCAAAGAAAGTCAGGAGTCAAAGAGGCATAGGGGCAACCCACAGTAACTTAGCAAGATGTGAAGACCAAGGCTGGGCTACCTGAAGCCTGAGATGGCTTTCTGGATGATGGTCTCCTCAAGGCTTTTATCGAAGACATAAGAGAGAGCAGCAATAGTGGGGCCCCAGGTCATAGTGAAGAGGTCAAGATCATAGCTGCCAGGAGGGACGCGAAGGAATACGCCCTCAGAGGTAGCACCTCGATGAAGAAGCACACTCCACACATAGTTCTCACGAACCAGGCCTGTCTGCTCCTCTGGCATCACGATTTCCTCATTCCTGTCAGAAAGGAAGGGAAGAACTAGTTGCACTCTTGAGAACTCACTGCTTCCAAACTAAGAAAAGGGGTCTCACCATGCAGGCATTTGCATCCATGTGAGTCATCACAACTGTAGCTAAGTGATCTGTTTCCAGCCCAGCACTAGGGCCAGGGAGAGCACAGAAGCACCCACAATCTCCAGGTCCCACCTCGGACCTTCAGATCTGCACTGAAATCTCATATTCTTTCTGGGTGGGGCATAAACGTTTACTCTTCCTGACTTACAAGGAACTAAACGAAGTGGGGCAGTATCCGTCTATAATTCTACACTTAGTAGCTGAGGTACAGAGGTCAGAAGTTCAAGGCCAGACTCAGATACATAGCAAACCTGAGGCAATCGAGCTCGATGAGACTATCTCAAGGTAATAACAAAATAAATAAGCGTCCTGGCTCCAACTCAAGCCTCACCCTCTAGTGCTGACCTCAATCTCTCTCTCGACCAGAGAATGCATTCTGTGAGCTCTCCGGGAAGCAAGGTAATTTGGGTCATGATATCTCACTTAAGAATACTTTGGACTGGAGATATAGCTCTGCAATGAAACACATTCTTGGCCTACTTGAAGTCCTGGGTTCAATCCCTACTACCATATCTCAACACATAACATAAGAGGGCCAATTTGTATGGACTCTAAGCTTAGAATACTGAAGTCCCACTATTGTTCAGCCTTCTTTAAACAAGGAATGAGCTGTCGCAGAGGAGGCTACCCAGCTAAGCGGCATGTGAGTAGTCCTGACGGATGTGGCTCTAAAAAGGAAAAGGAAGCACCGAGTTTCTCCTTAACAGAGACACCCCGCTACTCTGCATGTGTACTCACTTGATGGCGTGGTACATGTCCTCCAGGGTGTCTTGCTCAAAGTCCTTGCCTCCATTCACACCTTTTAGGTTTTTGCGAAACTCCTAGAGATAGGCCAGTATGTTTTCCCTTGTGTCAGTGCTGGATAGCACCCAAGGAACTCCTTAAGTCTGGGATAAACAGGACTTTGGAAACAATTAATTCTCCATCCCAGTCCTGCTTCTCACTGTCAGCCCTCCATGGTTCCCGCGACAGAACTCCATTTCCCACACACCCTGGAACTTCCCGCATCTTTCCTGTACTTGCAAAGCTGATTGGGTCTGTTGTCTGGGTTGGAACCCAGGCTCACCTCCAGGGTCATGGGTGCGTTCTGTTTGCGAACATTGTGGTTATGCTGGTCAGTGTTTAGCATGATGACAGCATAGGCCAGGGCAAAGCAGGCATCGCTATTGGCAAATGGGGAGCCGTTACAACTCTGAAAAAGCAAAGACTCCATCATGTCAATGTCCTTTCCTAGCCAATTAAATCCTCACTACTACTAACTACTGGTCAGTGTTGGTATAAAAGGGGGGACCCACCCCAGAAAATGGCCAATCTCTTAACAGAAGCTGCTCCCTTGAAAGCCCCCTGGTGTGGCTCTCGATCTTCTTGGGAGGCAACAGCTGAGGGAACAAAGAAGCCCTCAAACTGATCAGGGATCCTTGACTCAGTTTCTGACACCAAGACTTACCCTCCAGTGCTCAGTGAACGCCTCCAGCAACCTGTGAATAACTGGTGCTTCCCCGGGCAAACGGAAGGCTTCCAGGTAGAGTCGGAGGGCTTCATCAAGCCGCAGGCCCTGGAAGCTGAAGGTGCTACAGAGACAGGAAGCAGAATGAAGGCGCTGGAGATACGGCCTTCACAGCTCTCTCTTAGCGGAATAGAGGAGAGTGAGGGCCCTGACAAAGGAGTGGTGTATCTGGGTCATCTTCAACAAGATCCCTGGCCTTAGCACCTGCCACTTCAGCACCTCACCCTCAGAACCCTGCTCTAGCCTACTCTGCAAATGCTTTCCATTGGAAGGCAGGAGGGGCTCCTAAAGCCTGAGGCCCTCCCTTTCTGTTCCAGCCGATATAATATCATATGTGAGCTGCTCACAGCAAGAAGCAGCAGAGACTTCCTTTGAGGGAAGCATGCTTTGCCCCCACAGACATTTCTTCTTCCTTTCTTCTTTCCCCTGCACTGCCCCCATTCATTTTTCTCTTTTGTGAGGCTCATGCATGCTCAAGGAGTGAGCCATTGCTGAGTGACTCCCAATCCCCACTGCTTATTGCTTCCTCACCTCACAAAACTCTCCAACAGGTCCATGTTTTTGCGGTCACTCACAAACTCTCCAATCATTTTCTTGTCTAACCGAGGGTTTTCCCGGAGCCACTGGGCTACCTCTGTGTTATCCATTGGGATGGTGAGGAGGCCTTTCTCCTGTAGAAACTGGATCCCTTTCTTTGGTTTTTGGTTGAACTGCTCTGTACCAGTGATCAGCAGCTAGAAGACAAAGACTAGAGGTATCAGAAATTGCTGTACCCTTAAGTCAGGCAAGGGTAGGCCACACTGTCACAACCTATGGCTGTTCACCCAATGAGCTCTTTGGACACGGTTCTGTGGACTCCACAGCTACGAATGGGTGGTACTGGCCTTAGCTTTCCTGTCTTCCTATCTCACTGGCAGTGTTTAGGGAGCATCTTCCCACTCCTCCCCGAGGGCTACAGATGCACAGGGCAGTCTCCACTCCTCTCAGGAGAGACTAGGGAGATGGAGAGGAAGCTGACTAGCGAGGCCTTCTCTTCAGTCTCAGAGCCACCTCAGGCTTCTACAGTCAGCCACCTCCATGTCATGGCCAAGTTGAGACACTTTCCCTTTGCAGATTGCCTTGCTTTTAAGGTCCTGGGTTTGAAGGACAAAGCAGACTAACTGATTTCTTTGGTCCCTGTACATCTAGTCACAGACCTGCAACCAAACACATGTATCTGACAATAAAGAGGAAGAAAGGATTAACTACAAGTTTTTATGTTAGAAAAACCAAAAATATCCTGACCCTAATGAAGAAGCTATTTACAACTGATACCCTCTGCTGCTGGGAAAGGGGAAAAAGACAAAGAAAAAGTAAGGAGAGTTAAGGCTGGGCATGGTGGCACACACTGGTAATCCCAGCACTCAGGAGGCAAAGGCAGGTGGAATTCTGTGAGTTCAAGGCCAGCCTGGTCTACAAAGTGAGTCCAGGACAGCCAAAGGCTACAAAGAAACCCTGTCTCAAAAAAACAAACCAAACCAAACCAAACCAAACCAAACTAAACCAAACCAACAACAAAAACAACAACAACAAAGAAGGGCAGTAATGATTAGAATTTTCTTATTTTTCCAACTGAAGAAAAAAAAATAAACAAACAATTATTTGGACTTTATTAAAGTGCCAGAATAAGTATCAGTTCCCTTTTTTATTACCAATCACTATGCTGGATATGGAGATTATCAATAACCTTTGCTGGCCCAAGTGACAGCAGCTTCCAGAGCTTCTGTCACCACAGCTAGGAGTAGCTGGCTGTGGGCTAGAGTAGCGATGCTTGGGTGAAGGAAAGGCTTTTCAAGGAGAAGGAGAATTGTGCAGTCCCAGAAACCTCCTGATGTGCCTTGGGAGCTGTATAAGGAGCAGCTCAAAGCACCCTCACCCTCATTCTCTAAAGCAGAGACCAGCTCTACAGAGGGTGGGCAGACACTCAACACACTGGGGAACACAGATATGCAGGTACCTTTTTTTTGTTCTTAATTTCAATCAGTTCCCGTGGATCTGGCAGAAGACAGGAAAATCGAGGCGGCTTTCTGGTGAACTTTTTGTCAACTAGGATGGAAGAAGAAGGAAAATCTCTAAGATCTTTGTGAGGTTACTGATGCTGATACCCCAGCAAAAGAGAGCAATCTCATAAACGTTCTTGTCCTCAGTCTCCTACCTTATAGGGCTCTAATAGTTTTCTTTCTTTCTCTGGGGTTTAAAACAAGGTGAAGTGCTAGGTCTCTCTCAGATATGGCCTTAGGCCATTCTGTGTCCCTGCACCTCCCACTTCTGCTTCTCTCTAGCCCTCTAGTTGAAGGGGATTAGAATCACAGACACTTGATACCCACGCCCAGAGTCACCAGCTTCCTCCAGATCATTGCATCCTGGCTTCCCATGTTCTGCTGACAACCATCCTCCACTTGGAAAATGAAGGCCCAAGGCATCTGAGGCCACGCCTGGGGCTTTCGTATCACTGGCTGCTCTCTCAGCTGGTAACAGGAAAAGATAAGAAGACTTGTGGGTAGGAAGTCAAGCAGTATTAGAGAAGAGATTGAGTCCTAAGCCAAAAAGAGCTACATGTTCTTATATGGGCAGCAGCTCTGATAGGAAAAAGTCAACACAAAGTAAGAAAGGCAAGGGAGGAGAGGAAAGGAAAGAAAAGGAAAAGGGGGGGAGAGAGAGAGGGAGAGAGAGAAAGAGAGAGAGAGAGAGAGAGAGAGAGAGAGAGAGAGAGAGAGAGAGAGGGAGAGAACAGTAAGAAATGCTTCTCACTACTGTTAGTTTCCCGGATGCTATCCATGGCCTCACAGCCAGGTCTGGCTGTCTCCTTCTTCTCTTGCTGGGTGAGGGTGTTGAGGACTTTGGCCTGACAGTGAGCCTCAGTACTGTCAATAACTGTCAACAGAGCATCAAGGGACAGTAGGTGTGTTGTGTAAAGCTGACCAGACACAGGAAAGGCATTCTGGGAAGAAAACAGAGCCATTAGAATTGAGGTTAGAATATACTTCACCTAATTATTTTTCCAGAACTCAAAAACTCATGCCTTCTCCACTACCCTTACAAAAGGCTTTTGTCCTTCCTGTTCCCCACCTGAAGTGCACCCCTCTTTCTCTGTGACCATCATCACTACCATCTGGGAGATTTCCTTCCTTGATAGTTCCTAGAGGCCAGTAATAGTGCTCAGCACCTTGGACAGCAGCTTAGTGAGGTCTTCAAAGAGGTTGGAGCAGTAGTAGTCACAATCGTAGTTGATGTAGAGCTCAGTGACAAAGCTGGGGATGTGCCAGAGCTGCACAATAGCCTCCAGCGCCATCTCCTTCATCTCATAAGGCATCTTGGGGTTTTCAACAGTGATGATCTCCATGAGCTTTTTGATGTACATCTGTCAACAACAACCCAGCAATATGGGTGGTGGGGAAAAGATACGAAGAGAAAACTGGACAGGAACAACACTCAACAACAGGAAAGCCCACTCAGGATGCATGCATTGAGGGACTTCAAAGGCTCCTCTTTCCTCAATGATGTAGTCCCCTCCTTGTCTCCAGTAAGGCTCTTGTTCTTACTCCTAGTCACAAGGAAGTTGCCTGGTGTGTGTGTATGTTTGTGTGTGTGTGTGTGTGTGTGTGTGTGTGTGTGTGTGCTCGCTCGCGTGCTGTCCAGAGGACCTACCCCAATCTTATTTAGACTTCCTTTTGGCAATTTAGCAGAAATGCTGGTTTTGATTTATTAAGAACTCCTCGGCAGAAAAGCTGAGGTGAGATTATCAGCTAGTCCTTATATTTGGATTTCACCCCACCCCATCATGCCCTTGAGACAGTTTTGTTCTGTAGCCCAGGCTGGCCTTCAACTCACAACAATCCTCTTGGCCCAGCCTCCTAAGTGTTTGGATTGCTGGCGTGAGCTGTCATGCCCAGTTAAGGGTTCTCCTACATTACCTAACTCGTCTACTATGGACACTAGGCCCTGACACAAAATATGGAGGCTAAAAATACCTTCTGCAGGAAGCTATAAATCTACCTCTAGAGACAGACCACCCCACTCTCTCAGTGCCCTATTCCCAATCCATCCCCACCCCCGATTGTGGTATCCCAGCTCCCAACCTGGGCAGAGATGCCCTGCTTGACCAGAGACCACTTTGGCCACCAAAAGTCCAGGTAGGCTGTCTACCTTTGGACCCTGCCCATCAACTTTCTCAATGTCCCCCATTCCCCACCTCTTACAGTGTCCCAGGCCCCAATTTGGGCAGAATGTCCCCTGGTTGACCAGAGGCCATGTCTGCTGCCAGAAGTCCAGCCCACAAATATGGTGGGACCCCCTGCTCAACCACAGGCCACTCTGGCCAGAAAACCTGAAAGGAAACCAAGAAACAAAACACCCATCCAACAAAGACAACTCAGAAATAGGCACCTAGATCTATAATCACCCTAAACCCAGATGTCTAAATACCAGTGTAAGAACAAATCAACAACAGCCAGGGCAATATGTCACCACCGGACCCCAGCTATACTACTTATTATAGCATACCCTGACTATTTCAACACAGCTGAAAAACAAGAAAAAGATCTTAAAACCAACTTTATGAAGATTAGTATCCTTAATGAGAAAATGAGTAAATCCCTTACAGAAATCAAGGAAAAGATAAAAAATTAGAGAAAATGAATAAATCCATTAAAGAAGTTGAAAAAAAACACATAAAATCATTCAAGACCTGAAAATAAAAATGAAACCAATAAAGAAAACACAAACTGAAGGAATTCTAGAGGTGAAAAATCTAGGTAAGCAAACAGGAATTACAGAGGCAAGTTTCACCAACAGAATTCAAGAGATGGAAGAGAGAATCTCAGGTGATAGAAGAAATAGATACATTGGTCAAAAAATGTTAAATTATAAAACTCTTGGCACAAAACGTCCAGGAAATCTGAGACACCATGAAAAGACCAAACCTAAGAATAATAGGAATACAGAAAGGATAAGAATGCCAGCTCAAAGGCCCAGAAAATATTTTCAACAAATTCATAGAAGAAAATATTTCTAACCTAAAGAAGAAGATGCCTATAAAGGTACAAGAAGCATACACAACACCAAATAGATGGGTCCAGAAAGGAAAGTCCCCTTACTACATAATGATGAAAACACTAAACATAAAGAACAAAGGAAGAATATTAAAAACTGCAAGGGGAAAGAGAAAGTAACATATGAAGGTAGCCCTATTAGAACTATGCCTGACTTCCCAATGGAGACTCTCAAAGTCAGAAGGGCCTGCACAAATGTCCTGCGGACACTAAGAGGCCACAGATGCCAGCCCAGACTACTATACTCAGAAAAACTCTCAATCACCATAGATGAAGAAAATATAGTCCAGATAAAGTCAAACTGAAACAATATCTACCTACAAATCCAGCCCTGTAAAAGGTATTAGAAGGAAAACTCCAACCCAAGAAGGTTAACTACATGCATGAAAACATAGGAAATAATCTCACACCAGCAACCCACCCCCCACACCACCACCACCATGGTGGTGTCATGGTTGTTGGCTTGGTATTTTTTGGAATCACCCTGACAGCAGCAGTCTGCTTTTGGGGCCCTTTCTCTCCTACTGAGTTGTCTTGCCTAGCCTTGTGCCTGCTTTTATTATATCTTGTCCCATGTTGAGTTAGTATCCCTGAGAGTCCTGCTCTTTTCTGAGTGAGATGGGGGTGAGGAGATGAGGAGGGTAGATCTGGGGGAGAGGCGAAGTGGGGGGCGGGTACTGAAAGGAGTGGAGGAAAGGGAAGCTGTGTTTGGGATGTATTGTGTGAGAGAATAAGAAATAAAATTTTCTAGAAATCTATCTCAGCCTGGTGTGGTGATGGACATTTTTAATCCCAGCACTCAGGGAGGCAGAGGCAGGTGGATCTCTGTGAGTTCGAGGCCAGTCTGGTTTACAATGTGAGTCCAGGACAGCCAGGACAACACAAAAACCCGTCTCGAAAAAAACCAAACCAAAACAACAAACCTATCTCTGCCACATGAGTGATTGAGCTGGCCCATTGATAATGCCATGTAGTTGCTTGGTTTTGTTTCACTTCCAAAGTCAAGAAGCTTACCTCTAACTGGAACTTGAGGTGCTCCCGCATGCTCTCAAAGAGTAAGAAGCATACTCGCAGAGAAGCAGCATATAGGTTCAGTCGCTCCACGCTGAGTAGCTGGGGGTCAGAGAGTGAGAAGCCATGAGGTTTCTAAGAGAGCAGACTAGTGAGGCTGCCACAGAAGGCCTGTGTTCTGAGCAAACTTTTTTCCCCTGCCATTTGCATTAATAATAATAATAATAATGATAATAATAATAATAATAATAATAATAATAATAATAATACTCTGTTTTACATTTATTTGTTTGTGAGTAGGAGGGGGAGCAAGGACACACATGAAAAGGTACAACCCATGGGAGTTGTTCTTTTCTGTGCAGCTTCTAGGTCCCAGCATGCCAAGCTTGATGGTATATTCTTTTGCCCACAAAGCTGTTGTGCTGGCCTGTTTTTGTTTTTCTGAGAGAGGGTCTCATGGAGCTCAGACTGGTCTTGACCTCATTATATAGTCGAGAATGACCTTAAATCCCTTATCTTCCTGCCTCTCCCTCCCAAGCTGGATTATAGGCATGCACCACCACACCGATTTAGCCATTGCTTCCTCAAGTCCTTGGAGAGTCACTGGAACCCTAATTGTAACTTCTGGCCAACTGAAAGGAAGTGGTTTCTTAGGATCAGCAGTCACAGTGTTCTCCTGGCTTCTCAGTCTCATAAACCACCAAGGTCTCTGGGCGTTGTTATAGTCTTACCTGGAATAGGTGTCGGCACATCTCATCCTTGATGAGACCCAAGAGGGTCTGGCACTGGGCTACAGGGGCTGACTCAAGAGCCACAGTCAGCAAGTGCAGTCCCATGTGGATCATAACCTCTGAGTTATGGCGGTCATGTGGATTTGTGAGGGAAATGAGGAAGCGGAAGAGCTCACGGATGCAAGGAAGACCATAAGGAACCAAAGCTGTACCTGAAAAGGTGGGAAGAGACATATCCCAGCTGCTTGATAACACATGGATCTATGTTACCTGTGGCAAAAGCTCTGTGTGTCTGTGGCGCATACATGTGTGCTGCATGCATGTGCAGGTGTGGTGTGGTGTGCAGGTATATGTGCCTGAGCATGTATATATGGAAGTCACAACAGAAATGTCAGATGTCCTCCTCTTATTGCTGTCTGATTGTCATAAACAAGTCTCTCCCTGACCTAGAAACTGTCCCAGCACACTCTGCAGACCCACACATCTGCCAACCCCAGTGCTGGGGTCATAGCATATGCAGCCATGCCTGGCTCTCTACATGGTACCAGAGATTTGAACTCAGGTTCTCATGCTTGCGGAGAAGCAACCTCACCCACTGAGCCATCTTCCAGCCCTTATATGTGGCAATTTCAGGAAATTAATTTCCTTGAAGGAAAAGGATCTACTACTCATCTCTTAATGGATGAAATCAGAATCAAGGATTTTAAGAGTCCTGCGCTTTACACTGTTCCCTCTTTCTTCCTACAGTCTCTCTACTCCTTCTCTGACTGACTTAGGGGAAAGTTCCATCCATGACAATAGTTTTATGGCTTGATTCCATTTCCTGTCTAGAAACTAGACTCACAGGTGCTAGTCACCTTCTTACAGGTGCTCTAGGCTCAGACAGTTTTTCTGGCATGATGGGGTAGATGAATGGGCCGAGCTTTCCAGAGAGTACCTACCTTCCTTCTGGGAGGACTGGGTAAAGCGCACGCCCCGAGGATTGACATAGTCCATGTCGTGGACAGAGGCAGAGTCAGAGTGGTCAGCAGGGGATGTGCACTCCTCTAACACTTCAGGGATCGACTCCACTGATGCCGACTGGGCCTTTTCCACTTGGGCCCCTTCCTGCTATGACCAGCAGCAGTCAGCACAGGAACAGAAATGAGACAAAAACAACTTAGAATTTATTCTCTTGAAGTGTACGGCTTCCAAGCTGCAGAACTACATGTGAATATAAGATGGCCCAGGGTGATCTGACACACCACTGATCTCTTCAGGTGCAAAAGCTCTCATAATCTTGGGAGTTAGATGATTACCTTCCTGTAAAAGCTATGCCCCTCCCTTTTGTCAGATACTACCTATATTGACATTGATAAATCTCATGAACTCCTTTTCACAGGAAGTCATACTATGTGTTTTCTGGGCAGCAAAAATAATTCTGGGAAACAGAGAAGAACTCCCTATCCCAACCTTCTTTCTTCTTTTTTTTAAAGACAGGGTAGCCTTGGCTGTCCTGGAACTTACTCTGTAGACCAGGCTGGCCTTGAACTCACAGAGATCCACCTGGCTCTGCCTCCCAAGTGCTGGGTTTAAAGGCATGTGCCACCATGCCCAGCTTTGTCCTTCAACTCTTAACAAATTCCCCTGCCTCAGCTTCCCAAATGCTGGTATTATAAACTGGTATTAAACACTGCTCCATGTATTTATTTATTTATGTTTGGATTTTGGAGACAGAGTTTCTCTGTTGTAGCCCTGGCTGTCCTGGAATTCACTATGTAGACCAGACTGGCCTCAAACTCACAGAAATCCACCTGGCTCTGCCTCCCAAGTGCTGGGATTAAAGGCATGTGCCACCATGCTCAGGCCAACCTTCTTATCCAAGGCTTAGGTAGAAAGCCCAAAAGAACAAGTCAGTCCCTACAGTGACAGACTGTAGAGGGGCCTTTAAAAATACCTGAGGGTCGAGATGATCAGAAACTCCTGTCTCATTGCTCGCAGGCTCTGTGGCTGTGATTTCCCTAGGGGAGCCAGCTTGCTCCAGGTCAGTGAGGTCCTCCTTGGAGGTGGTCTGGGAGGATAATTCCAGGCCGCTATCTGTACAGGGACTGACCACTGCTGAGGCAGCTTCTGAACTTGCCGAGGAGATGGATGTGGGCACATCAATGAAAGGCACGCCACCTGACAAAGAAAGAATGAAACTTTAAGGTGAAGAGAGGCCCTATGAATAAAGCATCCTCTAGTACCAGGGTCTTGCTTCTCAGACTAGATGCCCTATCTATCTATCGATCTATCTATCTATCTATCTATCTATCTATCTATCTATCTTGGTTTTTTAATTTTTTAATTTAATTTCATTTTTTTTTTGGTTTTTCGAGACTAGGGTTCTCTATGTTATCTTGGCTGTCCTGGACTTACTTTGTAGACCAGGTTGGCCTCGAACTCACAGTGCTCCACCTGCCTCTGCCTCCTGAATGCTGGGATTAAAGGCATGTACCACCACACCCTCTCTATCTTGGTTTTTCAAGACAGGGTCTCTCTGTGTAGTCTTGGCTGTTCTGGACTCACTTTGTGGACCAGGCTGGCCTCGAACTCACAGAGATCTGCCTGCCTCTGCCTCCCAAGTGCTGGGATTAAAGGCGTGCACCACCATGCCTGGCTCTGGATGCTCATCTATAAATGCCTCTAGAGTAGTGAGAATCTCTGTGAAAAGGGAGCAAACTGAAGTCATTTAGTGTAGGGTCACTAAGTGGTCAGAGTTTGATTTGATTTGGAGTTTCCCTTTCTGTTCTCGGCAGAAAGACCAAAGCCCTTCAGATGACTGACTTTCCACTTCAAATCCCTGAAAATGAAAGGATCTTCTCTATGTGTTTTAATGAGAAGCAACCAGGGCACTCACCAGTCAAGTTAGAGGCTAAGGTGGCTCCATTCGGGCTGGGCTGCTCTGAGCCTGGTATCACTTTGGTTGTATGACGTGGAGGCCGAGGGGATCTTTTCTGTTTCTTCCATTTGGATGAGTCACTCATGCCTCCTGCTCTCATTTTCAGCTAGAAAGACCATATATCATTAGTATCCAGATGCAATGAGTGCTTATTCCTAGAGACAGCCCATCACTGAGTCCTCTGGGCTCTAGCAAACAGCTATTCCTCACATCGGCGTTAAATAGTCCAAAGCATTAGATTAGACAGCTAGGCCTCTACATTTATGGCTTTTTGGAGTGGCAAGGTGGCCTACACATGGCAGGTAACAGTCTGCTTTTGGACTTGTCATTGATATAGCCAGCTGTCACACTTCTCACTCTGCTTCTTGGGTCCCCAGTGCTGTACATGATGCATAAGCCTCTAACTGAAACAGTAAGGGCAGGCTTTGCCCAAGCTCAGCCACAGACCTGTGGGCTGACTTTCCTCCACTGTCACACTGCAGGGCTGCTGCTAGTTCTAGTTCTTGCCCAGCTATAAACACCAAACCCTTCCTGTCTAGCTTCAAAACTTTCTCACTAAGGCATGGGCTGGGTCTTAAGGCCGTAAGGACAACTCTTTTCCTGGAATTTTTGCATTAAAATGGATGGTTAAAAGTTAATTTTTTAGAGAAAAGAGTGGCACTCCAATTTCTTTGTGAAGAACAGAGGGCCATGGTATGCTGCTATTCCCAATTTTGATACAGTAATAAAATCTCTTGTTCTTCTTACAATTGTTCTTCTTAGATACATTTTTAAAAATTTCATTTAACTATGTTATTTATTCACTATGTAGCCAAAAATGACCTTGAGCTTTTATGTTCTGCTTCTACCTCCCAAGTCCTGGGATTGCAGGCATGTGTCCCCACACTCCACTTACATGGTGCTGAGGCTTTGTATACGCTAGGCAAGGACTCCTGCAACCGAGCTGTACCCCTAGATGCAATTCTAAAGATCTATTCAATTTCTTCTGGTATTTGGAGATCAAGTTCTTTCTTCAAGCTCCCTCACTCTGAAAGCTTTGATAGCCTCTGGTCACCTGCTAAGGTAATCCTTCCTTCCCCAAACCTCCCCCTAATGAAGGAGGCCCCAAACAGTTTCTCCCAGTTCTTAACACAGCACCAGCTTCTCACTGGGTTCATACTCTTGTTCCTCCATCTCTAAAACACCTGCAGCCATAAGCCTAAAACTGAGCTTCCGTGATCAAACAGGAACCAGAAGGATGCTCTTGTTAGTAAGTAACCTTGGAGTTCAGGTAGGTCCCGCTCATGGTATAAAAACTGATCTGGGAGAAGAATAAGCCAAAAAGGGCAAAAAACCCAAAGGATCAATGAGAGAAAAACAAGGACCATCTGGCTTTACTGGTCATTAGTCACTAAGGTCCAAAAAGTCCAAAAATTAATGGTTTATGAGACAGCTCTCCTTATCAGGAGGCTCCACTGTATTAAGCCCACCTCTACTAAGAATGACAGGCAGTAACGGACATTCTTTCCGTACAGTAAAACATACAGCAATTGGCATTTCCTCTCTTCTACTACATTCTGCAACGCTAGCTCCAGCCAGGTTGCTTCGGTGAGTGCTCCTGGCCTTCTGACTTGAAGGCTGGCAGTTTTCACAAGGCCTCACTGTTGCTATGTTCCCTGTCCTAAGGCTCTAAGGTGCATGGTTGGCGGCAGGTGTCCACGGAACCCTATATCACCTCATCTATACAATTCTATATTTCAAAAGACAACAGCAGCTTTATAAAAATAGCACAGGTCTTAGGATAACAATCATAGCAACATGCGGGCCAGTTACCAAAGAGAGCTGAAACTGGTAACTATGCAAGCACACAACTGGAGACAATGCAATCAAACAGGACAGAGACACACCCCTAGCCAGGGAACATTCACGCAGACTTAGGTTCTCTTCAGTGGCAGGAATGCACACCTCTGGCTGGCACTCACACTCTGATGATGGAAAACCTAAACATCCCTCAGGTAACCTTTAGCTTATACCCTTCCCCTAAACTCACCTACACCTTGAATTTTAAAGGACAGAGGGTATTTTTACAGACTGTAGACAATTTCCAGTGTCCTGGGCTATCCTGGTCCCTAATTCATTTCTATCAATCTAGAGATCTGACCCTTGCAATGATCCCTTTCCTGTATCCAAAATATAGAAGACCCTCACAGGGTGAGCCTCCTTCCCACCAACAAGCCAGACGCCCAGAGCTACTCAGGGACTGTGCTCAAGCTCTCTCCACCAACTCTGAGACAGGGGAGGGGAGCAGGAAGGCTCTTGCTTGAGGTTTCTGTAGTTTCCCTAGAAGTGGTGGGTCTTTTGGTTTTTCGAAACAGGATTTCTCTGCATAGCCCTGGCTGTCCTGGACTCGCTTTGTAGATCAGGTTGGCCTTAAACTCAGCAATCTGCCTGCCTCTGCCTCCCAAGTGCTGGGATTCAAGGCTTGCACCACCACCACCTGGCTGAAGTGGTGGGTCTTAATCCTCCCTACAAGATGACATCAGGACTCAGGCTCTCTAGGCTTATTATATAGTGTTCAAGACTTAATTCTGCCTCCAAGCAAGCAGAAATCCCAGGAGAATTCCCAGCACTGCAAAGCTACAAATGCATGCAACTCTTCAAAAGCCAAGCTGTGTTACTCAAGTGGGTAAGTTGTGCTCTGAACAACAGAAATGGGACCCAGTGTTACATATAAAAAAATAAACAAATAAATAAATAAAAAGGGGGAAAGGAGAGGGAGAGAGACCTTGAGGTTCTTAAACAGTAGAACCCTCTCTAACTGGTTCAGGGCTTTGGTCTGCTCCCCACTACTTAGCTCCAGTTTGTTGAGGAGACATGGAGAAATCTGTGAAAGACAGGTAAATGCACGATTTAAACAGAGAGAAATAAACTCAGACACGCGCCAATAGGGCAGGAATGGGGCTGAATGGGAGGGAACGGGGCAGGGCAGGTGCATGCACCGAATAGGCAAGGGTCACTTCCATGAGCAGAACTTCACCAGAGGGCTGAGAAGTCGAGAGTTTCAGCTCAAGAGAGAAAGAGGCCATCCTGAACACTATTCTCTTGCTAGCAGCCTGAGAACCTCTGATCGGAGCACAGCTTGATTTGATCTCATCAATAGAGACTAGAGCAAACACAAGCCCGGTATTCAGCATTAGGGGAGGATCTGGGGCAGAACTCTTGCTTGCTGGTAAGACTGAGCCAAATGGGATGGCCAGTTTCCTTAAGACCTGGCTCACCAGCATATGTTGTAGGTCAGCAAAGACAGGTAGGTCACAGAGGAAAGGTGCAGGAAGGAGAGGCAGGCACAGTTCTGACTACAGGAGTGACAGCTATTTGTAGATTAGAAGTAGACCCATCTAGGCAAAAGCATGTCTTTGCTACTAAACCATAGTATTCCATAGCACTGAAGTTTGGAAGTTGAGGAGGTTTGGACAAGGGATAGCCGGTGAACTTTCAGGCCCCACCTTCTTCATGGCTGTTCCCACATAGCTCTTGGGCTCTTCTTTGAACTGAGGTAACCTGTAAGATAGAGAACGGCATGACCGTCACCAGGGATAATGAACACATTCTTCTCTATACCAGTTACAGCAGCGGTGCACTGGCCCACAGACTCCATCACTCAGTTTAGTGTTACGAAAAGCTACTTAGAGAAAAGGTCATCTCATCCCTTTTAGAGCTGCAGAGCCATAGGAATTGGAATATGTAAGATACAGACAAATCAGTCACTGGGGCAGGGTGACCAAACACCCTGGAGGATGAACGCTCTTTTCATCCTTGAAAAGCACCGTTGAACGCCAAGAGATAGAGAGTAAGACAAAGAGAAGGTAGTAAAAGCAGGCTGGTGTTTTAAAGGCCGTAAACCCATGGAGTAAGAAACTCTTGGCAGTAGAATCCAAGGGCAGTCTAATGTACAGTTAAAGGCATTAAGCCTGAGAGCAAATGGAAATCCCATTTTGAGGTTTAAAAGTTATTTCTCCAGTTCTTCTCTAATGTCTTTTGAAAGGAGATATAGAACAGACAATCAGATGTAGGACAAAAAAAGCTCCTCTGGCTCTAACATGATGGAGTCCTTCCTAGGGAAACCAAAAACCATGGCTTCCCTGGGACTGAAGAGTCTGCCAGGATATAGAACTTGAATAGGTAAAATCAAGAAATCCAGGCCAGCCAAGACAAGAACCAACAAAGCAGCTTTTTACTACGGCTGGCTGCCCTAGCCTTGGCTTCCTTTGCAGAAATCAGGCTGAGCTTCGGAAGCTCAGCATCCTGCTCCAGGCTGCTTAAGTTTGGCATCTTCTCTAGGTTCCCTCTCCCAGATGCTACCTGCACAGAAACAGACGCAGGTTTGGGAAGCAGAGATTAAACAACCCTCTGCCTCCCTGTGGCTACAGCAGCTCTCTCTTCCTTCTCCCTTGCTCAGTAACCTGGGCCCAGAGAACCACTGCTATCTATAATCCCAGTGGCCTCTGATGTGGCTGTGGGGCTGGCCAGGTCCCTGAAGTGGCTGTGTGGAAGCAGGCAGACTCAAGAGGCCTGGGCAGCCGGGCAGAAGCAAACAGCAGCAGGTTTACCTTGTGAAGAGCAGCTGCACCATGTCTACGAGAGTGTGCTCTGCGGATTTTCTCAATAACTCTGCACAGGCAAAAACAAATAACACAGGTGTCATTACTTGCTGTGCTATTATCAGGAGACTTCTCAGAGCCGACTCCCCTCCAAACTGTGTTTACCAAGGATTATGCCAAACTTATTAAAACCAGCTCCAGCTCAGCCTGGTAGCTATAACTTTACCAGACCACTAGGTGGTACTACGGAGTCAGGAAAAGGAGGACAGACACACTAGATGAGTTTTCTTGGGTCATCAATTGCTATCAATCCCAGAAACCCTAAGGGAGAAGACATGGTTCTGGAAAAGTCTAAGATTCATCTCAACTCCTGCCTGCGGGTAATAGGTTGAGAACTCTACTACTCTCACTTCATAACAAAACCCTAAGGTTACCCAAGGTAGAAGATGGAGAGATCAGTGTCTCTGGGCATCAGAGATAGCATCCTGTATACATATTCAGGTACCGGCCCCAGTTAGGTGAAAGAGCTGGTATTCAAGCACCTACCACTGAGCCTCATTTCAAAGCAAATCCGGAAGCAAGACTGCATAATCTCACATACAGATTCATTTGTTAAGTGGGTACCCACTGGGGTTAGCAACAGAGTTCGGAGAACCTACAAGGAAGAAAGAGAAAACATTGTGATGAACAAAGCAGGCTGAGTAAAGCTCACCTGAAGGTAGAAAATACACCTAGCAGGTAAATTTACCATCTTACCACCACCACCACCACCACCATCATCAGTGCTTGTGTCATGTGCATGTTCATGTGTGTGTGTATGTGGGGGTGGCCATGTGGAGGCCAGAGAATAACACGGGTAGCAAGCTCAGATATGTGGACCAACTTCTTTTAAGGCTGAGTCTTTCACTGACCTGAAGCTCACCAATTAGGCCAGACTGGCTGAGTAGCAAGCTCCCAGGATCCTCCTGTCTTTGCTTCTCTTGGACTTCAAGTATACTCGCCACCATGCCTGGCTTTGTACATGAGTGTTGGGGCTCTAACACACGCCTTCATGTTCACAAGGCACACAGTTTACTAACTGAGCTATATCCTCAATTCTTTCAATTTATTTGCTAACTCACATATGCTAGGCAAGTGCTCTATTAGGGTGTGGCTCTCCTTACCACTTTATCTGTTTGGGTTTTTGTTTTTTTCTCTTGCTTTTGCGTTTGTTTGTTTTTCGAGACAGGGTTTCTCTGTGTAGCCTAGGCTGTCCTTGACTCACTTGTAGACCAGGCTGTCCTTGAACTCACAGAACTGCGCCTGTCTCTGCCTCCCGAGTTCTCAGGTCACACGCATGCACCACCACTCCCCGGCTTTGCTTTTGTTCTGAGATGAGATCATGCTATTTGATCCAGGTTGAGCTGGGACTTGTGATCTCCCTGCTTCAGTCTTCTAAGAACTTCATGACCATCTCTGATTTCAGGGTTTCTTTTTATTTTTTAAGTTAGCAAGAATGCTGACCTCAAAGCTGAGTACAGAGATCAGAACAAGAAGAATAAGAATTCAAGGTCTTTCTTAGTTATATGAGACCATGTCCCCATCAAAACAAAAACAAAAATTTATTTTAATTTAAAAAAAAATTAAGGCCATTTTAGCTGGAAAATTCCAGGGAGGTGGTCCTGGTCAAGGTCCATGTCTTGGTGGTCAGTGTTTAATATTTAATATATGCTTGCTTTACATTTGGCTCAAAATAGTGGAATTGGTTTTTCCAGGGTAAATTCAGGATTAACATATTAACAAGATAACTCTATCCCAAATTCTGTCTTCACTCCAGATACTGGAGAGGGGAGCTGCCAGCACCACACACCTTGAGATAGCTGACCCAGCTGACTCAAGGTCCTAGGAGAGGCATTCCACTGTATAGACTCCGAGGTGAACCATACACTCAGAGAAAAACAGCAAGCGTTTTAAAGCTAGCTTCCTGTTGATTCTGGATTCTGCTTAAGGGGTATCCAATCTGATGAACGGGAGAACCAGACAAGGTTTGTACACTCCTCCCCCTTTGGGCAACTGGGAGTCATCCCTCAGCCAGTCAGTTATTTCTGGGTAATCAGGAATTCAGCCAGAGCCATCAAGAAAAATATATATATTTATATATATTATATAAATTAATTATATATTAAATCAAGTGTAGTTGTGCAGGCCTTTAATCCTAGCACTCTTAGAGACAAAGGCAGGCAGATCTCTGAGTTCAAGAATAGTCTGATCTACAGAACAAGTTCCAGGACAGCCAGGGCTACATAGAGAAACCCTGTTTTAAAAAACAAAATAGAAGCCGGGTGTGGTGGTACACACCTTTAATCCCAGCACTTGGGAGGCAGAGACAGGCAGACCATTATGAGTTCAAAGCCAGCCTGGTCTACAAAGCGAGTCCAGGACAGCCAAGGCTACACAGAAAAACCCTATCTTGAAAAACCTTAAAAAAAAAAAAAAGAAAAGAAAAGAAAAGAAAAAAGAAAAAAGAGCCAGGCGGTGGTTGCATACACCTTTACTCTCAACACTTGGGTGGCAAAGGAAGATGGATCTCAGTTGGAGGCCAGCCTGGTCTACAGAGTGAGTTCCAGGACTACACAGAGAAACCTTGTTTTGAACACCACCACCAAAAACTCCAAAAAGCAAAAAAAACCAGAGCCACCCATGTTCCTGACTTTAGAGTCCTTTCTTTGCTTAGCAGGGTCCTGCCCTAACAGATGGATGACAGATACATTCTACCAGAGATACAAGTGTATTAAGGGCTTCTGGTATTTGATACCAATTCATTTAAAGCTCTTAATGATTTTCCTTAGAAAAAGCTTTTCCTCTGGGTACCTGAGTGCCTTGTTTGGAAACAGAGTCAGTTCCTAAGCCTCAGTGGAGTCAAAGTAAAGTCTGGTGTTGCTGGGAGACTCCGTAAGTAGAGCCAGCAGCACCCGCCCTTGGCTATTAGCCTAACTGTTCTTCCCTCCCACTTACCTGAAGGATTTTCATCAGGACAACTTCATCACTGGCAGGATCTGTGCCCACAAAACGGGCATGAGTAACAGCATCTGCCATGTTCTCCATGCCCTCTGCTGTGCCCTCATGAGCTGGATCTGCTCCAATGAAAGGGACAGTTAAATCGTGTCAAGAAGACAGGGAAAGGGAAGATGCCTGTCTATAAATTGCTTGGATAAGACTAGCTTTCTTACCAGTCCCCTAACCTACTGATTTTTTTGAGCTACCTCAAAATTTTACCCATGGTGGCCCATGCCTTTAATCTCAGCACTGGGGAGACAGAGGAGTTTGAGGCCAGCCTGGTCTACAGGACAGTCAGGGCTACACACAAAAAACAAACCATGTCTCAGAAAAAAAAAATTTTTTTTTTTTTAAACCCATAATCGGCTTTAACAAGCCCCTGTGCACAACTCCACTGAGTTGTCTCAAAATTACCTGTAGTGTTTGCTAAGTATACACACAGCCTGGCTCACTTCTAGAAGCTTCTTTTTGTGTAGGGTGTGTGTGTGTGTGTGTGTGTGTGTGTGTGTGTGTGTGTGTGTTTGTGTGTGTGTGTGTGTGTGTGTAGGTCAGGGGTTGGAATCGGGTGCTTTCCTCAATTACTCTGCACCTTATTTATTTTTTGAGACAAGGCTTCTCCCTGAATGTGGAGCTCAGTGATTCAGCTAAACTCAGGGGTCCTCCTGTCTCCACCTCTCCAGAGCTAGAATTACAGTGTTCAGCTTTTTAAGTGGGTGCTGAGGCTCCAAACTCAAGATCCTCGTGATTGTGTGGCAAGTACTTTACCAACTGAGCCCCTGGAAGCTCTGATTTTGCAGATATGCAGGGGCCTGAGAACCTGCCTTTTTAAGATCTCAGGTAAAGTTAGTACTGCTGGTCCAGGGACACACTTGGGGAACCATTAGTGGTTAGCTACTCATTTGTAGTAGAAGGGTCTAGAAATAAGAGCGGAAAGCAGAGCTTTGAATGCCAAGGTTACAACTTTTCTCTTTTCATCTTTTAACATGACTTCTCTGTGGTTGTCTCTAGATTGTGTACTCTGGTACAGCTGAATTAAGAGAATGAGGGGACACAGATGCTTAGTGCTACCAGAACTTCTGTGTGGGTGCCACACTACAGCAGAGCTAAGGTCCTTTAAATTCAGTCTTCTTCTTCTTCTTTTTTTTTTTTTTTTTTTTTTGAGACAGGGTTTTTCTGTGTAGCCTGTGTGTATATTGGACTCACTTTGTATACCAGGCTGGCCTCTGAACTCACAGTAATCCACCTGCCTCTGCCTACCAAATCCTGGGGTGCGCCACCACGCCCGGCCTACACACACTTCTGCATTTTTGAGACAAGGTCTTACTATGTAGCCCTGGCTTACCTGGAACTCACTAGACCAGGCTAGCCTTAAACTCACAAATCCCCTGTTGCTGCTTCCAGAGTGCTGGGCTTTAAAGGTTGTGCCACTACACCTAGCAATTTCCCCTTGTTTTGGTTAGCTGAAATTAATGGAGTTCCTGAGTCTAACGCTTGGGGAAGCGCCAAGAATCCAGAGCATTTCTCTTGCAACAATGAGCCAGAGGACGTCACTAAGTGCGAGTACCTTTCGTTTTCGTTTTCTCTGCTGTCTTTGTTGGCTAGCCTCTGCCACGTCTAATACTCTGTCCTACTTGCAGCATCGCTCTTCTAAGTACTGAGTGGCTGGGAGGGATGGCGGTTTGAGGGCTCAGAGCACAATGTGGTGAGCCAGCCCCTCCTCCTGTCTCTCAATCAGCAAAGAAAAATCCCACTCTTTGTGGCCCTTGCCTAAACCCTCTCAAAGTCCTTATTTAGGCCCCAGGGCCACAGGAAAGCCAGGTCTTTCTCAGTATTGAATAGCATGTCCGAGTTCAGTGAATAGCAGCTTTGCTCACATCCCAAAGCTCCTGGGAGTCTGTTTCTTCCCCTCTTCCAGGAATCTCTTGGTAAAGTGATTTAAATTATTTTGATCTTTTTGTATTCTCATTCCTTCAGCTTAAACAAAGTAGCAAAGTCCATTTTCCACAGGCAGGTAATGTAACAGGTCCTTAGAATCACAGGAAGAGCCTGCCAGCAAGCTGGACAGTCAGTGGTACAAATCTTGGCCTGGTAGGTACATGGGACCAAATAAAGGCCAATCCTTGGAGTAGGACAGAAAATAACCTCAGAAGTCTTGGGGCTGCAGGATCCAGACTGCAGTGCGTAGTTTCTGCTAGGAGGTCACAGAAACAGAGGATTCTTTGCTTGAGCTCACTTGTTAGACCTTGTGTTCTGAAGGACACTCCTTCAGAACATACTCCTTGCCATGTGGGAAGCCAGCTTCAGAGAGAAGTGCCAGCCTCAGTGCTTTTGCTCTCTGGCTCTTGTGCACTCCTTCCTGCCCCTTTTCTCGTGCCTACAGCAATCATCACCTCCAACGTTCCCCTTTCCCACCACAGGAAACTCCACTGACCAGCTGGCCTGAGCTCTCCAGTGACCAGACACTTTGCCAAGTTCAAGAAGGGGACAGAGGAAGGAGGAGAGATCAAAGGGAAAGAGGCATTAGGGCAGCTGCTAGAGGCTGTGAAGAGACATGGCCTGCAGGTGGTGCTCAGGTCAAGGATGGCAGGGACTGGGCTTGCCTTCTTTTAGGGACAGTATGAAGCTGAGTCTAGTGTGCCTATAGAGGCTGAGACCTTACCTACTCGGAACCTGGCTGACACCCAAGACTCCAACTCCTGTTCAGAATCCTGAATGCATTAGCTGAGGAAGTCCAATTTTCTAGAACAGCTAAAGACTTTCTTGTCCTGAACTTAAAGGTCATTCTTTTGCACTGGGCCAGCTAGAACCTGAGCCTTATCTTTCCTTGTCTCTCCACTGAGGAACAAAAGCAGCTGCCTGTTTTCTTTGCTCCTCACCTTTTCACCAGGGTTTGTAATACGGGGAAAAGAAAATAAGATCTGAGTGGCAACTAATAAAAGGAACCCAAATGCACATCTTACATAAGCTGACTGAGGGCGACATAACTCAGTGGTGGAGTCCTTGCCTAGCAAGTGCGAGGTCCTGGATTCAAGCCCTACTACTGAAAAAAAAAATCAGAGATCTACTTTAGATTGAGTGAAATAATAAGTCTAGAATTTATAATACAATAAATATGAGTTTTTATAACAACTTTATATGATAGATATTAGTCATATCTAACTACATTTATCTATAGTTCTAGCTACCTAACCGATTAGTTATATCTATAGTAGCTATCCCTATTATACAAAGAGCTTTTCTCAACTGTTAAAACAAACCCAAAAGAGAGACAAAGGAAATTTGAAGGTTCAACCTCAAGGCTATAAAAACAACAACAGACAGATTTTGCCCACCAACATGACAGGTAGACAAGAAGGAAAACTGGTAATATTCAGAGCTGAAGACAGCAAGGAAAAATGGAAACTCTCAAAACATTGCTGGTGGGAACTTAAATGCTCCAACCTACTGGAGAAGCAATATATACAATGTAGCACTTATAAAAATGTGATATACTACCAAGAAGAGACTTGATACCCTAAGAGCATATACAGGGGGAGGAGGTCCCCCTCACTCACAGTCATAGGGGAGGGGAGTAGGGGGAAAGCGGGAGGGAGGGAGGAATGGGAGGATACAAGGGATGGGATAACTATTGAGATGTAATATGAATAATTAATAAGTGAAAAAATAATAAATATTGTGTGGGAAATTTAAAAAAATGTGATATACACAGACTTTACATCAGAAATTCCAACTTCAGAAATACATCACACGGAAATAAAATTAGTAAGACCATAAGAACAAGAATTTTATTTCAGCGTATTTATAATGGCTTCAAAAAGTGAATAATGTAAGTAAATATTAAATAAAAGACACTATTATACCATTATATTAGGGATGAATGAGAAGGAGAAATGGAGAGTTGTTATTTCATAATTAAAATTTCTGTTTGGGGCACGAAGAAGTTTGAGAAATAGTTCATAGAAATAGTTGCATAATGCAATGGACATAATTTAAAATATTGAATTATTTACTTAAATTTGATTAAAGGGGGCTAGGATGTAGATTGCTTGCTTAGAAGGCATGAAGCCACTGTTTTGATCCTCATTCTTCATAAAACTGGATGTGGTAGTATGCTTATCATCCCAGGATGGGAAGGTGAAGTCAGGAAGACCTAAAGTTCAGCCATCCTCTCTCTACAATGAATCTGAAGTCAGCTTGAACTACATGAGAGTCAGTCTTTAAAAAAAAAAAAAAGTAAGGGGCTAGAGAGAGTTCAATTCCCAGCACCCATGTGGTGGCTCACAACCACCTATAATGAGATCTGGCGCCTTCTTTTGGTGTATATACAGGTAAAACACTGCGTATATGTGATAAATAAATACTTCTTTTTTTTTTTAAGGTGAAAGGGAATATTGTGTATGTGTTTTACTACAATGAAAAGAATAAATCAGCTATATATGTGTACATCAAATAAACAAATAAACAGGATAACCAGGTTGGAGAGATGGCTGGCTCATTAGTTAAGAGTACTCTGCTCTCTCAGCACTTGGGAGGCAGAGGCAGGTGGATTGCTGTGAGTTCGAGGCCAGCCTGGTGTACAAAGTGAGTCCAGGACAGCCAAGGCTACACAGAGAAATCCTGTCTAGAAAAACTTAAAAAAAAAAAAAAAAAAAAGAGTACTCTGCTCTTCCAGAGATCTCAGATTCACTTCCCAGCACCTAGATCAGGCTGTTCATAAATGCCTGTAACTACAGTTTCAAGGGAACCCTCTTCTGGCCTCTGTGGCTACTGCATGAACACTGTACTCACAAATAAAATGAATACATGAATCTCAATCTCTCCCCACCCCTCCTTTCCCCTCCCCATCTCTCTTTCTCTCTTAAGGAAGATAATACTACCTATATCTTGATACTTGAGAAGCTGAGGCAGAAGGACTGCAAGTTCCAAGCTACATAGAAAGATCTGTTTTAAGATAAGTGTGTGTGGGCTGCAGAGATGGCTCAGTAGTTAAGAGCACTGACTGCTCCTCCAGAGGACCCAGGTTCAATTCTCAGAACCCACATGGCAGCTCGAACTCTCTGTAACTCCTGTTCCAGGGGATCTGATACTCTCACACAGACATACATGCAGCCAAAACACCAATGTACATAACATAAAAATAAATAAGTAATTTTTAAAAAGATGGGTGTGTGCCTGTGGGGAGGGATGTGTTGACATTCATATGCATCAAGCAAATGATTAAGAACCACTACCCTTGCTGGGGAGGCCTGGTGGCACTCAGAGAAAGGATAAGCAGACTACCAAGAGGAGACTTGATAGGCTATGACCATATAATGGGGGAGGAGGTCCCCCTCAGTCACAGACATAGGGGAGGGGAATAGGGTGAAAGTGGGAGGGAGGAGGAACGGGAGGATAGAAGGGATGGGATAACAATTGAGATATAATCTGAAATAAATAAATAAATAAAGTATCATGACACACACACAAAGAACAATTCAAGCCATGTTATTAATACTATTTACCTAACGAAGAAATTTCAGACTAAGACAGAAGAGAGACACTTCTTTTAGACATCTCTGTGTTGTTTTCTTTTCTGTTTTGTTTTGTTTTTTTGAGACAGGGTTTCTCTGTATAGCCTTGGATGTCCTGGACTTTGTAAACCAGGCTGGCCTCAAACGCACATCGATCCACCTGTCTCTGCCTCCTGAGTGCTAGGATTAAAGGTGTGCACCGGGCTGTCTGTTGTTTTCTTACAATAAGCACAAACTACCAAATTTTCTGGAGTATAAGATGACTGGGCCAACTTTTCCAGTTAAAATATAGAGTTTGGAATATACTCGTTGTATAAGACTACCCCTCTTCCAAAGCACACCCTGTGCAGCAGACTCAGGTATGTGTCTATTTGCAGGCAGGGCACAGACAGCCAGGTGCTTTATTAAATGCCAGCAGCCAGCTAGTGCCAGCCTGCACTGCCCCTTTAAGGCATGCTCCACACTCAACCTGAAGATGCACAGCCCTATGAGTTGAATAGGCGAGTTCTGGTGGAGAGCCAATCTAAGCTCACAGTCTCCTGCTCGAGGTACAGGAAGATGCATGCAGCTTGCTTCTCCCTGCTTCATAATCCCCACACAGAGCAGGGACTCTGCTGCGGCACCCCCCACTATATGTGCCGGACATATGAAGCAAGGAGAAGTATGGGAAAGATTAAGCTTTGTCACTGGTGGAAGCAGTTTTGGCGGGCTTTACCCTTGGGCCACCCCATGAATACCTTGTGACAGAGTGGAGCCATCCTGGGCCTGGAATTCAGGAAACAGACCTGGGAACCCCATCTGGGCTATTATTTTCCTAATTGACCCTCCCATGTGACTCAAGACAGGTGGGGAGGAGAGAACAACAGGGTCAGCCTGGGCTTGAGAGCGCGTGTGGAGCAGTGGACAGGCTGGACCAGCACGTGGGCCAGAGAGACACCTAAGGACCCGTCCTGAGGAACAGATACCGGAAGATTCATTCTTTTGTCCCTTTAACCTTTTTTTCTTCTTGTGTAAGCTAGTTGGGTTGTAATAATAAAGCTTAATTGTTAAGAAACAGAGCCAACAAGGAAGCAAGCTGCAGGTAAGTAACCGACTTTGGCATGGATTTTTTGGGATTAAAAAGTAGTCTTATACACTGGAAAATACAGTATATTTGGAAAATAAGGCAAACCAGAGCAGAGGGATAGCTCCGTGGGTAAAGAAACTTGCTGGTAAGTCTAATGGCTGGAGTTTGATCCTTGGGACCCACATGGTGGAAGAAGAAAACCACAGTGTCCTCTAACCTCCGTGTGGACACCTCTCTGTGTGTATGCCCCCTATCCCTACTTCCCCATACAAATGAATACAAATAATTTTCAAAAAAGGCAAACAAACCACCAAGGGTACCAAACTCCTAACTCTGCAAAGTTTAGTAGAAATCAGAGTCTCAGGCAAGGTCCTCTCTTCTCTCCCTCCACAGACAACCCAGTCAGTTAGCATGATGAAGAACAAGTTAAGTTTATCTCTGTACTAGGAAAGGGACAGCTGGTAACAGCAGCTGGCTTGAGGCCTGCACAACCACCAGAAGTAGCAAATGGAGTGTTGCAGAGGTTCAACAAAGCCTAAGTGCTCACCTATGAGTGCGTAGGACAGGAACTTGTTGACAGAGGTGAGCGCAAGGCCGGTGATAGGACCAGTGGTGTCTTCAGAGCGAATAACTTCCAGAAATGGACGAAGAAATACATTTGGCTCAATCTCTGAGAGTTCTGCAAATAAAACAAACAAACAAACACAAATCAAAAATGAAAGGACATTAACAAAAGTTAACCCTGGCAAAAGGTCATTTTTGTCTGTTGAATAAAGTTAGAGGTCTTCTTGGCTGGGTCAGCCTTCCTCCAACTAGAATACCTTGATTTTAGCTCCTGATACTGCCATTTTATCTGTAGAAGTTTTAGGATACAGCTTTAAAAGATTAATATTTTTTAAAAAAATTAACAGTAAAACTATTCAAATGTTGAGTTTTATGTCATAAGGATGATCAGAGCTCTTGTTGTCTCATTACTGTTGTGTGTGCACGCCAGATGGAGTCCAGGACACTGTGCATGCTGTGTAGCTACTCTTCCACTGAGCTACATTCCTGGCCCTTGATCACAATCAGGAAATTAACAATAGCTGGCGATTGGGCGTAGCAGTTCGTACTTATAATCCCAGTTCTCAGGGTGCAGGAGCAGGAAAATCACTACACCTTTGAAGCAAGTCTTGTCTACATAGCAAGTTTCAGGCCAGCCAGGGTTATATAGCAGGCTATTCTGTTTCAAGACACACACACACACACACACACACACACACACACACACACACAGCAAACCAACAATACTTAATTTAATATAACCAAATAGCATGAGTCAAATTTCCATGCTCATTTCGTCATTTCTTTAGTGATATACAGGTATGCTTTACCCGGGGTACAGAGAGCATGACTAAAGAAATTCCTGGGTAAGAGAAAACCTGGTTTATAGTCCCTTGATGACAAGAAAGCCTAAAATAAACAAAAGGCCGAGCAGCCTCCAGTAATACAATCTGTAATCTTGGAAGGTCCTAACCCCTCCCTCCCTTTCTTCTGCCCCCTCCCCCACTTTGTCCCTCCCTCCCTCCTTTCCTCTTTCCTTTCTTCCTCCCCAGAGACCATAGGTAGCTAACTGTCCTAAGATAAAAGAACATCATAGTCACTGAGAAAAATAAGGTTTAAATAAAATAATCTTGGTGTCAAATCACACAATAAGCAGAGTTGGCATCTACATGGTTCTAAGGTTCCCAAATAACATGTCTGTCCTACCTTGTTGCCAGCACACACTTCTACTGTAGCAGATTTCATCCCAAGTCAAGAAGACACACTGCCCTGGACTTCCTGCCTACCAACTTTGCTGAAGGTTGAATTTCCTTTTATACTCCACTGTGGTTTTAGCTTTCAGAATTAGTTCCCTTTTAGTTTGCCTACACAGGCCAGAAATTTTTAGGGATATGATCAAGGCTAGCCTTTAGGGACAGAGAGAGAGAAGGGGTGTGTGTGTGTGTGTGTGTGTGTGTGTGTGTGTGTGTGTGTGTGTGTTCGTTATTATGAACCTTTATTTTCACGCAAATATAGGGCCCTCCCTACTCAGTCCAACCTTTTGACTCTCTAAGTAAACATTTTCTGGGCCGGCTGCTTCCCAGATTAACACTTTAATTAACTTGCAGATTGGGTAGTATTTTCCAAGCCTGTCTACAGTGATCACATCAGCTGTACAAAACCTGCTTTTCATTCCCTACTGGGTCCACCTAGAGATGACAACTTAAAGAAAAACTAAAAGAAAAATATGTGTGCACACATGCATGTGTGACAATAAGCATTAAAGTAGAGAGAATATATTTAGGAAGAGTGAAATATGTAACACTTTTCAAAGGCATATTAAAAAATGGACAGTTAGGCTGGGGGATGGCTGAGTAAGGTGCTTGCTGTATGAGCAGGAGGACCTGAGTTCAGACCTGCTGCACCCGTGTAGCCGCTAGCTCCAGTGCGAGGGTATTTTGCAGCCTAGACTATCCTTCAAGTCTTTACCCACCTGTTCCCAACTCCTAAGTGCTGGGATGACAGGCTCATGAAACCATCTCTGGCTCTCTTTTGTCTGTTTACATTTTTTTTTTTATTAACCAGACTGGAACTAAACATATTCTAAATACTTTTTTGGATTTATTATTTTGTATGAGTGTTTTGCCTGTGTATGAAATTTGCATCTGCATGCCTGGTGCCTGTGGAGAGAAGAAGAGAGTATCAGGTCCCTTGTAACTGGAGTTATGGATGGCTGTGAGCCACCATACAGGTGCTAGAAACAGAATTGGGTCTTCTGCAAGACAAGTGCTCTTTCCTCTGAGCCATCTCTCTAGGCCCAGACATAAAGACTTTTTAAAAAAAGTCCTTATCTATCACATGTAGCTGTCAAAATATTAGCAGTACACTTTGAGCTGGAATGCAACCTTACCAGAAAAATACAGCTTGTATTGCCAATACAGCTGGGATAAGACAAGAGAGACAGACAGATGGACACTACTGATGGTACATGTACTGGCCAGGCCTAACTTTTGCTCCCTGTGTCGTGGCATTGTTCCCTAATCCTTTCAGGACTGTCTATTCAGGCTCAGCTGCCTTGGAAGTTTTCTGAGCACTTTTCAGAGTAACATGATTATTCAAAGGGATGCTGCTCCATGAACTGTGTTTATATGTCCTCACAGCCATGTGGAAGCTCATCTCTTACAGTTTTGATGCCTTTGTTTTCCCCATAGGTAAAATGGGAAGTTCTTGAACTCATTGGCACGAGTGCAGCAGAAGAGTCAAGACCCCTCAGTGCCGGTGTCACTAAGCTCTCATGATGCTGTAGTGTCATGTCCACCTGTTGAAGAGAAGGACCGAGTGGGACTTGCCATGTTCAAGGAGTATGGAGAGGTTACTTAGTGGTCCTGATGCTCTAGTTCTTCTTAGCTTGGCTATTGACCTCCCAGGCTCATTAACTATAGATTTTGTAATGTCAATTTAGGATTTTCTTTTTTTATTTCCTCTTTTTTTCTTTAAGTGCCCTGTAGATACCTGGCAGGGTAGTAACTGATAATAAGCTTATAAAGTGTCTTCTCTTCTTACTGCTACTGAAGAATGAAACTTTTGACTAGATAAGAAGAAATTTGATCGAAAAATCTGCTTCAAGTACAATAGCTGCATAAAGCTGGGCACACGAGCATACTATAAAGTATAGCAACACAAGTTTTTAATTTCTCCTGGGCTTTGAAACTGCCTGCTTGAGTCTGGGTTTGGTGAAAATAGTGCATGCAGAGTAAGGGCTACATCAGCTTTGGCTTGCCTGTATGTTACACACGAACTGCTCACCGGTTCCCTCTAGAAGAAAAAGAACTATTGTTTAAAGCTCACATATCAAACTTGTGCTCCAGGGAGGGAGATGGCTCAGTCTGTCCTCAAGCTGCTGTTTGAGGACAGTCCCTACGGGCCTCATTTAGACTGCTGGCCTTGTTAAAGGGGGCCTTGCTCTCCCTCTTGGATTAGGAGTGAACCTGGACAAACCTAAGGCTTAATTTATAGGGCGGTACTCCAATCAATAACTAACAGTGTATAGCCACTGCTAGGAGAGGAACAGAAGAAAATAATTCCTAGGACAGTCGAGCTATAAAATTTTATTTGCCATTTTAGTCATACTAAACCTATAGAAATAACTTGGTATTGGGGCTAGAGAGATAGCTCAGCAGTTAAGAGCACTGGCTGTTCTTCCAGAGGATCTGGGTTCAATTTCCAGCATCCACAGAGCAGCTCACAACTGTCTGTAACTCCAGTTCCAGGGAATCTGGTACCCAAACACAGTCAAACATGCAGGCAAAACATCAATGCACATTAAATAAAAATAAATCCTTAAAAAAAGAAGCAGTGGAGCTAGGTGGTGGTGGCATACACCTTTAATCCTAGCAGTTGGGAGGCAGAGGCAGGCAGATGTTTATCAGTTCAAGGCCAGCCTGGTCTATAGAGCAAGTTCCAGGACAACCAGAACCAGGTTATACAAAGAAGTCCTGTTTCAAAAAGCCAAAAAGAAAGGAAGGAAGGAAGGAAGGAAGGAAGAAAGGAAGGAAGGAAGAAAGGAAGGAAGGCAGTTTGATATACCTAAGAATTTAATGCAGTGTTTATGCATCCTGGTTTTGAAGTTAAGAAGACCTAGGTCCAAATTCTACGGTTTCCTTTTATTGTATGACCTTAGTTATCACTTCTGAGAGCCTTCCTTCACTTCCTTATTAGTGAAAAATGGAGACGGTGGTACTGCTTCTTAGAGTTACTGAGAGAATAAAATAACCTAAGTATGGCCTTACTATGTTGCTCAGGCTGGTTTCAAATTCCTGCGCTCAGTGGATCCTTCTTTTTCAGCCTTCTGAAGCTCAGATTACATAGCACTGCAACTATTTTGAAAAGTGTTTAATAACCTATGTAGTTGTTGCTAATGTCAGAGGCAAATTGAAGTTGTTTTCCCAGACAATAGAATAGGACTTTCATACAGCAATAGGAAGCAGCTCTAGTAGCCAGCTGTCCTTGTCATCTAGCAGGGATGCCCACTGTGAGCCAGCCATTCACTGATGTCCTAACCAAGACTCATGCATTGTACTGACAGACAGTATTTTCAGTGTGTCCTACCTTTAAAGCACTTATATTTTTAATTGTTTAAAGGTTTATTTAATTTTTATGTATGAGTGTTTTACCTACATGTATGTCTGTGCACCATATGTGGGAGCCTGGTGCCCTACAAGGTCTGGGATTACAGATGGCTGTGAACCTGGGTCTTCTGCAAGAGAAACAAGTACTCCTAACCACTAAGCTATCTCTCCAGCCCCTTGTTTTACCTTTTTAAAGGGGAGGCTATCTGTGATCTCAAGCAGTGCAGGGTAGCCCTATTCAGCTTCAGGAAACAACAGAAGTACCTCAGGCCCAGAGGTTTACCAAGATCAGTCTGTTGTTGGCTCATGTGCTGTCAAACTTTGTAGGCCCTGTCTACATGGCAGTGTAGCCAGAGGGCACACTCAAGAGCCCCTTTTCTTCACTGGTTATCTTGACAGATATCTAGGGAGGATGAATTTTTATGTTATTTCTGCCTTAGGCTGGGGTCTCATGAACATGGCCTGCAAACGATCAATGACAGTTGGAAGGAAATATACATTTATGATTTGTAATCCTTGGAATTTTGGATGTTAACACCAAAATGTGTAAGTTGAGGAATCACTTGTGTTTAATTAACACTATGTTAAGATTTTTTTTTCCCATTCACATGGACCAAACTGGAGGTGGCTGTGGTGGCTCATGCCTGTTATCCCAGCTACTTAAGAGGCTGAGGCAAGAGGATTACAAGTTCAAAGCCTGCTTGAGCTACAGATGGAGTTCAAGATCAGCCAGGGAGTTTAGTACAACCCTGTCTCATCAAAGAGTAAGTTAAGGCTGGTGATGTAGCTTGGTGGTACAACCTTTGCCTAATACCTGCAAGGTCCTGGCTTAAATTCCCAGCATCAATCAATAAACAAATTATATTAATTAAAAAGTAGAATTTCTAAAGTGACAAAAATGTTTAAAAACAAAAATCCAAGTTGAGTTGGTTGATAGACTAAACAGTGAATAATTCTTTTACTTTATAAAAAAATAATCTTGGGGGCTGGGGAGCTGTAACTCCAGCTCTAGGGGATCTAACATCCTCTTCTGGCCTCTATGGGTACAAGCACACCTGTGGCATTTACACACAAGCAAACAGAGACACACAAATCTTAAAATTGTTATGTAAAAAACTAACTTATTCATTGTGTGTGTGTGTGTGTGTGTGTGTGTGTGTGTGTGTGTGTGTGTATGCAGGTGTGAGGGCAACTTGCAGGAGGCACTCTCACCTTCCACCATGTGGGTTCCAGGACGGAACTCAGCCCATCAGGCTTGGTGGTAAGCACCTTTGTCCCTTGAAACATCTCCGAAAGCCTTCCAAAGGGTTTCTAAGGAATTCTATGAAGAATTTCCCTTTTACTTTTAAAGACAGTGTCTTGCTATGGCCTTGAACTTCTGACTCTCCTATCTTTATCTTCTGCTGTTGGGATTACAAATATGCATGCATTACCATACCCACTTTCATGTGGTATAAGGCACTGAACCCAGGGCCTCATGCATGCTAGTCAAGCACTCTACCAACTGAGCCACATCCTTAGCCCCTAACTTGCCTTTCTTTTAAACATTTTTGTTAAAAGAATTATTTATTTTTATTTTACATGTATGAGTATTTGCCTACATATATGTCTGTGTGTCATGTGTGTGTCTGATGCCCATGCTCTTAATCACTGAGCAGTCTCTCCAGACCTGAAATCTTTTTTAAAGTTTTATAACTTAATTAAAAAAAATAATCATTATATATATATTTCTTGAGAGAGGGTCTCTTTATGTTGCCCTATGTAGTTCTGAAACTTCCTATATAGACCAGGCCAGCTTTCAATTCAAAGAGAACTGCTTGCCTTTGCCTCCTGAGTGCTGAGAAATAGGCATACCCCATCATATAAGGCTTCACTCTTTTTTTTTTTTTTTTTTGAGACAAGGTTTCTCTGTGTAGCCCTGGTTGTCCTTGAACTTACTAGGCTGGCCTCAAAATCAGAGAACTGTTTCCCTCTGCCTCCTGAGTACTGGGATTACATGTGCCATCACTTGGTTTATCTTTACTCTTTAAAAAGTTGTTGTTGTTGTTGTTGTTGTTTTTTTTTTTGAGACAGGGTTTCTCTGTGTAGCCTTGGCTGTCCTGGAGCTCACTCTGTAAACCAGGCTGGCCTCGAACTCACAGAGATTCGCCTGCTTCTTCCTCCAGAGAGCTGGGATTAAAGACATGTGCTACCATTCATTGCCCGGCTCATTTTATTATCATTAATTATGATAATAATTATCATAACTATCATTATTATCTGTGTCTCTGCATGTCAGTATGTGCAAGTGAGTAAAAGTGCCTTCAGGGCATAGGAGCAACTGTAGCTGGAGTTATAGATAGCTGTAAGCTACCTGACATCATTGTTGAGAGCCAAACTTGGGTCCTCTGAAAGAGCAAGTGCTCCTAACCACTAAGTCATCTATCTCTCCAGCCTCATGGTTTAACTCTTAAATAGTCATAACATCACCGATAATCAGCAGCTCTCCTCTGCCCCAACCCTCCCAAGTCTGGAGCACAGTAAGCATTTGACTGCACAGTGGACACACACCAGGTAAACTGGTAGCTAAGAGCTGAATAGCCTGCACTATGTGCATCTACTAAAAAATTGTGCTTTGCATTTATAATCTTAAATTTTAGGTCTCTAAAGAGTCTTTTTTAAAAAGCTAAGCCTAAGCAGTGGCGCACACCTTTAATTCCAGCACTCAGGGAGGAAGAGGAAGTGAATCTCTGTGAGTTTGAGGCCAGTCTGGTCTACAAAGTGGGTCCAGGATAGCCAAGGCTACACAGAGAAACCCTGTCTTGAAAAAAACAAACAAAATAATCTGCTTAAATTACTACTGCTGCCTTCCCCAGGAAATCCCTATAAATGAAGACACTATGGATCAAAAAAGTGAAACATTTTTACACAAGGTCACACAGTACCGGAACCATGATTTGGCCTAGTGCCTTTCTTTATTTCATTTCTCTTGTAGAATAGGGCAAAGTTGCAAATGTCTATCTAGGTTTCATCCATCAGTTTAGAATTAAGAATTACAGGTCTGTGGAAGCTGCCTTTAGCAGTTTTCTCTGGAATTAACTGGTTTCTAAAACCAAGACTATATGCCCACCTGACCATTCCCAGGTCTGGATAATTTTAAAGCTAATAATCAGAGGTAAGGGACAGTGTGTGGCTCCATATGGCTCCTCCTTTGTTCTCCCCCCACCCCCCAAGACAAGAGTTGCTCTTGCGCTTGCTTTAGGAGCACTTGCTCAAGACAAGGGCACCCTGTATAGCCAAGGCTGGCCTGACACTTGTTATGCTGTATATATGTTGCACAAGGTGGGTTCAACGTGGATTCTCCTGCCTTAGCCTCCTGAAATGTTAGAGTGCACACCCCCCCCTCGTTTTTTTGTTTTTTGTTTTTAACTTAAAGATAGGCTCTTGTTATGTTACCCTGGTTGGTGTACTTCTGGCAGTGATCTCATGCCAATCTACTATTTCAGCCTCTCAGGACCAGAGATATGTGTCATCACGCCCACTCCAAAGTCTTTTGTTGTTTTGTTTTTGTTTTTGAGACAGGGTTTCTCTGTGTAGCCCTGGCTGTCCTAAACTCACTCTGTATATCAGGCTGGCCTTGAACTCACAGAGATGCATCTGCCTCTGCCTCCCGAGTGCTGAGATTACAGGAGCATGCCATCAATGTCCAGCCTCCACCTCGCAACCCCGTTTCTCTTTAAAAGACTGTATTTCTCATCAGGCATGGTGGCACACATCTTTAATCCCAGCACTCAGGAGGCAAAGGCAGGCGGATCTCTGTGAGTTCAAGGCCAGCTTGGTCTACAAAGTGAGTCCAGAACAGCCAGGGTTACACAGAAAACCCTGCCTCGAGAAAAACAAAAACAAAAAGATAGTAGTTGACTATGTAGCCCTAGCTGACCTGGAACTCACAGAGATCTTCGTGCACCTGCTTCCCAAGCACTGGGATTAAAGGCGTGTGTCACCACACCAGGCTTAGACCAAACTCTTTATGTCCCCTAAACTTCCAGCACCTCAGAAATCCCACTGTAGACTGTTCTCAAGCTTTAACTTTCACAAGAAACGTAAACTTGAATACACACACACACACATCATAGCCAGAAGAGTGGTGACCTGACAATTCCTACAAAAAAAAAAAAAAAAAAAAAAAAGGTGCCAGTAGAGACAGAAAAAACAACAGTAGTTGTGCTCAACTAATTTTGCCCTATGCCTCTGGATATAGAAATGTCAAGAGGGTGAAATGAGAAGCTTCTGTTTCTACCATGGGATGGTTTCCAGGTGTGCTCAATGTGATCTACCGTGTGAATGACTCTAGAAACCAAGGTCAGGATGTGCAGGATGAAGCGCTATGATGGGGCAGGCTGATGACCTATAGAGAGCAAGAAGAGAGAAGTAGACTCAGGGCAAAAGGGTCGAGACAGGCATGTCTGAAGCTAAATGGTGTTGAAATAATATACCCCAGGCCTTTTTCCTTGTCAGCGGAATCCAATTGAGAATGCCCAACTGCCCCTGATAAGAGTCACTCAGGAGTGAAGAGCTTCACGAGCAGGGAAAGCAGCTTATGTGTGCATTTGGGCTCAGGAATGTGTCAGTCCAATGCTGGCCAAATGAGAAAGGGCTACTGCAGCTGAGAACGCCCTTCCTGGGAGGGCAGTGACCGCTGGGAGAGCAGGCTATGAGTGCCCTCTTTTGTTTAAGGGCAGTGCTTGAGGCCCATGGAGGCTCTGACACAGACTGCTGAGGAGAGCAGCAGCTCTGACCTGAGAAAACAGTGTCAGGATTCATCTCCCCTTCAGTCAGGTCGTCCATCACTTGAGAAGACAGGAGACTTGACACTGGGGCAATTTGTGACTTCTCTGTTTAAATGTCCTAATACAAGTAGTCAAGCTTCCTGCCCACTAGTGTTGAGCAAGATATAAGGACAATATCACCAAATCACCTCCAGACTTTGCTTTCTGCCTTGGGTTAAAAGAACCTTTGAGCCTCTCCAATTTGAGGCCCTGACTAGTCAGACAATGAGCCTGTTTTTTTATTTTAGGAAAACCCCAAAACTTCTTTCACCAGTAAGGGCTGGATTTTCCCTCCTTAAAACTGTCTTCTTCAATCTAAAACATGCAGCAGTTACCTTCAGAGAACCCTCCACCTAATCTGCACTCCTGGTTTACTAGACTGTTTGTGCTGAAGCTCTCCAAGGCAGGAATTCTGGCTGCTCACATGTCTTCTTGGTTGTGAAACTATTCAATATGCCTACTATGAGCAGCACCATGGTACTTTTCTTTTAAAGTACTTTAAAACAATATACAAACAAGTCAATCCAGTCTTCAATAGGCCCATGTAGAAAGCAGAACACCAGAAACATTCTTTCTGCTGGAGTTTCACAGGGGGCAGTCAAGTTGCATGGGTAAGAGGCATAGCCTTTGGAGTCAGAGACCTGGATTTGACTCCAGCTTCTGACACTCACCAGTTTTATGATCTCCGTATTCTTGGTTTTATTTTCAATCCACAAAATGGAGATTATGAAGAAAAAAGGTAGGTACGTATTGGGTGTGTGGTATGGCACAAGGTACTAACTAAACAGTGGCTGTCTTATTATCTTTCTCTCCTCTAAAAAGGCTATCAACAGTCCAATCAAGAAGGTGCCATGGGCTGGGTGGTGGTGGCGCTGTGAGTTCAAGGCCAGTCTAGTCTACAAAGCAAGTCCAGGATAGACAAGGCTACACAGGGAAACCCTGTCTCAAAAAACCAGAAGAGAGAGAGAGAGAGAGAGAGAGAGAGAGAGAGAGATGGGCATGGTGGCGCACACCTTTAACCCCAGCACTCGGGAGGCAGAGGCAGGTGGATCAATGTGAGTTGGTGGCCAGCCTGGTCTACAAAGTGAGTCCAGGACAGCCAAGGCTACACAGAGAAACCTTGTCTCAAAAAACAACAAAGAAAGAAAGAAAGAAAGAAAGAAAGAAGGAAGGAAGACAGCACCATTGGCCCTTTAGCAGATACTTTTGAGAAGCTGTATTTTTGTTTGTTTGTTTGTTTGTTTGTTTTTTGAGACAGGGTTTCTCTGTGTAGTCTTGGCTATCCTAGACTCGCTTTGTAGACCAAGCTGGCCTCGAACTCACAGCGATCCACCTGCCTCTGCCTCCCGAGTGCTGGGATTAAAGGCGTGCGCCATCATGCCTGGCGAGAAGCTGTATTTTGGAAGTTCATCTGAACACTGCACTGGGATTACTTGAAGTTCTAGTTTGTGTAGTAACTGCACATATACAAAGACATAACCTCTAAACCAGAAAAGTCCTCCCAGAGACCCTGCCCTCACAACCAGATATGGTGGAAGCTGCCCCTGCTAGAGCCTGTCCGGTGCCCTGGTAGCCTGCAACTGAATCTGGAGCTCAAGCCTCCGCTGCTGTCAAGGAGAAGCTCCTTTGGGAAAGCTCACACCAGATTCTCCTTTCTCTTGGGGAAAATGATGGAGTTGAATAACAGTGAAGATTCCTGGTAGGCTCATTTAAAAAAAAAAGTAAAATCACAGGGTGGTAATACCCAGCACTCAGGAGGCAGAAGCAGGTGGGTCTCTGTGAGTCTGAAGCCAGCCTGGTCTACAGAGTGAGTTCTAGAACTTTCAGGGCTACACAGAGAAACTTTGTCTCAAAAAAACCAGAAATAAATAAATAAAATCTAGCCCGTCTATTTTTCTACTGGCTAAGTTATTATGAATCCATGATTCACAGAATAAAATGCTGGAATGAACATATATTAGAGGCCATAGAGTTTAACTACCTCATTTGACAGAGGAGGACCGTGGGAACCTTAAGAGGGACACTGCTTTATCTCTTATCTGCTGGTTGACTCTGCATGTATCCTCAGAGGCATATCCAGAACTTCCTGAATGTCCCCACATGACCTTGTCGAAGCCTCTATATGGCACCATTCTTGCCTCTGATAACCCTTCAATGTTACTCTGTGCTGCCATTTAAGCAGGTTACCTAAGTCAATGTAACAATATACCAAAAATAATATGCCAAGACTAAGTGAGATTATCCTGAGAATGCAAGGCTGAGTCAATATCAGAAAATCATTTAAACATATCAACATGCTAAAGAAGATAAATATATAATCATGTCAACTGATGAAGATATCTTACAAAATATAACATGCATTCATCATAATTAACACTCACAAAAAACTGATAGTTGTTGAGTAAAATACTGAATGCATTTACCCTAAAAGTAAGAACAGAGCAAATTGTCCACTTTCATAGTGGACTGTGCAACAAGAAAAGGAAATAAAATATCAATTAAAAATGAAAAAAATAAGGAGCTGGGCATGGTGGCACACACTTTTAATCCCAGCACTTGCGGCAGAGGCAGGCAGATCGCTGTGAGTTCAAGTCTAGCCTGGTCTACAAAGCAAGTCCAGGATAGCCAAGGCTGCAGGAGAAACCCTGTCTTGAAAAACTGAAGAAAGAAAGAAAGAAAGAAAGAAAGAAAGAAAGAAAGAAAGAAAG
>OU015757.1:63944084-63965939 GCA_907169655.1 Acomys percivali | reverse complement strand
AAGAAAGAAAGAAAGAAAGAAAGAAAGAAAGAAAGAAAGAAAGAAAGAAAGCAAGCCAGCCAAGTGGTGACGATGAAAGCCTTTAATCCCAGCACTCAGGAGGCAGACGCAGGTGGGTCTCTGTGAGCTCAAGGCTAGTTTGGCCTACATAGTGAGTTCTAGGACAGCCAGAGTTACATTCATGAGACCCAGTCTGGAAAGGAAAAATAAAAAGCATGCACACAAGCAAGCAGATTACAAGTCAGCACTTAAAAGGCAGAGGCAGGTGGGTCTCTGAGTTCCAGGCCAACCAGGGCTACACAATAAGATTGTGTGGAAAAGGAGGGCTGGAGAGATGGCTCAGTGGTTAAGAGCACCGTCTGCTCTTTCAGAGGTCCTGAGTTCAATTCCCAGCAACCACATCATGGCTCACACCATATATAATGTGATCTGATGCCCTCTTCTGCAGATAAAGCACTCGTATACAATAAATAAGTAAATCTTTAAAAATAAAAAAACAAAAAAGGAGTGGGAGGAAGAAGGGAGGGAAGAAGAGAGAGGAAGTAAGATCACACATCTATTGGTTTTAGGGTTAGGAATTCAGACTCCACCTTCAGTTTCCTGCTTTAACTGTTGGCATATGAAGATTAATATTCCAAGGGTTAGCTAAAACAAAAGGAACCAGGCCAGGTGTGGTCGTGCATGTCTTTAATTTCAGCCCTCAAGAGGCAGGGCAGCAGGAGCTCTGTGTGCTCAAGGCTATCTTGGTCTACACAGCAAATTCCAGGACAACCAGTGCTAGAGTCTCAAAAACAAAGTAAAACAAAAACAAAGAAAATTTACTAGGGCATAATTTATCCCCATGCTTGACACAGAGGGTACAAGATCTTACCTAGCTAGGGGCCTTTGTCAGCGCTAACTTTACTCAGGAAAGCACTGACTAAATTGCACACAGATTGGAGAGTAAACGGCAGAGGTAGGAAGCACCCGTAGGAAAAACTTTTTAAATATGTAGCCCAAGCTGGCCCCAGATTCCAGATCCTCCTGCCCCAGTCTCCTTCTGCAAATCCTACTGGCCTGCGCCACCAGAACCAGCTAGGCAAGACTTTTTACCTGCACAAAGTCTCCTACCCCTCACTAACCTGTATTTGCTACATAAAAATGTTCTTAAACCTGCTCTAAACAGAACAGGCTACTCTATATACACTTAGCGTCCTTGTCCCATGAAACCCTCTAATCCAGCACACATCTGATTTGCTCTGAGCTCTGCTGGAAAGCCTCAGCCTCTCAGGGGGTTGGCATCAAACACAGAGCTAGAGTAGGGTTTCAAGCACCTGTTTCAGTTTGTAAGTGTCCAGTTCAGGCCACTGTGCTCTGGCAACAGGGACCCTGATGATGGCTTCTTCTCTCCTGCCAAATCCTCAAATTAAAGAGTCTACTCCCCCAGGGGGAAAAAAAAAAGAGCTGGGAGGGGAAGGGAAACCATGAAGAACTGTTTCTTTTCAAACCAAACAGATGGTCCTTATGATGTAGTGATTTTACTCTTTTAAGTGTTCATCCAAGAGAAACTAAAACAGCTAACAAAAATAGAAAGAAATATTTATAGTGATAATAACCCTAAACTGGAAACAATGGAAATGTCTTTCAATAGGAGATTGGAGATTAGATAACTTTTCTTTTTGTATATCCAGCCATATATAGTTATTAAATACTGTCTAGGAAAAAGAAGGAAAAGAAATACTGATCTAAATAACATGTCTGAAGTTCAAAACCATGCTAAACTTAAAGAAATGAAATGCAAGCCACTCCAACTGCATGAAATCTCAGAACAAAATTAATCTACAGTGACAGGACTTAAATTTAATATATATATATACAGGGTATGGAGTGTGAATCAAAGAGACATGAAGGAACTTTGGGAAGTGATGAAAATGCTCTGTGTCTTTTTTCTGATACTATTTTTGAGTCAAGAGCCAGGTGCGGTTGCGAATGCCTTTAATCGCAGCACTCAGGGAGGCAGATCTCTGTAAGTTTGAGGCCAGCCTGGTTTATAAAATGAATCCAGGATAGCCAAGGCTACACAGAGAAACCCTGTCTCAAAAAACAAGAGAGAGGGGGGGGGGGGGAAGAGGGAGAGGGAGAGGGAGGGAGAGAGGGAGTGTCAATGTCTCTTTATGTCATGAAGACTTGCTTGGAATTCACTATTAGCCTTAGCTTATCTCAAACTTGGAGCCCTGCTGTTTCAGTCTCCCAAGTGCTGGAACTACAGGTCCGCATCATCATGTCTAGCTGTATCTTAAATTATTAAACAGTACCTATATGGGTTATACAGTTATCAAAACTTATTGACTAAACATTGAAATTTTGTATGTTTCATTGTATGTTAATTATACATGAAAAAGCAAAAAAAGTCGCATATTTGTGTGTGTATGTGTGTGTTTATGTGTGTGTATATTATGTTGGTAGAGAAATTGTCTAACATGAGTAAAGATTTTGGTTTGCCGCTGCAAAAAGACCAACAGAGTCAACTAACATAGGCCCATGGGGGCTTACAGAGATGGAAGCATATGTAACCAATGGGCAGTTTGATCTTCATGTGGGTCCCCTAGGAAGCTGAGTGGGTGCTGTCTATGACATGGACTGTGTTGTCTACTTTCCATCACTTTGCTCTAACTGGGCTTCGAGCTCAGTCCTGATGCCATTTGATGTGCTGAAGTAAGTTGGGGGGGGTGCTTTTCTGAGGACAAGGGGAGGGGGAGAGGGGGAAGAGGGTGGGAGAGAAGGACCAGGAGAGGAGAGGAGAAGGAGCTACAGTTGGGATGTAAAGTGAATATATAAATTAAAAATAAAATTTAAAAAAAGAATGTGTTTGCCCTCCCCCCACACCAATAAACAAACACATACATATAGATGATATCAGGAGCATTGGGTGAGTCTTCCTAGTTGGAATAAGAATGAAGACAAAAGAGAAACAAATTTGCTTTCCAATCCACCATCCTGGTAGCACAGGCTCAATAGCTAACTGGGCTGCCACCTCAGTGCCCCTTGAACAACTTTTGGGAAAATAAGTGATTTTCCTTCTTTTTAAAATTTATTTTTAGCTGGGTGTGGTGGCTCACGCCTTTAATCCCAGCACTTGGGAGGCAGAGGCAGGCGGTTTGAGGCTAGCCTGGTCTACAAAGAGAGTCCAGGACAGCCAAGGCTACACAGAGAGACCCTGTCTCAAAAAACCAGAAAAAAAATTATTTTTAATATATGTATTATGAGAATAGATGTCCATGATGGCCAGCAGGTGGCTTTGAATCCCTTGGACTCTAACTTATCTTCTGTTGTTTTGAGACAGAGTCTAATGTAGCACAAGAGGGCCTCCAGCTGGCAGACCCCTGGCATGAGCCTGAGCTGTGATCCCTCAGCTTCTGCCTCTAGATTACAGGTCTATGTGCCTGGACCACCAGATTTTAGGCTTAGTGGGTAAGGCCATGTGCCACCAAGACAATGACCTGAGTACTAGCCCCAGAACCCAACAGTGGAAGGTCAATCAACCCCAGCAAGCTTTCCTCTCACCCCAACATGCATGCCTAACACCTGTACACACAATAAATGCAATAAAAGCCTATTTGAAAAAAGAAAAACCCTATTTACAGACACAGCATTGATGAGTACATCAGCGCTCTGCCCCAGAGCTGCCCAACTGTTGTCTGGTGTCCTGCACAGATGTGGCCTCTGAGACACAACTCTTTCCCTGTAAAATGTAATAAGTAATCAACTGAGGAGGAAACCTATATTCCCACTGTTTAGGAGGCTGAAACAGAAGGATCTCAAGTCTGAGGCCAATTTGAGCTATGCAGCTAGACTCTAAATGAAAACACTAAGAGTGTGTGACCTTTGTGCTTTGCTTTAGCTCTTACGGTGAGGCTCAGCGCTCTTATAAGTTCAGTGGCTCCAGGATCTGAGTGAAAAGAAAAGCCTTGTGATCGTCATCACTCACCCTTTAACTTAAGGAAGATCTTAGAGAGAGTTCTCATATAGGTAAAATAGGCATGGTGATGCATGCCTATGATCTCAGCACTCACGGAGGTAGAGGCAGGTGGATATTGGTGAGTTCAAGGCCAGCCTGATCTACAAAGCAAGTCCAGGACAACTAAGGTGATGCGGAGAAACCCTGTCTCAAAAATCCAAAATAACAACAACAACAACAACAACAACAACAACAACAACAACCCCTCTAATCTAGTGCACAGAGTTAGATCCCTGGAGAAAATTTAACAACTGTTAAAATATGAAGCTGCTAACATGGCAAACCCAATGTGGCATGGGATGAAAACACACATCTCTACAAAAGCCAGAGGGCATATACAACTGTAACCCATCACTCGGGAGACTGAGGCAGCGGGAGACTGAAAGTTCAAGATCAGTCTGGGATATACAAGGCAAGACTGAAAAAAGTTCCAGAAGGTAGATTGTAGATTAAAAAGAAAATGCATCAAGTATGTACTATGTGCACAGTATTCACTGTGGCAGGCATGTTATACATTATTTCATTTCATTCTCAAAAGAACTCTCTAAGGCATGTTTGCTAGAGATTGGATTTGAACTATGTCTACCTGACATCAAAGTCAAATGCATTTTTCTATAGCCATTTGACAGGAAATGCATTGGAGATCCAGAGTTCAAGGACAGACCTTGTGGAATTCTTTTATTTATTTATTTATTTATTTATTTATTTATTTATTTATTTATTATTTATACAGTATCCTGGCCACACATATGCTGTAGGCCAGAAGAGGACACCAAATCTCATCATAGGTAGTTGTGAGCCACCATGTGGCTGCTGGGATTTGAACTCAGGACCTTTGGAAGAACACATGGTCTTCTTAACCTCTGAGCCACCTCTCCAGCCCGACCTTGTGGAATTCTAACATTTTTTTTTTCTTCTCTGACCCCCTCTTATAGCTAATTCATTTTATGTTTTTTAGGTAGCTGTTGGTATTTAACAAAGAAAGGGTTAAACCTACAGTTTGGAAGAGGAAATTCCCTGGAAAATCGAAACACATGCTGTGGCTCTGACTCAATTTCACACCATTTGGTTGAGCAACATCCATAGTGTGTGTGAGAAAAAACTCCTCCCCTCTCAGCCTCCCACCCCCATCCTTTATGCATTCCATCACCTGCTGCTTTCCTTCAGACTGAGTGAAAGACAGGAAGGGAGGAAGACTGCACAGCTCTACTTGGTGCATACTTACGCTAGAGGTTAGCAAACCCAGAGCTGGAAAAAATACTATGTGAAAAAAGAAAAAGTCTATACGCTCTCACTTCTACTTGGACCAGCACAGGATGGAAATCTTATGCTGCTCTGTAATAAAGGAAGGGGATGGCCTCTGTTGGGGAGGAGAGGAGGAGGCTGTCTTCCTGGAGAGTAGGCAGACTTTACAACAAAGCATATCCACACCTGTTTCCTTGCCTGCTATTTGATGCTCAGATGAACTCTGTATTTCTGTCCATGGAATTATGCTTTACCCAGGACAGCAACGGGAAGCTACAGAAGCTTTCCTCTGCTTCCCTTTTCAAACAGATTTTTGCTTATAACAATAAATATAGCTATTTGGTACTGGAAGTTGACCAGATGAAAGATGCTCACAGGAACCTAAACTATGGTAGGACCCATGGCAGATACCAGGAAGAAAAAAAGGAAGAGGGAAGGGTAAATTAACAAATGTTATTTGGGGAGTTTTCAAAGCCTAGTCTATATAAAGACACCCAACAAGAAGCGGACCTTGAATCTGGAAATGACAGGATTTAGGATTTTCATGCTTAAAGACTAAAAAAGCCTTGAAGCTTTTGTTCTCCCATTTTGGAGATGCAAACTGTCATGTACAAAGTTGACCCTGAAGGAGAAAGAAGTCATGAGGGAAAGTCCTGAAAACTGAGGCATCATTTAAAAAATGAAAGAAAGAAAATGCCACATCTTTCCAAACATACAAACTATATCACAAATAATGTCTGACTATAAAAGAATCCAAGAAGCCAGGGTGGTGGTGGTGCACGCCTTTAATCCCAGCACTCGGGAGGCAGAGGCAGGTGAATCCCTGTGAGATCGAGACCACTCTGGTCTACAAGCGAGTCCAGGACAACCAAGGCTACACAGAGAAACCTTGTCTCAAAAAAAGGAAAAAAAATCTTTTATTTTTAAATTGCTGGGTTGGGAGGAAGAGGTGCGTGTGCATATATGTGGAGGCCAGAGGTCAAGCTCTGGTGTGACTCCTCCAGAGCTGCCCTTTTTTTTTTTTTTAAAATGAACTCTCTCACTGGAACCTGGGTTCACTGATAAGGCAAGGCTGACTGCAGAGACCGCCTCACAGATTTGCTTGCCAGTGCCTCCCCAGGGATAGTATTACAAGTGCACAGCACCATGCCCAGCTTTTTATGTGGCTACTTTTAGGTTTAATAAAAAGAAAATGATAAGAGAATAGGATGCCAGGACAAAAATATTAGATTATATGGGGTTTATTAAATGAGCATGGGGAGAGAGAAGGAAAGAGGAGAGGGGTACAGAGAGAGAGAGAGAGAGAGAGAGAGAGAGAGAGAGAGAGAGAGGGAGTAAGGGGGTAAGAGAGAAGAGAGGGAGGGGTGAGGCAGGTATGAAAAGGGGAGGGGTACCCCAGAAAGAGAGAAAGGGACAGAGACAGAGGAAGAGAAAGAAAGAGGAAGAGAGAGGAAGAGAGAGAGAGCCACTGAGGAGAGTCTGTCCTTTTATATAGCCCTGGGCAGGACCACGCCCCCATGGCAGGTAGGCAATGACATCATAAGGTAGGCAAACTGAAGCAGAATTCTAACAGCTACTGGGGACTGAATTTAGGGCTTAATGTTTAGGCATCAAATACTTGACTGACCAAGTCACCTTCCTAGCCACTACAAATAACCCACCTCTGAAATTCAGTAACTAAGATTCCCTGCTATTCAGCATACTAAGTGCTGCCACTTGTTAACTGGCAGCCCAGGCTGGCTCTGAACTACTCAAGTGACTCTCTTGTCTCAACCTCCCAAAAACTGGGCGAACGGCTGTGTACAGCTACACTATTATGGTTTTGAAGTTTGCATTTTGTTTTGGTGCTTGTATATTCTTAGCCTCTGCCCTAACCCTGAACTACAACCCCAGCCCCACAGTTTTAAAATACTGGCTCACACAGACCTAAAAGATGGTTCTGTTCCTAATGCTTTTTGAATACTCACTAACAATGTGATGAAAACATAAGAGAAAGGACAAATGAAATTACCAAGTATAAGCAGTCTATGCTTTAGTCAAAAGCTAGAGAACTAAAAACCAAAAAAAAATCCAGAGGAAAAGAAAAGAAGATTGAGTTTACTCTCAAGAGTGTAATCTAAACACACAAGCGGGCTCCAGCAGTGCACACTTGTACTCCCAGCCCTTGGGGGAAGGCATCAAGAGCGGAAGTGCAAGTCCAGCCTAGGTTGCATGACAATTCCACCACCAAACTGAACTGAGATACTGCCTCAAGAAAAAAAAAATTAAGACCACAAGAAAAACGAATAAAACACAGAAACAATAAGGGACTTTGTCTTTTTTTGTTGTTTTGTTTTTAAGGTTTATTTATTTTCCTATGATCATTCTATCTGCATGCACACCTGCACGCCAGAAGAGGGCACCAGATCTCATTAAAGATGGTTGTGAGCCACCATGTGGTTGCCGGGACTTGAACTCAGGACTCTGGAAGGGGAGAGAATGCTCTTAAGCACTGAGCCATCTCTTCAGCCCTGGGACCTTGTTTTTGAATGAAGTACATAAAAGGAATGAAGGAAAGGAGGGCAGCACTATCTTGCAGTACAGCAGTATGCACTCTTCTATGATGTGCCGTCTCTGCTATTCTAAGTTAGTCCTAACCACTGGTTCACGGCACATGGTGTGATGATGTGAATGGGAAACATCCTTCCTACTTTCATTTGTTGAGTTCTTGGTCCCCAGCATGGTGCTTCCTTGAAAAGTTCAGGGAACTTTAGGGGGTGGGGCATAGCTGGAGGAAGCAGTGAGGCAGGCCTTTGAAATGATCTGATTCCCAGTCTCTTCTTCCCTCTCTCTTTCTGCTCTGAGGTAAATACTTTTCCTCTTCCACACACACCCCTCAACTACTCTGAGGTCCTACCTAATCACGGCCCAAAGCAATGGAGCCAAAGACAGTGGCTAGACATCTTCACAACAAAAATAAGCCTTCTTCTCCTTTATGGTCTTCTCTCAGGTATCTCGGTCAAGCTATGCAAACATAACACACAAGGTCTTGTTTTGATGATAATAAAACTGAGATGGTCCTCAGAGTCTAAGCCTGGCTCGCTCTCCTACAGTGCATGCTCTTAGTATCAACACAGGAACCAGCCTTGACTTCTTATCTCAGAACCAAGCTCTTATTTCTTGGTATTTCTTGCGATGTTCTTGCACACTGTAGAATGCTGCAGCATATACTAACTTATAGCTAAGTGGTGTTTACAAGCTCCTGGAGAACAGAGAGGGACAAGGCGTCTTTGCTTTTGTTAGCGTGTGGTAAGAATGCTATGAACATAATAGCATTCAACTAGCGCTTTTGAATTAGTTGAAAAAGGACGTGTGGAAATACTGAAGAAATACACACCTTGATTTCCTATTAAAAAAAAAATTCTTGTTATTCCCAAGTTAAAACTGGTAAAAAGCAATGTTTACAAGGAATAGGGCAGCACCTGAACCGAAGGTTTCCCACACATGTGGCCAGCGGCTGTTGGCCAGAAATGAGAGTATCAGAAGTAGCGTCACTGTGAGCAGCCTGCCAATGGGTACTGAAAGCAGCCTAAACTTGGAGGTGGCGGCACACTGACTGGAGGCCATTTTGTGCTCTTTGGGGAAAATGTTAATGAGAGGTTTCACAAATGTCAGACTTGCCTGATTAAACGAAGCCAGCTAGGTAGATGTTTTCCATATTAATGCCATCTCTGCTGAAAGAGCAAAGAGGGGGAAGAAAAGGAGGTTTGAAAAAGGAAAATGATAAACCTCAATTATTTACAAAAGAAATTATGATTCTGCTAACTTGAGCAAGGATATCAGAAAAGAGAATTGTTATCATAAGGCAGGCCAAGGCGTTCTACTTTCGTGCCTCTTTCTTTCTTTCTTTCTTTTTTTGTTTTGTTTTGTTTTTTTGAGACAGGGTTTCTCTGTGTAGCTGTAGCTGTTCTGGACTTGTTTTATAGACCAGGATGGCCTTGAATTCACAGCGATACACCTGCCTCTGCCTCACAAGTGCTGGGATTAAAGGTGTGTGCCACTATGCCTGGCCCTTTCAAGAAGAAAGAAAAATTGAGTCTTGAAACCACAGGGTGAAAGACTGGGTAATCCCAGTGTGACCAAGGCCTGGGCCTACTACAACTAAGAACTTAGAAGTTACAGAAAATTCACCGGAACATAACTGTTTTATGGTGGCACATGCCTTTGATTCCAGCTCTCAGGAAGCAGAGACAGATTTGAGTTTGAGGCTAGCCAGAGCTGCACAGTGAGAGCTTGTCTCAAACAAAACAAAACAAGCAAAACATGATTTTTTTTTTCAGATTTATGTGTACACAAGTGTTTTATCTGCATGCCTAAAGTGCACTCAAGATCCTTCTTGCTTCCAGTGCTGAAAGTATTTATGTAGGGTTTTCTCTTATTTCACATGCACAGAATTAGATAATTAAGATCCTTGTTACTAAGCCAGGCGTGGTGGTGCACACCTTTAATCCCAGCACTCGGGAGGCAGAGGCAGGTGGATTGCTATGAGTTTGCGGCCAGCCTGGTCTACAAAGTGAGTCCAGGACAGCCAAGGCTACACAGAGAAACCCTGTCTCAAAAAACAAAAACAAAACAAAACAAAAAGATGCTTGATACTGATACTGACTCTCTTGTATAAGAGTTTATAAGCTGGTGGGGTGGGGCACGTCTGTAAACCCAGCATGTCTGTAAACTCAGCACTCAGGAGGCAGAGGCAGGCAGATCTCTGTGAGTGTGAGGCCATCTTGGTCTACAAAGTTGAGTCCAGGCGAATCAAGGCTACACAGAGAAACTCTGTTTCTTTAAAAAGAAAAAAAAAAGTTGTTTGGTTTTTTTAAATTTAAAAAAAAAATCAGTTTTGCTGTGTAAATTAAGGGGCAGGGGTAGGCAAATATTACTGGTTCTCAGAGTTCAGCTACCTTTTGCCCTGTTTCTCCCCAGCCAGCCTGCAATTGTGCCCCAATCAACCAGCATTAATACAGATGCACAGAGGCATCTATTTGCTGGTGACTCTGCTTAGCTTCATTCAGACTCCATCTCTGTGTGTATTTAATAAATCACACTAGTTAGGTGGATAGGATTAGTTCCAAGTCACCTAATGACTATATCATGAACCATGGCATTAAAGGGATTAATATTAATCTGAGCCAATGCAGTTCAGTAGAAAAAGCCAATCCATCCTTCAATAGTAGCTCCAGTCAGCAAGAAATCCTCAACAAGATGGGAAGATTAATGAGGGCTTCTACATTCTGCCTGCAAATCTTCACCTACCAGGATGGAGAGTAGTGAATCCAGTCCAGAAGAGCTCATAAATAACCTTCAATATCACAAGTATTTGGGGCAGCTGAGCCCAAGTGAGGGAGGGCCAGCCAGCTTGCTCATCTTCTTCTTCTTGTAAACCACACCACTGAGATGGCACAGGAATTTTATGGGCCCACACAGCAGCCGGTTTTGTTTTCTTACACATAAGAGCCCACACCTCATAAATCACTTTCCTATTTCAGGAAAGAAGAGTACTAACTGCAATATGGATTTACCTGTGTGTACTCAGAACACGAAGCTTCTCACTGTAGTAACGCTTCCATAAAAGTGGATAAATAAGCCAACTTCTATCACACACAGAATGTGCTTTCAAGTCCTGAAATCTTTCCTTTGGTCACTCTTCAGTTCTTAGTTAGTGTACATAAAATGATAGGCCAGCCCGGTCACTCTTGATTCACATTCAGAACTGCTTTCTTGTCTGTCAGAGAGCACACACTAGGAAGAAGTATATCTATAAGATACCACTGAGCCAACCAGCCTTTCCTTATGCCCTGGCCTAATTTCACCACTCAGAGACGACCACGACAAATCCAGACAAGCTTGAGAGTGCCACAGGACAAGGCACAGCTTAGAACTTAAACTGGCTCAGAAGCAAATTCATGGTGCCAGTATAATATGCAGCTTGAGGAAGCATTAGGACGCAACCAAGTCAGATTCCTGAGAGAGCTGTCTTCCTCTGTGACTCTGAGGACAGAACCGGGCACAGAGCGGCACAGGCAGAGCTGCGCCTGCTGCGGAAGCCAAACTGGGACAGCTGTTTCTACCTGCAGCACCAAATAAGACATAGATGTGAGGTCAACCACCAAGATTCCCTTGTAATGGATGCAACTGCAAAGCAAAATAGTCGTCTTGACAGTTGAAAGGCTCAAGTCTCTCTCAACCTAGGTTCCCTGTAACTCTTCCTTCACTTCCATCTCCACAGCTGTTTGTCTGAATCTAAGGAAATCAATCATTTCACATGTGAATCAAACCTTCTCAGCATAACACAGTTGACCCAACTTTAAGGCTATGCCAGGACCCTCAGGACAAGTTGGGACATTAATCAAAGTGTTACCATTCTAAGATCATGTGACTACACCACAATAATCTGCTTCAAGCTCCAGCCTCACTAGGTGACTAGGAGTATTTATAGCATGTAAGAGCTACCCTGTCTCTTGCCAGACATTCCGGTCCTTCTAACAAGAAAGGCCTCTAACCATCAGAGGAAAGATGCTCCCCAAATAGGGGACAGTTTGTGTTATATAATTCTATGCAAAGGAGACTTCTGGCAGAAAGCTTTTGTTTTTTTCCTTCAAAGCACCCTCCAAAGAAGATCACTCTGCACACTGCTGAGTCCCCAGGCCATCATGTACACGAGACAGGGCCATCCAGCAGGATGCATCAGCCTCTAGGAATGCTGAAGTCCACATATTTGCCATTCAACACCAAAATGGCCTTTCAAGTTCAATCAGCTATAAATGTTGCTTTGTTTTAATTTTCCACTGAACTTCCTGGAACCTATTATCCAACTGTCAGGGATGTATATTTAGCAAGAGCAACATGGCCTCTTTGCCACTGCCCCACTGCCCATGTCACCTCTAATAAATAGAAAACCCACTCTTTCCTCAATTTGACTGCAAATAAGGCTTGGGGTTAGTAAAGAAAACTCTTGGTTTAAAACACACAGGCAGAACAGTAACTGCCTATAGTTATGTGCAAATCTCCATCGTCCTCTAGGCTAACGCTGCTGCAAGGTTTTACTAGTTCCAGGTAAGTCGCCTCTTCTCACTGAAAAACAAATCTGCACGGATACCTCGATTTGGGGGATGCCAGGAATAGAAATGACAGAGAAACCTAACACAGATGAATAGGAATCTCAGCTAATACAGGCGTGGCAGACAAGCAATACTAAAGTGGCGTATCCTATCAATACGAAGGCCTAAACAACCAAACCGAGGGTGAAGAAAAACAAGCAGGCAGATGGACAGCTTCCATTTCATCTTAGGAAGCTAGCTTGAAAATGCAACCTCTGAAAAAAAAAAAAAAGAAAGAAAGAAAATGCAACCTCTGGGGAACAGAAAGCAAGACACACACCTTTCCCACTCTGTCAAGGTTCTTTTTAGCTACCGACACTTTTTATCCTGACATCAAACAAGAGTAGATTTCATCTGAATGAAGAATACAGATACACCATTACCTTCCCACTTCAGCGCTTCTATCAGCTACAAATTCCCCTAAATCCTCTAACTATCCACATGGTGTCCTTTTCGTTCCACAGTATCCAGTATAATTCTTCTAGCTCAACAGAAAAGATGAGGCCCGTGTGTTGTATGTAAAATATAGTTGGTCATATTTCTCCTAAATTAAACAAATATGGACCAAGAACCAGAAATAGGAGACTTTCTTATAACCTAGAAACACAAATTTAACTAAAATTAAAATAAAAATGATTTCTTTCTGGGAGAGGGGTATTTTTCTGAGGCAGGGTCTCATTCTGTAAGCCAAGCCACATCATAAAGCAGAATGCCCTGTAACTCAGAAATCCTCTAACTAGTGAGTAAGCCCAGCTCAGAATCTCCAAATGTAAGCCATTCCCTATCTTTTTAAGAAAAAGAGTGTTTTTATTTTATTTGGAACAAAGGGGGGAAAAAAAGAAAATTAAGAAAGAATTCCTAAGAGGGACATCAAGAGACAAATATTTTTTCTTTTTTTCTTTGAGACAAATATTCTTTTTAAGGAAAAAATTCCCCTCAAGACTTATTTTTAATGTGTTTGTATATATGTATGTATCAACATGTATATGAGTGTATGCCCATATGTATGCATATGTGTGTATGTGTGTGCATGTGTGTGTTGCATGCCTATGTGTATGCATGCTGTGTATTCTTATGTGTATGTGTGTATATGCATGTATATGTCACACTTAATATACTTGCCTGTAGAAGGCAGAAGAGATTGATGAACAGATCCACTGGAGCAGGTGTTACAGACTGTTGAGAGCCGTCTGATGTGGGTACTGGAAATTTAACTCAGATCCTCTGAAAGACCAGTACTTTTTTTTTTTTCTTTAATATTTAGCCAGGTGGTGGTGGTACACACCTTTAATCCCAGCACATGAGAGGGAGAGGCAGGTGAATCTCTGACGCTAGCATGGTCTACAGAGCAAATTCCAGGACAGCCAGGGATATATAAAGAAACCCTGTATTTAATTTTTTTTTTAAAATTTGAGTGTATGTATATATGCCAAATGTGTTTAGGTGCCTACAGAGGATTTGATCCTGTGGGACTGGAGGCACAGTCCTAAGCTGCCATGTGGATACTGGAGCCGAACCTGATTCCTCTGTAAGAGCAGTAAGTGCACTGAGCTATCTCTCCAGTTCCTTTAGGACATGTTTAAGTTGAAGTACAGAACATCCTAAGTACATAACTCAATGCATTTTCACTTTTGCTTTTCAAATTTAAACTACTGTACCCAAAAAACCAATTATGATCTCTTCTAGTTACAAAGCCTCTAAAAGAAACCAGACTACGGCTTCTAACACCACTGGATAACTGTGACTACACTATATAAACAGGTCTTTGGTCTGTTTAGTGCTAGAGGGCCAACCCACAGACTTGTACCTGTACCACTGAGTACATCCCCAGCCCTGATCAATGTAAACAGCATCATGCTTTTGTGTTGGCTTTCTTTCACAGCATACTGGAAACATTTACCACCACAGGAAAAAGTAATGTGTTATAATAAATATAAAGTCCACTACTACATTTTACTTTATTTATTTCTGATGGACATTTGGATACCTTCCTACGAACAGCACTGCTATGAACATCCTCATACATGTCCCTTGGTGACCATATGTACACATTACTGTTGGATATACCCTTAGACACAGAGTGTGCTGGTTCATAGCAATCCATCTCTAATAGAAGTAGCCAAATTACAATTTCTTTCCAATTTACAGTTCACCCTTGGAGTGTGAGCATCTCAGCTGGCCAACCACATTTTGCTGTCACTTAGCACTGTTTGTTTTTCCTGTGAGCATAGTCTTCAATGGCTGAACCATCTCTCCAACCCAATTTGTTGGGTTTTTTTGTTTGTTTGTTTGGTTGGTTGGTTGGTTTGGTTTGGTTTTTTGAGATAAGGTTTCTCTGTGTAGCCTTGGCTATGCTGGACTCACATTGTTGACCAGGCTGGTCTCGAACTTACAGAGATCCACCTGCCTCTGCCTCCCGGCTGCAATTTGTTGTTTTTAAGATGTTGACTTATACAAGTTCTATGGGGACTTTACTTGCTAAGTGCTGTGTAACAGCTTCCTACAAGACTGAAACATTCCACCTTTCAGGAAAGCTCTTTAAGGATGGAAACTACTCAAAGAAAGCACCTCAGGAAGTCCTGAACCTGACCACATTCACTAGGCCGCTCCCTGACAGAGTAAGCAGTAACAGTGGAGAATCCCTCTTAGAGGAAGAGAAGCTGAGCTGCACACACCCCAAAGAGGACTCTCAGACCAGAGCAGCTGCTTGAAGAAGCAGAAACCAGCTGAGCTGCCTAGAAGAGGTTTAGACCAACTGAGGCACCTGGAGGGGACACGGCCTGGAAGATGTGCAGTGTACTCCAGGTTCTCAGCTTTGTGAGCTGTCACTGTGCTGGGGGGTGGGGAGGTGGGATAGAGGCTTTGGTGATGCAGTTGTCTTTGAGTCATTCCCGCTCTTATAAGTAACCCTTTACCCATATTCTTGTAACCCCCAATAAAACTTACTGATTCACCAAGTTAAACTTTGTCAGTGTCTTAGTTTAGGATTACCATTGCTGTGATGAAATACCATGACAAAACGTAACTTGGAGAGACCTGGCTTACATTTCCACATAACAGTACATCAGTGAAGGAAATCAGGACAGAAACTCAAACAGGGAGGGAACCTGGAGGCAGTAGCAGATGCAGAGGCCATAAACAGATGTTGCTTACTGGCTTGCTCAGCCTTCTTTCTGAGAGGAACTGAGCCACCAGCCCAGGATGGCACCACCACAATGGGCTGGGCCCTCCCCCATCAATCACTAATTAAGAAAATGCCCTACAGCCAGATTTTATGGAGGCATTTTTCTCAATTTAAGTTCCCTCCTTTCAGATGATTCTAGTTTGTGTCAAGTTAATGTAAAACTCACCAGGACAGGTGGTATCTACACTTTGGTCTGTCATGGGATACTTATCTGGGGTGAGTAGATGTGTGTGTTTAGTTTCCCCAGGAAAAGTTTTATTACAGACCACCAAGTTTATGACTGTTACTAGAACTCCCTCTTTCTCTCTTTCCTTCTTTTAAATGACAGATTCTCACCATATAGCCCAGGGCAGTTTTAAACTACTTCAATTCTGTCCAGCCCAAGCTGCCTGGGAACTTGCAATCCTCCTGCTTCAATCACTTACCCTGATTGTCTGTCTGTCTTTCCCTCCCTCCCTCCAACACCCGCCCCTATTCTTTGCTGTGCTAGAGACTGAACTACAGCTCTCATGCTAGTCAAGTATCAACCACTGTGCCATATTTCCATACCCCTCCTTCCATTTTTTGTAATTGTAGGGGTCAAATCCAGGACCTCTGCATGCTACACAAGTGCTGTAACACTCGGTTATATTCTCAGTTCCCTTATTCCTCTCAAAAGTCAAAACTCTGTTGTATTACATACACGTCTCTAGCATCCACTGGATACAAACTCAAATGAAGCCCAAATTCTGGTTTATAAACAGCAGTTTATTGCCTGAATCTTTTCTATGCTAGACATTTTTGGGTGCTTTGTGGAACACCAATACATTCACATTTAATGAGTGCCAAACAGCTCAGGATGGGTAAAAGATGGCCAAGGATGGAAGTGGGACGATGCAGGATTTGGGAAAGAACAAGGAAACCAGTGGAAGAAGGAAACAAATACGTAGGTTGGATTAAGAATGCAGAGGGCCTCAAGCACTAACTGAGGAATGTCATCAGATACATTAAAAAGACATCTAACAAGACTTCTGAGGAATTCATATTACCAGGCATAGTCACAAGTAGAGGTATTACTTTTGGTAAGTGAGGTCTTTGGCACCTAAGACCAATAGGAACTACTGATATACAGGTTCCAATAAAGCTGAAAATCATCTTCCTAGTATAGTATAAAATACATAAGAAATAAGAGAGATGGTGACCCATTTCATAGGACAAAAACACCTACAGCACATGTGCCTGATAATAAATGAAAACTCTACATAGCCTCTGAGGAGAATCGTTTCCACCTTTTAAATAATTTACAGCTTAATGTCAGCTAAACTTAGTAACATCTCCCCCTTGTCCATGGCAAGGAGATTCTTGGCTAGCTTTGCATGGTCATTATAGGCCTTCTCATAGATCCTTGAAATACGATGTAGCCATCAGAATGTCAGCACTTACCTGCTGCTCACACTGTGGACACATGGTCCAGTTTGCAGGTCAGTGACTTACTAAATGAAGAAACAAAACCAGCTTTAGATCTAATTTTAAAATATATGCCTAGGGAGCTAGAATGATGGCTTAGGAGTTAAGAATAGCAAGTGTTCTTTCAGAGGACCAGGGTTCAAATTCCAGCATCCACATGGCAGACCAAAAGCATCTGTAACTCTAGTTTCATGGGATCCAACATCCTTTTCTGATCTTCAAGGACACCAGGTATATATGTGGTACATATACATACATGCAGGCAAAACACTCACACACACAAAAATAAATAAATCAAAAACAAACAAACAGCTGGGTAGTGGTGGCACACGCCTTTAATCCCAGCACTCCAGAGGTAGAGACAGGTGTCGGATCTCTGTGAGTTCGAGGCCAGCCTGGTCTACAGAGTGAGCTACACAGAGAAACCCTGTCTTAAAAAACAAACAAACAAGAAAGAAAGAAACAAGCAAAAAGCTGGGATCCACATGGTGGAAGGAGAGAACTCTTACTTCCACATTCACTCCATCGTACCCAACCCATCCCACCACCATACACAAACTTAAAAATACAAAGATGGTCTTGAATTACCATATTCTGAGACTTTAGATACACCTTATTTTGTGATCTCTGAAATAAGTTATGGTTTTAAAATTTTGTGGCACAGGGGAATCAAACATACACTAGGCAAATCTACCACTGAGCTACACTTCTGGATCATAATTTTTCAAGGCAAAAGAAAAAATTTTTTTCACAGTAAAACAGAAAGTTTTTAGCTAGAACTAGAACCAGACACAGCAGTCAAAGTGGTTTGGTTGGTTGGTTGGGTTTTTTTTGTTGTTTTGTTTTTGTTTTTTTTTTTGGTTTTTCAAGACAGGGTTTCTCTGTGTAGACCAGGCTGGCCTCAAACTCACAGCGATCCACCTGCCTCTGCCTCCCGAGTGCTGGTGTGTTTGTTTGTTTTTGAGACAGGGTTTCTCTGTGTAGCTGTGGCTGTTTTGGAACTCACTCTATAGCCTCCAACTCAGAGGTCCGCCTGCCTCTACCTCTGAGTGCTGGGACTAAAGGAGTTTGCCACCACTGCCCAGCAGTAATCAAGGTCTTAATATGCTATAACTTTTGTTTGTTAAGGATTTTAGGGTTTTTTTGTTTTTTGTTTCTTGTTTTTTTTGTTTTTTTGTTTTTAGATAGGGTCTCATACAGTAATCCAGGCTAGCCTGTAATGCATTATGTAGTACAGGCTAACATCAAACTTGAGGCAACCCTGCTCTTGCCTCCATAGTCCTGTGATTATAGGTGTGTGTTACCATACAACGCTATGATTTTTATTTTTATTTTGGCAATACTATGATTTTTGTCTTCAAAAGTCCTATATGATGATAACTATGATTGTGAGGCTATCATTTGTAAAGCAAGTATTCAGAAAACAGTACATATCCCCTTTCTAGGTTGGAATATATACAAGGAAAAGTCAATAAATCTGAAATATAGCTCAAGTATATATTGGCTTAAACTTAAACCTTGGTGTTCTATTTGTATATATTTACAGTTGGTATTTATTTATTTATTTATTTATTTATTTATTTATTTATTTATTTATTTTTGAGGCAAGGTTTCTCTGTATAGCCCTGGCTGTCCTGGAATCGCTCTAGAGACCAGCCTGGCTTCAAACTCAGAAATCCATTTCTGCCTCTCTGTCCCCCAGTGCTTTGATTAAGGGTGTGTGCTCCTATGCTCAACTTTTGTTTATTTCTTTTTCAAAAATTATTTTTTACTTTATGTGCATGAGCATTTGGCTGGTGCCAGAGATGCCAGAAGAAGGTACTGGATCCCCCGAGGGCTGGAGTTACAGACAGTGATAAAGCACCAAGTAGATGCTGGGAATTGCATCCAAGTCATCTGTAAAAGCAGCCAGTGCCCTTAACCCCTGAGCTACCTCTTCAGCCCCATCATTTCTCTTAGAATTCAATCATACATGCAGGTGGAGATCTCATTATCTACTTTCTAAAGGTAGTGACTTTGAAATGAGAAAAATGCAAATCTTAGTTCTAATACGATCTTTTAAGCCTCAGTTTCCATATCTGTAACATAAAGAAAAAAATTCCAACCCTACCTCATAAACTTATTTAATAATTATGTAATATAATGAGTAGAAAACATTTGGATATAGTTACATAAATTTTTGAAAAGATTTGAACACCATCAATCTGGTCTACAGAATGAGTTCCAGGACAGCCTGGACTAGACAAAGAGACACTGTCTCAAACTGATTATGAGTAGAGTGCTTCCCTAACGGGCAAGGGATCTTGGGTCCCATGTCTGATACCATAAAACTGGTATCACGAAACAGTGCTGCACAGACTCCAGAATACTGAGTACAGAGTTCAGTGAGATGGTGACTGAAACCATTAATGACCTAAAATAGCTGGGGATCTGGGTTTCTGCACGCTATGAGCTGCCAAGGTATATGCTAAGAGGAGGCCTAGGAGCACCTTAACACTTAGCATGTTCTTCCTTAGGCACAGCAGCATCCATATGGAAGCACTCTGAATTATTCTTTTTTTAAATAATTTATTTATTTTATTTTAGTTGTGAGTTGCCATGTGGTTGCTGGGAATTGAACCTGGGTCCCCTGAAAGAGCAGGCAGTGCTCTTAACCACTGAGCCATCTCTCCAGCCCCTCTGAATTATTCTTTAGGGAGCTATAACAGCAGAGAGTCATCAAGACTTTCTAGCCAGGAAGCTGGGTGTGACAACACTTCAGTAATCCCAGAATTTAAAAGGTCAAGGCAGGAGTATGACGAGTTTAAGATCATTCTTGGCTAAATAGTGAGTTTGAGGACAGCTTGGCTGTATGAGACCCAGTGTTAAACAAACATAAGATTTTTCCAGCCAGGTAAGATAGCTACAATTCCAGTACTTCAGAGGCTGAGGCAGGAGGATTGCAAGTTGCAGGCCAGCCTGGGATACACAGTAAGACTGTGTCGCAACAAACAAACAAAGATAAAGAATCATTACGGTCAATTGATTCTGACAAGGGTCCTAAGAGTGTTCAAGCAGAAAAGAGCAGTTATTTCAATAAAGAGCGAGAGGCAACTAGACAGTCATATGCAAGAGAAGGGCATTACAGGCATGTACCATCATATTTGGCTTCCCTGGATTTTCTATATAAACAGTTATCAAGATACAATTTGGAGCTGGAGTGATGACTCAGCAGTTAAGAGCACTAGCTGCTCTTCCAGATGACCTGGGTTTGATTCTCAGTATCCACATGATGGCTCACAACCATCTGCACCTCCAGTCCCAGAATATCCATTGCTATGCTCTGGCTTTTGAGGATACCGCATACACATGGTGCACTGACACATATGCAGGTAAGGCACCTCCACACATAAAACAATAAAATTTAAAAATTTAAAGATATAATTTATTTAGAAATGTTATAAAATTTTATAACTTCAACTATAAAAGTATGAAAAATTAACTCAAAATGGGTAAAAGATCTAAATGTGAACACTAAAACTATCAAGTTCTTAGTCAAGTGTGGTGGTGGAAGCCTTTAATCCCAGCACTCAGGAGGCAGAGGAAGGTAGATCTCTGTGAGTTCGAGGCCAGCCTGGTCTACAAAATAAGTCCAGACAGCCAAGGCTACACAGAGAAACCCTGTCTCGAAAAACCAAACCAAAAGAAATAAAACAAAACAAAAACTTGACAAGTTCTTGAAAAAGTTTTTAAATATATTTCAGGACAGAATTAAATATTCTATCATTTGGAGATGATCTTGGACTTTGCCTACAGGCCAACAGAACCATTTAAAAATTTTGTTTATGTGTGTGTGTGTGTGTGTGTGTGTGTGTGTGTGTGTGTAGCGTGCACATGTAGAGCTAAGGAGACAACTTTCTGAAGTTGGTTCTCTCCTACCTTGAGGGTTCTGGGGATTAAACTTAGGTTGCCAGCCTCACAGCAAGTGGCTTTAACAGCAGAGCCACCTTACAGGCTCCTTTTAAAAGGTGTGGCCCAGGATAGCCTCAAACTTGTGATCCTTCTGCCACCTCAGCATACCCCACTGGTAAACACCAATACAGCAATAGCCAACAAGTTCTCCAGTGGTGCAATCAGTTAGAGCGATGTACTTATAGAACAACAGCCAATGGAACCATTTTGAAAAGTCTTTTAAAAAAGAAAAGCCTTTAATCCAATTTTTTCTATTAAAAGGTCATATATCTATTAACATAATTACTTTTCTTTGGTTTGCATTTTTCCTTATACTATATTCTGATTATGGTTCCCCTTCTCTGGCTTCTTAAAAATTCCCCACTCGCCTAAATCTACACCCTTTCTCTCTTTTTAGAATATAAACAGGCATTTAGTAACAATAAAATAAAATAAAAACAAACTGGAGGGGCTGGGGCGATGGCTCAGTGGTTAAGAGCACTGCCTGCTCTTTCAGGGGACCCAGGTTCAATTCCCAGCACCCACATGGCAGCTCACAACTGTCTGTAACTCCAAGATCTGTCACTCTCACATAGACAGACATGCTGACAAAACACCAATGCCCACACAAAGGCACACATGTATATACATAATTTAAAAATTAAAAGTAAAAAACTACCTTACAGCCTATTTTTCATTGCTGGAATAACTATAATGCTACTATGACCTTAATTTTTTTTTAACCTTTGAATAATACTTGCCCTCTCTGTTGTCACCCCGCTGTTGTCAAAGGCTGTGGCTAACAGGAAGAACCGGCTCTTGGAGCTCCAGCGGTTCTACAGATCAGCTGCCATCTCCCAAGGATGAGGAATACTTCAGCTCCTTCTTTAATCAATTTGTTCAATCCCAAGTGCAGACTA
>OU015757.1:63915234-63932999 GCA_907169655.1 Acomys percivali | reverse complement strand
AGACAGCCTACATCCATGTACATACTGGCAGCACTAACTGGACTCAGTGATTTTTTTTTTTTAAGAGTCCATGGGGCTGTAGAAATGGCTCAGTAGTTAAGAGCAAGTGCTGTTCTTCCAGAGGATGCAAGTTTAGTCACAAGCACCTATTAACTCCAGTTCCAGGAAGCCAATGCTCTCTTTCGGCCTCTGAGGGCAATTGTGTACAAGTAGTGCACATACACACACTAGGGCACACAGAGAGACACATAAAATAAAATAAAATAAATAAATCTTTTTAAAAAGAGCACACAGGCCAAGTATGGTGGCAGAGGCCTTTAATCCCAGAACACAGGAGGCAGAGGCAGGTGTATCACTATAAGTTCCAAGACTACATAGTAAGACCCTGTGTCAAAAACAAACAAAATGAAAACATAAGGTTGGGAGGGAAAAGTAGTGGAAGAGAAGGGAGAAAATGGGGGAGGGTATATTTAACCAAAATATCATATGCATGTATGAAATTACCAAACAATTAAAAAAGTATAGCTTCTGGAATGATATAGCTTAGTGACAGAGCATGTGCTTAGCATGGAAGCATGAGGCCCTAAGTTTGATTTCCAGCAACAAATACACACAGGCATGCACGCACACTTTAAAGTTTCTGCTTTCACTCTGTCTCTCCTAGAACATATACCTAGAGGTGATATAGCAGCTTCTACTTGGCTAGCTGTCCTGCTAAGAAGCCTACACTACACAGGATGGCCAAGGTGAGCTTGGAAACAAACCTTCCAGTTCAGTTCGGCCTTCAGATGGCTCTCTCTCTGCCTGGTACCTTGAAAGAACCTATCTACTAGCTAAGTAGCCCCAAATTCCTGACTCAAAGAAACTTTTGAAATATATATATATATTTAAAAACCTGCCATATACTTGGGAAATTTGCTATACAGCAATAGACAGGATAATATCAAATTAAACAAGTTTGATAGAAAACTGTACTGTATGATAATATAACTATTTGATGAACTGTTAGGTAGGAAAGAATCATCTGGGCTGGGAAGATGCTTTAGCAGGTAAGTGCTTTTCTCCAATCTGACAACCTGAGTTCAGTTTTTGGGACATAAATAATCGAAATAAGAAAGAATCATATTCAAACTAAAACTGAGCAATGCCTAAGGCATCACTGTAAGTAAGAATAAAGAAATAGCTTCATTAGAAGGGATTATCTATTTTTTCCAATATGAATCTAAGCACTGTCACAGTCGAAGAGACTCCACGAGAAAAGCCCAAAGCATTATTTTCTTGCTAATTATATTACCTATCTTCTAGCTCTACAGATATGGGGTTAATTAAAGATAGGTTTCGAATACAAGGAAGCCATGGTGAGAGGGTTGTCTCTTATCAGATCAGCTACGGGTTAAAGTTGAGGCAGCAAATTTATCCCCAGAGACATATGCCTGACACTAAGTTGAGATTCACACGATTCTCCCGAGTTTTCCTTACCTCTAAATGCTGGATAACTGATGTTCACTGAATTCTGATATTTGTATGAATAAAAATGAAGGGATTTAGCAAATCTTGTTCCTGCACACAGTTGTCAAAAAAAATCTGACCTTTAGAACAGGAAAAAGAGGGGGATTTACAGATTTAAAGAAGAGGCAGTAGCTGTCTGCTGTATAACAAACCTCTGAAAAATTATGAAGCAGTGAAAATCCCCTACAGGTCCCAACAAAATATGTCCAATTTGCATTCCAGCAAAGCTTTCCATACATACCACTTGGCTCCTGTGTATACTTCCAGGCAAATAAAGCCCAAGGAATAATCCCACTGGGACCCAAGTCTGATCTCTGATATATTACAGCTATGTAGCTTCGGACCTAGCTCCACAAACTGCCTTTCTGGTTCCAAATAACTAAATCAAACTCATCCTGATAAGCTTTGAAAACAGGGAATGTGAGGAGTGGTTTAATGAATGTTACAACTCAACCTATTACAGACCACAGTACATTACAGAAAGGGAAGTGGGTCTTATGCTTTCCACATCCCCAAATCTCTCAAGACAAAATCCAGGCATACCTGTCATTCACCACACCTGACTTATTCAAAGCCTGACTTTGATCAGATGGTTAGAACGCACTCGTAACCCAACGTCAGTAAGTACTAATGGGTGGAGGATAGTACAGTGACTACCATCTGTTCACTTTGAAACTGGCTCAAATTTACTGAACAACAACAAAAAAGCAACCAATAGTAGCATTAAATACTTAAATATATTCAGACTCATAGTATTTTATGGAACTACATAACAAACATTAGTATTTAACAAATAATCTTTCTAAAGGTTAGAAAAATCTATCACTCAACATGCTAGGAAAGAACACTGCTAGGAAAAAAAGGAAAAAATGTATTAATAAAGAAAAGCAAAAAACCAGCAGTTCCAGTGTGCAGCCTTCTTCCTTCCTTCCTCTTCCTCCCTCTTCTTCTCTTTTTGGAGACAAGGTCTCACTATGTAGCCCTGACTAGTCTAGAGCTTACTATGTAAATCAGGGTGGTCTTGAACTTGCAGCCATCTTCTTGCCTCTGCCTCCCAAGTGCTAGAATTGTAGGCATGCAACACCATACTTGGCTAGAGATTTAATACCAGTAGTAGTGGAAGGGCTGAGATAGAACCTAGTAGTAGAGTGGTTAAGACTGAATGCACTAATTGCATATGTTAAATCCTGAGTTTAACCCTTGGCATCACACACACACACATACACACACACATACACACACACATACCACAAATAGTAGTAATAACTGAAATATGGTACCCTTCAAAAGAACCAATCAAATATCAGAAAAGGAGTTAACTCCCTCTTTAGGCTATTCTGGGGCCAAGACTGTAGCTCAGTGGTAGAGTACTTGCCTAGCATGTGCAAGACCCTTTGTCTGATCCCTATCACTACTGCCAATGAGAAAAAAAGATTGATTTTATAAGTAGGCATATAAAGTGGCAATCCATAAGCAAGCTGAGACTGTTGTATGGTTAGCAAGATTCAGCCGATGATGTCGTCTAGGAATCTAATGGCAGAATAAACCAGAAATAACATCCCATCTAAAGACACAAACTATAACTGACACTTTTTTTTTTTTTTTTTTGAGACAGGGTCTCATTATGTAGACTTGGGTGTCCTGGAAATCACTATGTAGACCAGCTAGCCTTGAAACTTGCAGAGATCCACCCACCTCGGCCTCCCAAGCGCGGGGATCACAGGTTATACCATCAAACCCAGCAACGTTTTCCTTTTTTTGCAATCATATTTGATCACTATATTTGCCGCAAATTGTAGATCTTTTGTTGTTGCTTTTCAGTGCTAGAGACTGAACCCAGGGCCTCAAGCATAACAGGCAAGCGCTCTATCGACTGGGTTACACCCCAACCCAAAAAAACTCATTCTTAATTCTTAAGCACAGAAAGTAAAACCTTAAAATACTGAGCCCCAAAGAGCAGCCCAGTTATTCCAGGAAAGATGTTGCTAGGAGAACCAGAACTGGGAAGAGCTTTATTATAAAAGTCCAAGTGGGTCTCAACAGCTTTAGAAGATATGATGATAATAATTTTGTAAAACAAGGCTGGGAACCTAACTCAAGGTTGGAGTACTTGTCTACTGTCTTAGTTAGGGTTTTATTGCTGTGAAGAGACACCATGACCAAGACAACCCATAAAAGACAACATTTCACTGGGGCTGGCTTATAGTTTCAGGGTTAGCTCATTATCATCATGACAGGAAGCATGGCGGCATGCAGGCTGACATGGTGCTGAAGGAGCTGAGAGTTCTGCATCTGGATCCAGAGGCAAAAGAAGAGAATTGTGTGCCATGATAGGCATAGCTTCAGCATAGAAGACCTCAAAGCCCAACCCCACAGTGACACACTTCCTCCAACAAGGCCACACTTCCTAATAGTGCCATTCCCCATGAGCCAAGCATCAAAACACATGAGTTTATGGGGCCAGACCTATTCAAACAACCATATCTATCATACTTTCTTTTTAATTTTTTAAAGATTTATTTATTTATATTTACAGTGTTCTGTTTGCAGGCCAGAAGAGGGTACCAGATCACATTATAGATGGTTGTGAGCCACGATATGGTTGCTGGGACATGAACTCATGACTTTTGGAAGAGCAGCCAATGCTCTTAACCTCTGAGCCATCATTCCAGGCCTTTCTTTTTAATTTTTAAAGTTTTTATTTATTATAATTTATTCACATTACATCCCGATTGCTATTCCCTCGCTCTTATCTTCCCATTCCCATCCTCCCTCCATTTTCCACCTTATTCCCCTCTCCTAGACCTCTGACTGGGGGGGGGGCTCCTTCCCCACCATCTGATCTCAGCCTACCAGGTCTCATCAGGTTAGCCTGCATCCCCTTCCTCTGTGTGTCCACAAGGTTGCCCCAGCAAGGGACAGTGTTCAAATTGCAGGCACCAGAGTTCATATCCCAGGCAGTCCCCACTCTCCTCCAACCTCCCACATGGAGAATGAGCTGTCCATCAGCTACATCTGAACAGGGGGGGGTCTAGGTTCTCTGCTTGTAATGTCCTTGATTGGTGCATCAGTGTGTGCAGGCCCCCAGACATCTATCATACCTAAAGAAAACACTTATTAGTAAGAATATAGAGAAATCAGAACCCTTCTGCACTTAGAAGAATGTAAAATGATGGCTCGTATGCCAAGAAAAGCCATCTGGCAATTCCCCACAAAGTTAAACATAAAATTGCCATATGACCCAGCATTATATTGCTAAGTATATGCCCAAAGAACTGAAAACAGGCACTGGAACACACGCACACATGCTCTTAGCAGCACTATTCATAATAGTTAATCAGCAGAAGCAATCTAAATGTTCATAAACAGCTGACAGGTAAACACAGATGATAAGATATTACTTAGCCATAAGAAAGAATAAAGGGTTAGGGATGTAGCTCAGTTTGTAGAGTGCTTGCAAAGCTTGCACAAGCCACTAGGCTTGATCCACAGTGCTAAAATTTAAAAAAAAATTTTTTTTAAATAAAATACTGATTTATACTACAATATGAATGAGCTTCAAAAAAAATTATGCCAAACTAAAGAAGCCAGGTGAAAAAGTCATTTAGTATGATTACATGTAAATATTTTTCTCCTTTCTATGTGATTCCATTTATATAAAATCCGTTGAGACAGAAATGTAGACTGGTGAGTCAGGGTTTACCACTGTAATAAAGTGATTTCCTATCAACAAATTGTTCTGGGCTCAATCCCCAGCAAATAAATAACTACATGATTCTAGAGTGGTACTGACCAGCAGCCAGGTTAAACTCCTTAAAGAGTAGATAATTTCTTTCAGGGATAATTAAAATGTTCTGGAAATAGAGGAGGCACATTGCTAAATGCCCCTACACTGTTTATTTCCTATCCCCATCCCCCACCCCCCACCCCACCCCACCCTGACAAAGTTTCCCTGTGTAACCCTCCCTGGCTATCCTAGAACTCACTCTGTAGACCTGACTGGCCTTGAACTCCAGAGATCTAACTGCCTGCCTCTACCTCCTGAGTTCTGGGATCAAAGGCCTGTGCCACCACACTGGGTACCTGAGATAGTCTTGATACTACGTAGGATTATCTGGAATGTGGTGCATGCCTATAATCCTGTAATTGCAGCCCTTGAGAGGCTGAGTCAGAAGGATTGCAAATCTAGGCTAGCCAGGCTACATAGAGGGCCCCTATCTGAACAAAAGCATGTTAGTCAATAGTAACACACCACTTAACCTTTTTCCTGCATCCCTTTCGCTCATCCTTCTGGATGGGGTAGTCAGAGTGAGTAATTACCATATCTTATTGGCCTTTTTTTTCTAGCACTACAGTTATGTGACTCTCAAAACCATAGCTAGAATTTCAGCCTCTGAAACTAGACACTGAAACTAAAAAAAGAGAAGAAAAAACAGTCAAGTCCATTGTTCCCAGCTCGTTTCTTCCACACCTGCTGGACACTGAATAGGTGTGGGGATGTACATGCCGTATTCTCAACAGGCTTTCCTACTGAACTTGGTGTCCAACAACAGGGACCAGAAAGCAACCTGAATGGAGCCTGCTATCAGAAAGTAAGGTCACAAACTGGGTGGTGGTGGCACACACCTTTAATCCCAGCACTTAGGAGGCAGAGGCAGGAGGATCGCTGTGAGTTTGAGGCCAGCCTGGTCTACAAAGTGAGTCCAGGACAGCCAAGATGACACAAAGAAACCCTGTCTCGAAAAAAAAAAAAAAAAAAAAAGTAAGGTCACATAGACAGCCTGCCTAGGAGTCTCTGTGATTGGCTACTTTGTTGGACATAGAAGAAATATGAAGAGTAAGTTGTACGCCCCTGCCCCCCATAAGATTAATATAGAAAGCATGTGGCTTCCTGCTTTCTTTCTAGTATACTAGACTTGTTTTCTAAATTAACTACTAAATTTCCATTCACTATAGAAGGGCCCCACAGCAAACCACACCCACCTCTGCCTGGACTGCCCCTGCAGACGGCCAGCTCTAGTTTGGCCCTTGCCCTTTCCCAAATCACAGCCACATTTTACTTGATTTTAGCGAACACAGTCTGTAATCTTTTTGGATTCTGAGGTTTTCTTTTCTTTTTGTTGTTGTTTTCTGAGACAGGGTTTCTCTGTGTGTATCCCTGGCTGTTCTAGAACTAGATTTATAGATCAGGCTAGCCTTGAACTCACAAAGATCCACCTGCTTCTGCCTCCCCAGTGCCGGGATTAAAGGTGTACCCAACACGCCCAGCTTTGGATCCTGAGTTTTAACTGAGTTTAAAAGGCACAGTCTGTTTTCTAGATAGTGTATCCAAATGAAAAAGAGAAACACTGTCATAGCCGCGAATTGTCTAAGGAGAGATGACAACTCAATATAAAATGGTACCCTGGGTAGGATTCTGAAACAGAAAATGGCACTTAGAATAAGGCCAATGAAATGTCATTGTGAATAAAGCATGGACTTGAATTACTGTAACAAAGTACTACATTAATGTAAAATATATAGCAGAAACTAGGTATGAAACACAGGAAAACTTTTAATTTTATTTATTTATTTTCATTTCATGTTTATAGGTGTTCTGCCTACACATATGTCTATATACCATATGTGTGTCAAGTGTCCACAGAGGCCAGAAGTGGGCATTGGATTCCCTGGAACTGGAGTTATGGATGGTTGTAAGTGCCATGTGGGTATAGGGAATTGAATCCAGGTCCCCTGGGAGAACAAAAGTAAGTGCTCTTAACTGCTGAGCCATCTCTCCAGCCCCTATGGAAACTTCTTTACAACATTTCTACATTTCTAAATCAATTACAAAGTAAGTCTACCTAAAAGAATTTGGTTTTGGTTTAGTTTTGTGGCAAGGTCTCTCGTTGCCCAGGTTAGCCTTGAACTTGCTATTATAGCAAAGGAGGACTTTGAACTCCTGATCCTCACACCGTGATCTCCCAAGCATAGGATTACAGGGGTGTACCACAGGTTTCTAATGTGCTGCTGGGAATGGAAACAAGGATTCCATGCAAGCTAGGCAAGCATTCGACCAATTAAGCCCCTACCCCAAGGAATTTTTAAATGCAAAATTAATTTCTAATTCATTATGTTCTATTCTATCGTAATATGTAACCTCTTATAGATTTAGTCTATGATACAGTGTTGGTAGGTGGGCAGCCATCTTAGCAGCTCAGATAACAAAGAGCTTAAAGAGTTAAGTTCTGTGCTAGAGCCTAGCTCCCAGAAACATCCCAGCTGTCTCTTGCCAGCTGCTGCTTCATATCTGACTTTCAATAGAGTTGATTTTCTTTGTATGATTATTTTTGTCTCTCAACCTGTCTGGTTTGAGGAAAGAATGGCTACTTTTTAAAAGAGACTTTAAGCAGGTAGGGATTTTAAGACTGTAAAAAAAATGAAATTTGAGTCATGGGTATGGCTATCTATTGGGTCTATTTCCTAACTTGTTGAAATAGATCTGATTTTCACACCCAACTTCAAATGTAGAAAGAGACAGACAACCAGAGACAGAATTCAGCAAGTGTACCCGACCCCTGCCAACGCCTCTTCTGCTCTCAGGGGGAAAAAAGAAGAAGAAAGCAAAAGTCCCAGAAGTACAGGAAACTGTTTCTCAGAGGAAAGACAACACTTCCTTTCCCAGAACAATCCATCTCCCACACTGACATCCTGCTCCTGCTATATTTACCCAACCCCAATCTGCCCATGATAGGCTTCCAGCTGCACTCCTGCCACATGGTCCTGCCACTCAGCTGGAGTTCTCAAAGGGGAATCTGTCCAGAGGACAGAGCCTAGAAATCACTACACACTAATCCATGCTTCCTCTATTGCTAGCCTTCAGAGTAAAGTGAGACAAAATACGAACAGTATCACTCTCTGTTTATTTTGGAAGTGACTGGGGAGACAAGAGGAACTTCACTTTATATAGTGGCTAATTTTGACTGCTCTCATAGTAGCTAGTGAGGGAGTATGAACAACAAAAAGACTGAAAAAGGAAAGTTAAAAATAACCTTGTGGATGCTAGCCAGCCAAGGCATATCACTTAATATTTTCTTCCTCCTTAACCCACTAGGATCAGTCTGTCAAGTCACCCTATTATAAGAGGGATCTCTTCAGTTCTGAACAGACAGATGCAATGAATAAAGCATGGGAGTGTTTCATTCACCCACTTCATCCTACTTTATAACACACTCACTGAAAGGGGAAAGCCCAAATAGACCTGGCTGTTTCTTAGTTTAGCGACTCTGTAGTCTCAGCTCTTCTCTCCCACTTCAGGCTCCCTATCCCGGGTTCTTCTCTTTTGCCCCTTTCTATCTGTTTTTCCTTACTATCTACCTCTCTAGCTGCTTTTCTTTCCTAATTTATCTCTCCTCTCTCCTCTCTTCTCTTTCTCTCTCTTTAAATGGACAAATTTTTCTTTCTTTTTTTTTTTTTTCCTTTTTTTTTAGTTTTTTCAAGACAGGGTCTCTCTGTGTAGCCTTGGCTGTCCTGGACTCACTTTGTAGACCAGGCTGGCCTCGAACTCACAATGATCCGCCTGCCTCTGCTTCCTGAGTCCCGGGATTAAAGGCGTGAGTCACCACACCCAGCTGATGACAAGGTTTTTCTTAACAAAACATGACCAATACCTATAAGGTTTACAAAAGCATGAGGTCATATCTGTAGCCTATTTTGATAGCAAAGACACTCAAAAGAAAAACTTTCTGTCTCTTTTCTAAGCCGATACAGCTAAGCATAGTAATGAGATCCTTAAAAGCAATATAGGGGAAAATGTAGGAAAACAAGAAGGAAAGGTGACAGAAAAAGAGAATAGGAAATGACTTTCTAATTATTTCTCTTCTAGCTCAAGGGACAGAGACAACACTTATGCAGAACTTCTCAATGAACTTAATTAACCCCGTTTAAATTTTTTTTGGGGGGGAGGGGTGGCAAGACAGGGTTTCTTTGTGTATAGCCCTAGCTGTCCTGGAACTCTCTCTGTAGACCAGTCTGGCCTTGAACTCACAGAGATCCACCGACCTCTGTCTCCCAAGTGCTGGGATTAAAGGCATATCCCACCACTGCCCAGCTAAAATAGTTGTTATTTAATTTTATGTTTGTACGTGCACCATATGTGCACAGTGCCCATAAAGGTCAGAAGGTTGTTAGCCATCACAAGGGTGCTGGAAACCAAACCCAGGTCTTCTACAAGAGCAGTAAGCATCCTCAACCAATGAGTCATCTCTCCGTACCACCTCCTTTTAAATGTTGAGATTAAAACTAGAAATAGGAGAATAAGTTGATAGCCAATTTCACTTATTGAAAACAAGAGAGACCTGAGGGTCTATATCTCTGTAGTGGACACTTGTACACTTTTAGCTTTAGCAACACTCCCAGGTTTAATCTACTGCCACCAAAAATAAGTAAATAAATGAATAAGTGGAAAAAGAAGGGAATCATATGGCTGCTGTCATTCTGACTTAAAAACAAGTATTTGTGTCTTTGGCTAAGTGGGGGAAAAATGTCTTTGGGTAATGCTATCATAATCTTAGGAAATCATCAATATCCCAGTCAAGCCTCATTGAGTCAAATATCTTTTTTTACATGTTATGCATGTTTTGACTGCATGCATGTCTGTGCACCATGCCTATGGAGGCCAAAAGAGAGTTTCGATTTCCTATGACTGAGGTTACAGTGGTTGTGAAGGAATTAAACATGGGTCCTCTGGAAGAGCAGACAGTGTTCTTAACCACTGGAGCCATCTCCCCAGCCCTCAAGACAAATCTTTTTTTGAAACCTCAAATTTATATTTGTTTCTTTTTGTAACACAAGGTCTCAAATAGACAGGCTAGCCTCAAGCTTGCAGTTGTAGCTGGGGCAGCCTTATCTAACCCACTTCCTACAGTGGGTTACAGACATGCTCATTCACGCCCAGCTTCACAATTTCTTGTGTCACTATATTTTTTAATGTTTTGGGAAATAAACATCAATTTAATGTAGAACTTTATATTTAGCAGTTATATTTCCCATAGAATGAAAAGCCACTAGTTTGGTAAAGTGCTTCACTGACAAATAGCTTTTGTTCTACCTACCAAGTAAAGAGAAGGCCCCACTCCGCATCCTCCAGTCATTGGGTAAGGGTTGTCAGTGAGAAAGGACAGCATAACACTGTACGGTGTTGTGCAGCCTTGGCCTGTGGTTCATATTCAACAAGCTAGTTCACAGAGAAACATCTGCATTTCTAAGACTGTCAGTAATATAAGTAAAGGCAGAAAGTGCAGAGACGGGCTGCCCCCGGGAGGCTTCCCTGCTTCTGGGTTGACACATCACAGCACGGCAGACACTCTAGAAGCTCTTTCCCAGGGACCAGGTTCAGGGCAAACACTTGATTAAGAGAAGTTCTGAGAATGGTTCAGCACTGGAGCTTATTTTCTCAGCTCTTCTGAAGTCTCACTTTTATGCTATTTTAATTCTTCATATATCTTTACTCTGGCTGTATCTAATATTGTCTTATCATTTGTAAAAATGTTTTTTTTCTAGTCCTGTCCAGTATTTTAAAAAGCTGTAAAGCCTTGGTGGGTTGACCCATGACTCCCCATGCCACTCAGTCACTAAATTTTTTTCTGCCCAAAGAACAGCATCACAGCTGGGCATGTTGGTATACTACTAAACCCCAGCACCTGGAAGACTAATGCATGAGTTCAAAACCAGCCCAAACAGCATAATAAGTCTCCCAGAAGATCAAACAGAAAAAGAAAGGGGCTAAAATTTTAGCTCAGTTGGTAAAGTGCTTGCTTAGCATGCAAAAGTCCTGGGTTCAAACCCCAGAAATACATACATTAGGCTTTGTGGTACATGCCTGTAATGCCAACACTTGGAAGGTGGAAACAGGGGGAATCAGAAATTCAAGGTCATCCTCAACTATACATTGAATTTGAGGCTAGTCTGCACCAGATGAGACCTTATCACCTGCTCCTCCCACCCCCCCAAAAAAAAGAAGAAAAGAAAGACTACTCCAAATTCACTCCTGTAAATGGTTTATTAGTTCTATGTAGCAAGCAGCACCCATATAATTATGAATTCACTTGTTTAATCAAGTGATTAAAATTAGTATCACTTATAAATAGCAACTATGAGTATGACAACCTATAAGAGGCTCTGTATTATAAGTGACATGTAGATTCATGCCAAATACACATAACCTGGATCTAGTTATGAGTAAACATTTAAAAATGAGAAATACACTGGACATGGTGGTAAACGCCTTTAATCCCAGTACTTGGGGAGGCAGAGGCAGGTGGATCTCTGCGAGTTTGATGCCAGCCTGGTCTACAAAGTGAGTCCAGAACAGCCAATGCTCCACAGAGAGACCCTGTCTCAAAAAACAAAAAATAAATACTAAAAAAATTTTTAAAAAATGAGAACTATCAAAAGGGAGGAAGTAAAAGGGAGGAACAAATAGAGTAGATAGATAATAAGTGTATGGACCTGATCTATAATTATAAAAAATGTCAGTGTCATAGCTGGGTGTAGTGACACACATCTTCAATCCCAACACTTGGGAAACAGAGGCAGGAGGATCTCTATGAGTTTGAGGCCACCCTGCCCACTGTTTAAAGTGCCACCCTGGGCAGGTGGTCCTGGATGGTATAAGAGATATATATTACTGCTCTAGCTGAGCAAACCAGTAAGACCATTCCTCCATGGTCCTGCCTTGAGGTTCCTGCCCTGACTTCCCTCAGTGATGGAGTATGACCTGAGAGCTGCAAGATGACATAACCCCTTTGCTCTCCAGGTTGCTTTTGGTCGCAGTGTTTTATCATAACAACAGGAAAGTAACTAATACATAAATTGGTACCAGGAGTGAAGCATTGCTGGGAAAGAACTGAGCATGTCCTTTTGGGGGTCATTATGAAGAGTTTAGAACTTTGGGCTAGAAAAGCCACTAAATGAGTGTTCAGAGCTTAATGAGATGTTGAAGGAAATAAGATAATGCTGAGATGAACAATGGATATACAAACCCAGTCTATAAATTTTTCTGATACAGATTAAAAGTCTCTAGACTTTGAGGCTGAAGATTGGGCTATTGCTGACAAGAGACCAGAACATCTAAAGTAAAGTCTTTGCTTTGCTGGGACAGTTGGACAATTGATGATGTCATCTGGGGCTGAAGAGGCAGTTGTGATTAAGAAGAGACGAGCATTATTGAAGCAAATCTCCTGGGAAGTGTATTCCTCAGGGTTGTGTTCTAGAGGGGACCACGGCTGTGCCTCATGCTGGCAGCTGAACTCAGTAATATGTAAGAGCTTCCCAGGTGGGGTGGGTTTTGAAGACATGAAGGGGTGCGTCATGGTGAGTAGCTTAGACTTGGCTCTGTGAATGTGCAGGCTCAGCTCAAGTAGAAGCACCAGGGATGACGTGGTCATGGAGAGAAGCTGCGGTTAACAGCCTGGGGCAGGGTCAAAGTCCCTCAAGAGAGCCCAGAAAAGGCTTTTGGTGAAGGCTGAGCACAGCTGCAGCAGAGACAATGTCATTTTGGAGATGCCAGTCCCACAGACGGAAGACCAAGGACAGCGGCAGCTGTGAGTAGAGCCGTCATGAGCCCAGGCACCAGAGAAGAACTGCCAAGGCCCTGTGGAGCCAGAGGATCTTGACTGGGTCCCAGACATCAAGCACTGAACTTTTCACACTGCTGAATTTGGAGTTTTGCTTTGATTTGAATGTAATTGTGTCCTGGTTCTTAATTCTTGAAGTAAACTTAAAACTTATTTTTGATTTTATAGGAGCCCACAGTTGAGAGACTTTGAACTTTTAGAGAAACTTTGGAGGTTTAGAGGGATGATGGATATTTTTTTTTTTAATTTTTATTTATGTCCGTTGGTGTGGGAACGTCAGATCTTGGAGTTACAGACAGTTGTGAGCTGCCATATGGGTGCTGGGAATTGAACCTGGGTCCTTTGGAAGAGCAGGCAGTGCTCTTAACCACTGAGCCAACTCTCCAGCCCCAATGATGGATATTTTATTTATCATCATCATCATTATCATCATTATTGAGACATGGCTATGTTGTTGTAATAGTGGTAATAGTAGTAGTATTGAGACAGGGTTTCTTTGTGTAGCCCTGGCTGTTCTGGACTCACTTTGTAGACCAGCCTAGTCTTGGACTCACAGAGATCCACCTGCCTCTGCCTCCCAAATGCTGGGATTAAAAGTGTGTGCCACCACTGCACAGCAACTTTCAATATTTTAGAGAGACTAAAATTTTAAAGTGAATTTTTAAAGACTGTGGGACTTTCTAGAGTTGGAATGTTTTTATATTGTGATACTAATAAAAACATGACATAAAGGGTATAGTTAATAGTGATGTGATTGTGTATCAAGTTGACAAGTAGTTAACTGTCCTAGTTGGTTTCTGTCAACTTGATACAACCTAGGCCATATTTGGGAAGAGGAAATCTTAACTGAGAAAATGTCTCCACATGATTTCCTGGAGGCAAGTTATCTGTTGGACACTTTCTTTATTGATAAGGGAGAGTTCAGCCCACTGTGGGCAATGCTACCCTTGGGCATGTGGTCCTGAGCAAGCTACCAGGAACAAGCCAATAAGGAACATTCTTTCATGGCCTCCACCTCAGTTCTTGCCTCCAGGCTCCTGCCCTGGTTCTCTCAATAAAGAAGTGTGACACAAGAGTTGCAAGATGAAATAAATCCTTTCTCCCTAATTTGCTTTTGGATATGGTGCTTCATCATAAACAATAGAATCCTTAACTAAGACAAATATTAATGGAAAATTATTGAATCATTAAATTTTTTGAACTTAATCATTTTACTTACATTAAGTGGAAATATCTTTGTTCTTAGGAAACATACACTGTGTGTATATATTATATATATATATATGTATGTATATGTATATCTCCATACATACACACACATATGTGTAGAGTGAAAAAGAAAACAATAAAATCAACTAGCAAAAAGGAAACATGGGAAACCTCAGTATTAATTTTACAGTGTTTTTGTTAGTTTGAAATTACTGACTGGGCCAGGTACAGTGGCATACACCTTTAATCCCAGCACTCAGGGATGCAGAGGTAGGTGGATCTCTATGAGTTCAAGGGCAGCATGGTCTACAAAGCAATTCCAGGACAGCCAAGGCTACATAGAAAAACCCTGTCTCAAAAAACAAAAAACAAATAAACTAACAACAAAAAAAAAAAAAAAAGAAAGAAAGAAATTACTGGCTGGACATGTTGGTACAAGCCTGTTATCCCAACACTGGGAAGGATGAGGCAGGAGGACTACTATGAGTTTAGGCTAGCCTGAGCTGTAGAGTAAGTTCAAGGCTAGCACAAGCTACAAAACAAAACCCTGTCTCAATAAACAAAATCATTTCAAAACAAGATTCCAAAAGCTATTATTAACAGGTGGTCTGATTGAAAAATGTCTTAACATCAATTAGATAAATTGGGTTGACATAACCTCTGGTGTGGAAACAAGCCAATTTCCTCTTTACCTCTGGTTTTTGGAGAAAAACTGTATTAACATAAACATTTCCTTGATCTTCCTTCAGTCTGCACACACAATCCAGTTTTGTGTTACTACTTAAGCCTGCAGTCTATGTAAGACCTTGGCACTATTTCCCATTCCCTACATAAGTAACTCTTCCACCAAAGCTGGCACTCTTCATTTTTGTCTTCATAGACCTTAGAAAACAGAATGAGTCTTTAAACCCTGAGAAGAGATTGATTAAGATGCTGAGCTGGTGCTCAACTGGGAGGATTAATGAGCCTTATTTGGATTCTGACAACGAAAGTCCATTTTCCCTGCAAATGTTTCGCCTACAACCTTCTGTCCAGGTGAGCAAAACCAAGGATGTCTCTTCCTGGATGAGGGAACTAGGATCCTCCACCAAAGTCATCAGGCCTGCTCATAAAATATGTTTACCTATAGTGAGTACTAACAATGAACCATGGATGAAGATTTACACCAGAGAGGAGAAAGAGGGAGAGAAGGGAGGGAGGGAAGGAGGGAGGGAGAGAAAGAGAGGAAGAAGGAAGAAAGGAAGAAGAAGAACTATAGTTTATGTTCAGAATACAATAAATTACCAAGCACATGCCAGGTCTTGCTATTATACCTCTAGAACTATAAGCAAAAATAAAGCTCTTCTATAAGCTGCTTTCGGATCTTATCACAGCAGAAAAGTAAGCACTACAGAGGGCAAGGGTTATGCATAATTAAGCAGTCCTGGTCATGGTATGTTCCCACCCAGCACTGGCCTTTCAACATTGCAAGGGTTTTGATGCTTCTTTTCTCACATGAGATCCCTGGCTAAAGAAATACTAAAATACCGTATGTTAATTCTTAGCTAGGACTATTAAACCCTAGCTGAACAAAAGGGCTTCCTCATTCTTTTAGCACCTCTACTAAACAGCTATTAAAATCTTTGTTTTAGTTGGGCATGGTGGCGCACACCTTTAATCCCAGCACTCAGAAGGCAGAGACAGGTGGATTGCTGTGAGTTCAAGGCCAGCCTGGTCTACAAAAGTGAGTCCAGGATAGGCAGGACTGTTACACAGAGAAACCCTGTCTCGGAAAAATAAAAATAAAAAAAACAAAAATGCAAAAAAATCTTTGTTTCATGCCCTAAATTTCAAACTTCAGAAGCCAGGGAGGGCTTCAAGGACTCAAATGCAAAGCTAAACTTTCTTGGGACAGATACCGGCTGTGAATATGGTATCCTCTCATGCAATGACAGCCAGCTCAGGTCTAAAATCTCAGATTAACCAAAGGCCAGTATAAATGGACTAACCGGGCCTAAAACATCCACTGTCCTAAAGCAGCTAATGAAGCTTCTATACAAACAGCAATTCCTGTGGCCAATGCTCAGTCAGGGCTGAGAAAGAGGGAGACTGGGATTGAACAGCACCACGACATCCCACCACCAGGGCTGTTCAGAAAAACCACTATTGTCCTGATCATTCTAGAACTTCTTCTGCAAATCAGAGTTTACAATAATTTCCTAAGGTTACAAGTGGAAACTGGACAAACTTCAAACTAGTACCCAGTTGTCCACAGACCCCAGAGCCTCTCAAGCTAGCTAGCTAGACCATAAACTTCATAAGAACAGTACCTTTGTCAGTTCCCTTGAAAAGCAAGGCCCAGGCTGGGCGTGGTGGCGCACGCCTTTGATTCCAGGACTTGGGAGGCAGAGGCAGGTGGATCTCTGTGAGTTCAAGGCCAGCCTGGTCTACAAAGTGAATCCAGCACAGCCAGGGCTACACAGAGAAATCCTGTCTAGAAAAAACAAAAACAAAAAAAAAGAAAAGCAAGTCCCCACTATTCAGTTCAGTTTCTGACACAGTCAGTACTCAAGATTTATTGAGCCAGGCAATGGTGGCGCTTGCTTTTAATCCCAGCACCCTGGAGGCAGAGGCAGGCAGATATCTGAGTTTGAGGCTAGCCTGGTCTACAGAACAAGTTCCAGAACAGCCACGGCTACACAGAGAAACCCTGTATCAAAAAACAAAACAAAAAGAAGAGGAGGAGGAGAAAGAGGACAACAACGATGACAAAGAAACATTTACTGACAGACAGACAGACAGACAGACAGACAGACAGACAGACAGACAGAGGACACACACACACAAACCTCTGCTGAGAGTTCCCAGAGATGGCACTCTGTAGTTTGTCACATAAATGATTCTTTCCTTGACCCACTAAAGGACTAAAAAAAGAAGACATGTCAAATATGATATGTTTAACTTGCAGTTTATCACTTAAAAGGGAATAAAGTGCAAAGTATCAAGTGACACATCAATCATAATTACGTCCACAACCCTCATTTCCTCAGTGAAGAGCATTCATTCTCACATGCTCCAGGACTGTGATGGCAAAATGGGCTCGAAGTAATCCCTGCTGGCAAAAACTGGATAACCCAAAAACTACCATCTAAATAGAAATATATTACTAAAAGAGATGAAATTCAGATTTAATACCCTCCTGGTTCCCAAAATTTAAGGGACTCTGGCACCTCACAGAAATAGGAAAAAAGCATGAGTCTAGAGTGTAGTTCAGTGGTAAGCACTCATCTAGCATGCCCTTAGGTTCTATTCCCAGCAAGAAAGAGAAAAGGAAATAAATAAATAGTGGGAGGGGCACCCTGACAACACTCTCTTGCATTCTTTGCCCAAGAGATAACACTACAAGTCCAAAACAGGGCCAGGACTATGTTGAATTAAATCAAACTCTCTCTG
>OU015757.1:63875785-63915224 GCA_907169655.1 Acomys percivali | reverse complement strand
CTCAACAACTGGCTAAACTGGCTGGCCCTCACACCCCAAGAGTCCTGCTCCATGACTCCAGAGCTAGGATTACTGACCCATGCCACTGTGCCTCGCTTTTTACCTGGGCCTTGGGGACCCAAGCTTAGATTCTCTGACTCACATGGCAAACACTTTACCAACTGAGTTATCTCCTTAGCCCCATAAGCCAGGCTCTAAATGAAACAAAATAATACTTACCCTTATTAATAACATGATACACCAGTAGCTTCTACTTTATCCCCCCACCTCCCCATTAATGTTACTTGCTTTATCAGAGAGCATGAAGTATTCAAAGGAGTCATGTCAATAGAAAAAAGTAACCAGTTTGAAGATGGTTAAACTTGAAGCAATTTAAATACCAGTAATACCTGATTAATTATAAACTTTGACTAATCAAGTATTTATAAGTCAAATAAGGAGAAAACCAAATTTGACATCAATAATAGTCATTATTAATACAAACTTCCTGTTCTGAATACATATTAACACCAAAGAATTAAGTGTCTAACATGCCTTTCTAGTGGAAATTGGTTAATTCTCCAGCTAAAGAGGAAAAGAGTTGTTCCCAGAGAATGCTAACTAGTAAATGTAGAATGAATAATAGAATTAGAAAATCATAATTCTCTATGACACACTAAATAAATATAATTGAAAACAATTTTAATAAAATAAAAAGCAGTAGTCAGGAGGTGAGCTGGCAAGGTGAATCCTTGGCAAATCCTGACAACCTGGGTTTAGTAACTGGAAGCCAGAAAAAGGAAGGCAGAAAAAAAAGTGACTCCACATCCATACAAAATAACAAAAATATCAATTAATTAAAGCTGGGGAAGAGATAGCACACACCATGTACCATGGGAAGCAATCTGAAATATCACTCTAGCTCTCAGTAAGACAGTCAGGACACTAGCTCAGTTCCTATTTTGTTAAGTCAATTTGGTGCCAATACTTTTTTTTTTTTTTAATTTATCTGTTTTTGTTCGTTTGTTTGTTGGGGGGTATTTTCTTTTTTTTTGTTTTGTTTTGTCTTGTTTTGTTTTGTTTTTCTAGACAAGGTTTCTCTGTGCAGCTTTGGTTGTCCTGGGCTTGCTTTATAGATCAGGCTGACCTTGAACTCACAGAGATCCATCTTCCTCTGCCTCCTGAGTGCTGGGATTGTAGGCATGCGCCGCCACGCCCAGCAATTTATCTTTTTTTAATGTATATTTTGTATTTGGCCTACACATATGTTTGTGTGAGGGTGTCGAATCTTCTGGATCTGGAGTTAGACATGTCACATGGAGTTAGATATGTGAACTGCCATGTGGATTCTGGGAATTGAACCTGAGTTCGCTGGAAGAGCAGCCACTGCTCCTAACTGCTGAGCCATCTTGCCAGCCCTGTGGTTTTGTTTTGTCTTGTTTTGTTAAGATTTACTTTTATTTTTTTATATGTGTATTTTGCCTGCCTGCATCTATGTGCACCACGTGCATGCTTGGTACCAGGGTTCACCTGGAATTGGAGTTACAGACAGTTGTAAGCCACCATGTGTGTACAGGGAAATGAATTCCAGAATAGGAGCCAGGACTCTGAACCACTGAGCCACTTCTCTAGCCTCAGTGTTCTTAAACTGTTGTTTACTCAAAGAAAATGAACCTTCATGTGGAGTGAGGTTTTCACCTGCAGTTTTTTTTTTCTGCCAATTAATTATTTTACTTAAAAGTAACTAATGGAAAAACCCATACCAGTATCAGGGAATTGTTGTTTGTTCCTATTTTCAAAGGACTTTTCCCAACCCAAGGCCACCCTAGCAACAACGAAGTGTTGCCTCTCCCATCAGCGTCCCCATCTACCGTTACCCTCCAGGTCTTAAGCTGCTTTCCGGGATGCAAGATACACGGAAGCAGCTGCATGGGCGACTACAGAAAGCTCTTCCTCCTACACTCCATCTGGTCCTGCCTTTCCACCAAATCAAGTGCTGATTTATTGCCCTCTGATGTACAGTCTATGAGGCTACTTCCAAAATACCCACAGTTCACACTAGGCCAGAAACTTGAGGCAACAATGTGAATTCCACACTGACAAGTAATTGCACACTAAGCGTGGAACAGGAAGGTCAGTGGTGCTCTGCACACTTGTGGCAGCCCTTCATGACTTGGCCTACACTGGCAGCAGTGGTTAACAGAAGGCTGGTGTTCCAAAAGAGATTTTCAATGAGAAGCCAGCCAGCAGGCATCCAGGGGCACTTGTCCATCTAAGTCTAAAAGGTTATGCAACAAAGGACACACACACACACACACACACACACACACACACCACACACCACACACACACCAAAGGTAATAGCTCTCTGTTGACTTCCTGAGGCAAAACTGAGAACATAAAGGAGTCAGAGCTCCCCACATTCCACAAATTTCTAAGGTGATTCGAGCTAAGGGTTCTAATTTATATTTTGCTATATATCTAACTCTCTTCTAATAGTCGTCAGGAATGGGAAAAAAACTACCCCATACTATTTCAGAAACTGGGGTGATGGTCAATTAAGGCTCTATGAACATGAGTCAGGCAGAGAGGGTAGGGCTAAAACAAACTTTATCTCTTTCCTACTTAAAACTACACATTGATTGGATTTCAAACATTTGACTTTGTCTGAAATCCTTTTGGCATTTGCCCTGAGTTTGAGTGGGTGTGGAAGAAAGGGAATTTGCCTGCCTCCTTGTTAAAAAACCAAAGAGCAGCTGGCTTTCTCTCTTTTCTACTCCACTGATTGCTGATGCAGCAAGTTAGGCATATACCCCGAGAGACATATCCAACCTTAGGAACTAGACGTGCTAAAGAGGACAAGGCAGCGAAAGCAACCCTAATAACCCTGACACCTAGCGCAGACCAGCCTGCTACAATGCCTACAAACTATGCTAGGAAGTACCTGGGACGCTTTACCTCTGTTTTTGAGAACTAATATATTAACAATGCTCTTTATGCTGTTGTTGTGGTTGCTGCTGCTGCGGTTGTTGTTTACAAGTCTCCTTATGATATATACAGTGGAAACACTCATTCCTACTAGCCAGGCTTGATGCTGAAGGCTGTGTGTCAGGTATTATGGTGAGTAAAGACAGAGTTTTACCCACAAGAAACAAGACTGCATAGAACTCTTTTCTCTCCCCTCTCTGCTCTCCTCGGAGACAGGTGGTCACTATGAATCCATCCTTTCCTAGAACTCACTGTATAACCCAGGCTGGCCTCAAACTCATGACCCACTTGTTTCAGCCTCCCATGTTATAACAGGAATGCACTACCATACTCAGCTATCTATTCTCAAGAGTCTTGGCTGGGCGGTGGTGGTGCACGCCTTTAATCCCAGCACTCAGGAAGCAGAGGCAGGCGGATCACTGTGAGTTCGAGACCAGCCTGGTCTACAAAGCGAGTCCAGGACAGCTAAGGCTACACAGAGAAACCCTGTCTCAAAACAATAACAACAACAAAACAAAAAACAAAAAAAGAGTCTTTATCTTCGCCCCTTGTGTGTGTGCATGTGCATGTGTACATGAGTTCATGATGCAGACACAGGCACACAGAGGCAAAAGTCACTTTTTAAACACGGTCTCATTTTGTTACCCAATCAGATTTGAATTGCTGGGCTTCAGTAACCCTGCTTCTACCTTCCAAGTAGCTGGAACTGTAGGCACTGCGCCCAGTTATCAAGCTATATTCTAACATATTCATCAATTTTGTTTTACGTACAAACACACATACAGTCTTAGGTTTTATTATAAACCAAGAAAGTGAAAAAGTGGTGTAAGAAATACATACATTTGCCCAACTTTTCCCCTTCCAATATTCAGCCTTTTATATAAATTTGTCTGCCAAACTTGGTTCTTTTAATTTCCTCTGAGGTAAAACAAAGTAGTTTTCTGTTATACCTTGGACAATTCAAAGGTACAATTCTTGCCAGGTATAGTGGTACATGCCAGTAATCTCGGCACTCAGAAGACAGAGGTAGACAGACATCTGACTTCCAAGATAGCCTGTAACATAGTGAATTCCACCAACCAGAGATACATAGTGAGACCCTGCCTCAAAACAAAATAAAAAGTTCACTTCGATGTAGTGAGAATTTTGGAGTTTTGGTTTCTTTAAAAAACCCAGCCAGGCATGGCGGCACATGCCTAAAATCCTAGCACTCAGAGAGGCAAAGGCAAGTGGATTGCTGTGAGCTTGAGGCCAGCCTGGTCTATGAAGCATGTCCAGGACAGCCAAGGTGACACAGAGAAACCCTGTCTTGAAAAAAAAATTAAGAATAATGTTTTTGTTTTAATCCCAGCTGTGGGGATATGGGGCTGCTTCACAGCAGCTGACTGTGATTTGTCTCATGCTCTGGCAAAGGCATGATTTTGCCAGCTTCAGATAGCGTCCCAGTACTCAGGAGGCAGAGGCAGGCAGTTCGCTGTGAGTTCGAGACCAGCCTGGTCTACAAAGTAAGTCCAGGACATTTGAAATTCTGGGGAGTTTTCAGAGGATATATGAATGCTAGAGGCCCCATAGGTGGGCTGCTAGTTGGTGGTGGATGCTGTTGGTTACAGATTGTTGTGCACATAGAAATGAAAAGAAGAAATTAGATATCCTGATGGCAAAGCTCTAACTTGCCCCAAGGAACTTGACGCTCTTGATCAGCAGGAACATTACCCCCTTTCCCCTCTACCTTTTTTCCTCTCTTATCTAGTGTTAGGGGCAGAAAAGGGTAGAAGAAAAAAAGAACCCACAAAGCAGTATAAAGTCAGCTATACTTCAGTTCCAAGTGAAGCAAAGTCAGTGACTCATTTATCACTCTTCACATGTTGGCTAATGATATGTTATTCTGCTACTCCCCAAACTATACATATCTACAGAAAAAAATGAGTATATACATTCAATCAACATAGGAAATAAGTCTAGCGTTTTTTCCATATAGTGTATTCAATCTTTTTCCTGACAATTACTCCTAAAATCTCTTCTCCTTCCCCCCTCTTCCAAATAAAACCTGAGGTATAGGGCACTCTTGAGCAGTTGTTTTCTACCTAGGCAGCTATTTCTAAGAGGCCTAGGCCAGACAGGTGTTAAGTCATAGTTCCTCCCAGGATGGCTTCCAGACTCTGTTTAAATGTTCTGTGAAACCTCTAGAGGGTAGATGTACTCAAACCTCCTAGCTCAGATTCTGAATTCAAAAGCTTGAGACAGACTGTACCCTACAGGTGTGTTTGTCCAAGATAAACTATATTTAAATAAACTCCTAACACATTCACTTTCGCCAGGCACCTGCTTCTCCCTCTTAAACTCAAGTATGTCAATTCCTGCTATCCCAGTTAGCTCAGTAGAGAAATATCCCATCCCTAAGAAGATTCTATGCAATCCACTGATGCCTTCAGAAACATCTAAATTTTGGCTATAACAGCTTTACATGAGAAAGCCAAGAAAAATACGACTTTTGTTCATTCTCTTTGACTTGTTTGTTACTCAAAGGAACAAGAAAAAATGGCAGGGGGCTGGAGAGATGGCTCAGTGGTTAAGAGCACTGCCTGCTCTTCCAAAGGACCTGAGTTCAATTCCCAGCTCCCACATGGCAGCTCAAAACTGTCTGTAACTCCAAGATCTGACACCCTCACACCAATGCACATAAATTAAAATTAAATATTAAAAAGAAAAAATGGCAGCAAGCTGGACATGGCAACACAAACCTGTAACCCTCGCAATGGGAAGACAACCCTGTGCCAACTAGTAAGACCAAGTCAAAAGAGAGGGAGGAAGGGAAGGAAAGGCGGCCGCAAACTGTTCTCATCCACATCTGGTAAGACAGAAGGCATAGAACAGAGGTCACAGTAGCTTCTCAGTGGTCAGAGACAACCACTGGTGTGTAACAACAGAACTGCAAGAACACAATATTTGGTTCTACACACACACCTTGGTGCTCACTCTCTCAGTTATTACAGTGACTAAGTACCTAAGGAAAACATCTAACTCATAGCAGATATTCAGGAAATACTAATAAGAAGCAACCCAAATACCCAGGAAAAGAAAGAATCCAAATCTCAGCGAATGGCAAAAACAAAAGGTCCAAAAAGGTAGAGTAATTCCATGGTGTTGTACTGGACACACCAGTCTAATAATCTGATAGTCAAGACAGCACACACAGGGGCACAGCTGAAAATGTACACACAAAACTAGAAAACAGAAGTCTTCCTCAAGCCTGGCCCTGAGGCTTTAATGCCATTAAGAGGTGGTCCCAGAAGGGCATAGTAGCAAACACCTATAATCCCTTCTCTTGGGAGGTAGAGGTAAGAGAATTCTGAGCTATATAATAAGACTTTGTCAAAATAAATAAATAAACAAAATAAAAACAAGGCTGGGATGCAGGTCAGTGGTAGAGTACTTCTGTAACATGTACAAGTCCATGGGTGCAATCCCCAGCACCAAAATAAAAAAATCCTGTAAGAAATTTTTGTTGTGGTAGTTTTAGAGTATTTCTTTCTGCTGTAAATCCAAAATTTTTCTTGCAAATAATCCCTTTGTAAAGATGTAAATTTACAAATGTGTGTGTACACACATGAACACATACAAATGGGGAGGTGCTTGAAGACCAAGGAAAAGGGCAGCCTAACCCTGCATACAAAATAAGCACAGCCAAACACCACAAATCATAATAGAATGAAGCTCACGCCATAAAACTGCACTAAATTGTGGGCACTGAGACTTGCAAAGACTTATCTAGTCTGGAAAAAAATTAATCAAAGATTAATCAAAGACCATGTCAGCTAGAATTATTCCTCACCTGTCATCTCTTTTCAGACCACGACCTTCCTTTTTATGGCCCATTCTATGCTAGAAATCTTGCCACAGTTTCTAGCCTCAACATAACTCTAGGATTTTGCCAGTGCCCCGTAAGATTGCTAGCAGGGTGAAAGGAGATGCATCACTGGGATCTAAAGCTAGGGCAGGCTTTGGGCAGATCAAAGGCCACTTAGGGACAAAAGGGCCACTGTCCACTCTCACAGTGGCCCTTCTGCCCCTAAGGCCAGGACACCCGAGCCCTGCAGGCAGCACAGAGTTAACTACCCACCATTCTGAGAAGCACAAAGGTACATCACTGCAACATGTCTAACATTTACATTGCCTCTCTCTGCTCATTAAACAGGTTTTGGTTAAATAATGAACAAACTGTATTACAGACTCCGATGAGAATTCCAAAATTATAAATCAACTGGGAAAGCCCAAAGGAGCAGACAGACAGGGAGGGGGGAAAAGGATAATATTGACTAATATAAAGGGCGCAGCTTGACAGTGGATATTCCTGCCACACCTGATCAAACACACTCTGTGGGGGGAGGGGAAAGAGAGCAAGAAAGGGGAGATGGGACAAGACAGCCTGAAATTTGCATCCGGAAAAGATTAAAAGGGATTCTTTGGGGATAGAGAAAATACATAATATATATTACTATAAATGCAAAACTGTACTAAAAGCTAACTCAAATGTCAAAGATTACAGCTTGAATAAATTTAAATATAAAAGCCATGTGCTTCCTTGAGTTAATGAGAGAGACATAAAAGGACAAAGTGGGCCAAGAGGCTGAGCAGAGCCTTATGCTGCCTTTGCTGGGCAATGGGTCCAAATCTCGACTATGACTGCACTCAAAGGCTTCCCTACAGAGTTTAGAGCCCTTAAAAATGTGAATTTGTAAAAAAAAAAAAAAAAAAAAAGTGAATTTGTTAATTTTGTACCTTACATTTTATTTTTTAAAACAAACTATGAAGCTAGGTGCAGTGGTGCATTCTGTGGCCACACACACTCAGGAGGTTAAAAAATTCTTGAGTTTAGAAATTCAAGGCAAGCCTGGCAGCACAGCAAAACCCTGATTACAGTAAAGAAAAACAAATTTTGAGCTATAATTCACATACTATAAAATTTGTCCTTGTAAAGTATACTATTCAGTGGTTTCTAATACACTCTCAGAATTGGGGGGGGGGGGCACACATCTGTAATCCCAGAACTTGGGAGGCAGAGGCAGGCAGATCTCTGTGAGTTTGATGTCAGCCTGGTCTACAAAGCAAGTCCAGGATAGTCGAAGCTACACAAAGAAACCCTTTCTTGGAAAAAAATAAATAAAATAAATAAATAATATGCTTTCAGAGCTGTACAATCATAAAAACAAAGAAATCCCTCACAGCTCTAAAAACCATGTATCTGTTTTAACTTCTTCAGCAGACGCCCTGAAACCCACCTAAGAGTCCCTAAGGACTGAGGGGAACAAACAAGTCCCCCTCAGTGATACAATACGAAAATTCTGTACTTTTAATTGTAGGGCATGAAATCATCATAGTTTGTGTAAATACTGACAACAAATATTTTCTAAAGATATGTATCTGTGAAAATAACTGGCATGGACTTAGCCAACCTCACTGGAGACAAGGAAATGTGTGTGCTTAAGATGGTAATTGTTCCTCTGCTTACATTAAAAAATAAAAAGAGGAAAGTTTTGGGACGGGACTGGTAATGTCATATGCCTTGCAAAGTCAGCACTCAAGGAGTTACATGTGATCGTGAGCCACTGACATGAATATTGGGACCAGAACTCAGGGAAACCACTAAGCAACTGCCTATATTTGATTTTTCTAGCTAGTTCTTTTTGGTTTGTCTTTTTGGTTTGTGTACCACTGAGATTGACCCAGGGCCTTGTGAACATGAGGCAAGGGCACTACCATTGAGCTGTATCCATGATCCATGTGTATGTTTTTGTTTTGAGACAGGGTCTCACTAAGTTGCCCAGGTTGAACTCATTCTACAGCCTAGACAAGTCTTAAACCTTCAATCCTCCTCTCTGGGGCCTGTGTCACCATGCCTGGGTTGTCAATTTGCTTGCTTGTTTAAGACAGGACCTCATTTTGTCGCCCAGACTCTCCTGGAACTCAATCTATACACAAAGTACCTTGTGTTGTGTATATAAGAGTAATAAAGGAAGAGAGTCACAATACCTATGTGTTGTTCTTATTGTTTACTATGTGGCCCAGGTTTGCCTCAAATTCATGGCACTCCTTCTCTCTCAGACTGCTGAGTGCCTGGATTATGGGTGTAAGCCTTCAGATCTGACTTATAAACTAAACACTTAAAGTCTTTTTTTTTTTTAAGATTTATTTATTTATTATGTATACAGTGTTTCACCTGCATGTCAGAAGAGGGCATCAGATCTCATTGTAGATGGTTGTGAGCCCCATGTGGTTGCTGGGAACAGAACTCAGGACCTTTAGAAGAGCAGTCAGTGCTCTTAACCTCTGAGCCATCTCTCCAGCCCAAGTCTTTTCAATTAAGCAAAATCTGTTCCTTTGTAGATAACTTCAGTCCATGTTTGGGAAAATAGTGAAGGAATGTTCTCCAAACTTTCTCCTGTGTATCTCATAAAATGAAGAACTTTTTTTTCACTTATCGTCTCCTAAATTTGTTGAAGTCTAAATGCTATTCAGTTACGGTCTGAGACATACCAGTAGCTAACAGTACTCCAGGGCTACCATGACAAGAGTCCTTTAGAATCAACACAAGAACACAGTTCTGAGTCATTCCCTTTTAGTCTGTATTGCCTTTAAAGAACACAAGGGTAAATTAAAAGCAATAAATAACAACAATAAAAACCACACATGTATTGATTTTTTCTTTCATTACCCTCTTCCCACACACATACCAAAAAAAAAAAAAAAAAAGCACTTTGTATATACAGTCCCCTCTAATTAAATGTACCAAAGCAATGTAAAACATGGGAAAGAAAACTAAACCGGGTGTCAGAAGCCTAAAATTTACTTGATTCCACCTCTGAGAATTAGCTAAATCACTTTAAGTGTATTGTTTATTTTTTCGTTTGTTTGTTTGTCTGTTGGGAGTTGGTCTGACCTGTTGTGTATTCAGATGCTGAATTCTGTGCCCTGAAATGTGGTTACAATCCAGATGTGGGCATTGTCATGGTAACTGATCAGTGTTCTGTAAACATTGCTCCCCAATTATCTCTGATTGGTTAATAAAGAAGTTAAGCAGGCACTTACTAGGCAGAAGATAGGAAGGTGGGACTTCCGTTCCCAGCCTTGGAGGTGGAACCATTAGATAGAGAAGAAAGAAGAAGAGGTAGAGAAGGAGTTCGCCAAGAAGACACAGGGATACTACAGAAGCAGCCAATGCAAGACTGAGCTGGCAAGTAACGAGCACATGGCTGGCAGGTAGCCAGGCTAGCGTAACTGGGTTAGAATTGACGAATAGCTACCCAGTTTAGTGCTTAAAGCTTGTTGAATAAATCTAAAAGGTCTCTTTGTCAATTATTTAGAAGCTAGGCTGGGTATTAGAAAAGGCCCTTAAGCCGGGCGTGGTGGCGCACGCCTATAATCCCAGTACTCGGGAGGCAGAGGCAGGCGGATCGCTGTGAGTTCGAGGCCAGCCTGGACTACAAAGTGATTCCAGGACAGTCAAGGCTACACAGAGAAACCCTGTCTCAAAAAACCAAAAAAAAAAAAAAAAGAAAGAAAGAAAAGGCCCTTACTAATACCATAATTGAACATTTGGCACCCCAAATAGGGCACGATTTGTAAGGGGGTGAGTCTTTTCTTTTTTTAAAAAATAATTTATTTATTTTTATCTTATGTACGTTGGTGTTTTGCCTGCATGTATGTCTGTGTAAGGGTGTCAGATCTTGGAGTTAAGACAGTTATGATCTGCCATGTGGGTGCTGGGAATTGAACCCATTTCCTCTGGAGGAGCAGTCAGTGATCTCAACTGTTGTTCCATCTCACCAGTTCCTGGGGGTCTTTCCTTTCCTTTCTTTCTTTCTTTTTTTTCTTTCAGTTTTTCAAGACAGGGTCTCTCTGTGTAACCTTGGCTGTCCTGGACCCACTTTGTAGACCAGGCTGGCCTTGAACTCACAGTGATTCGCCTGCCTCTGCCTCCCAGAGTGCTGCGATTACAGGTGTGTAACACTACACCCAGCTTGGGGGTCTTTTCTAATTATCTAGCTCCCAAATAATGACAAAGACTTTATAAATGCCTAGGCCATAAGCTTTGGCTCCTTCCTGGGTCAGCTCATAATCAGTTTGCCTGTTTATTCTATTCTGTGTGTGCCACATGGCTGGTTATCTCTCTCCAGTTTCATGCATCCATCTTCCTCAGAGTCTGGAGCAAATCTCCCTCTATCCCAGAGTTCATCTCTCTCTGCTGCAACTCCCACCTCCTATTTCCTGCCTGAGCTAACAGGCCATCAGCTTCTTATTGGCAAGTGATGCTTCCATACAGTACACAAGAGATTTTCTCTACACTTGTCTGTTTCATTTGAGATAGGTTCTTATGTAGCTCAGGCTGGCCTAAAACTGATATGTAGCTAAGGGATGACCTTGAATTTCTGAACCTCTTGACTACTCCTCTCAAGAGCTGAGATTAAAGGCAAAGCACATGTCAGCACACCTAGTTTTATGGGGTGTTAGGGACTGAATCTAGGGTTTATCCATAGGCGGTAAGCACTCTACAAACTGAGCTACATCACCAGCCCATCAGCTAAATCACTTTAAACCTCTCTGCACTTCACTTTCTTTCATAAAAAGGGGGCAACATTATGCATGACTTCTTTACACATTTGTGTAAAAATTAACAAGGATAATAAATACAGAAGTGGCTTTAACATTTCTGTGAATATTACGTACTCAATTTGATTAGGAAAATAAAGGGACAAAGGAATCTGAGAACATAGGAAGACTGAAAGATTAGCAAGCTTTATCCATGAGCCAAATCTGTCTTGCATGCTTTTTTAAAAAGAAAACATATACTTCTGATGTACATCTTACCTATGACTGGTGAGATCCACAGACAGAACTACACACAGCCTACAAAGCCTGAAGCGTTTACTATATGGTCTTTTGTTTTTCGTTTATTTGTCTTACATGATCCTTTATATGAAAATTTTGTCTATCCCCACAGTCGTAGAGAGATTTTAATCCAGAAATATGGCTACTCTGGCTGAAATACAGACATGCCCTTGGCACACACAATCCCAAACAGTGAAGGTAAGGTTACTTTGTAGAAGGAAGCAGCCATGTTTGAAAGTGATGTCTAATTGAGGCAGACAAAGTGACAAATCAGAGAAAGATTTGACAGAATAAGATACATCCAACTCTCGGGAGAAGAGGAAAGAGAGAGGACTTAAGAAAGAATAGAGCAGAGAGCGAGAGGAGGCAGTTTTACCGGGAAAGCTTTACAGAGACAGGTTGGAGAGAACTAGCCAGAGGCTGAGAATGAGTCAAAAGACTAGAACAGGTTGCTAGAATTAGTCTGAGGCCAAGCAGAGCAATTCATTCAGAAGCAGAGAGAAGCTAGTTTGAATCAGTCAGCTTGGAGAAGAGTCTGAGCCAAAATAGCTGAGTTGAACCAACTAGCCAGAGTTCAGAAAGAGCTAGAAAGGGTGAGCTTATTCAACAGGCTAAAATCATTCTAGGCCTAAATTAGATTGTTCAGAGGCTAGCAACTTCCAGGACTAGGCCTAGGTTAGCAGATGAAGGCAGTGAGCCTCTGAGACAATTACATCTGGTGAATAAAAGTTACATTCATGTGCAGTAAATCAAGTACATGTATTTCTTACTAGGCCAGGTAATTCTGCCTACATGTGGAGCCTTACCTGCTGCATGTACTGTTTCCTGCATGTGGAGCCTTACCTGCTGCATGCACTGTTTCCTGCATGTGGAGCCTTACCAGTTGCATGCACTGTTTCCTGCATGTGGACTCTTACCTGTTACACTGTTTAAGACCTCCTTTAGATGACTGAAACTGTGCAGCAGAGGATCCCGTTCTTCATCCTGGAGAATCACAGGTCAAGGAAAAAAAAAATGGTTAGTCCAAAATAGCAAAGAGAAAACAAAGATCAAAACTTTTCTCTTAATCGCAGCAAACATTTCAGTAAATTTTTCTTCTGAGTAAAGAGCACTTAGCCACGGCTCCTTGCTCTCTTATTCAGAAACACCGTGAACTTATCTAAAACAAGTTCTTCAGTGCTAACTTACAACCCAGTTTCTTTTTTTTCTTTTAAACATTTTGCTGTTGTTGTTGTTTGTTTGTTTTTTCAAGACAGTTTCTCTATATCGCCTTGGCTGTCCTGGACTCTCTTGGCAGACCAGGCTGGCTTCAAACTCACAGCAATCCACCAGCCTCTGCCTCTCAAGTGCTGGGATTAAAAGTATGCGCCACAAGGCCCAACTTCTTTTTAACATTTTTTACTATATTTCATTTTGTGTGCATGTGCATGCAGGGTGGAGGTGGCATGGCACGGTCCACATGTGATGATGAGAAGACAACTTGTGGGTTGGTCCTGTCTCCCACCATGTGGTCTTGGGAATCAAATTCAAGCCATCAGACTTGATGCAGGTGCCTGCCCACTAAGCCACCTCACTGCCCAACCCAGTTTCCCCCACTGAATGTGGAGGATTTTGAAATTTTTGGCAACAGCTAAATATTTCTGAATATAAAATGACAAAAATTTAATTCAGAATCAAGTGAGTAATGAATCCAGGGTGTTTCTGGCAGTATCCGCCATATTGCAATCTCTATTACACTGCTGGCAGCCATTGCTCTGATCACACAACATGTTCTTTGCATGATACGTGCCACATCTTGCATGCCTGAAACACATCAGGTCAGACTTCAAACCTGTATGTTTTATGAGCTGCAGTACATTTTCTAAACATATAAAATTTTCTGATCTTCTAGAAACATAATGTAAATTTAGTCAAGGAAAAAAAGATATTTAAAATATTGTCGACTATAATTCCTCAGCATGTAGGTATCAAATTAGTATGGCTTAGTATTGTATTATGTCAGAATTACATCAGAATACTTAGTTTTAAAAATTGGTGTTTGGGTTACTAACAAGCTTCACTTAAAAACAAAAACAAAAAACATGGTGGTGGCACAGGTCTGCAATCCTAGCACTAGGGTGGCAGAGGCAGGTGAATCCCTATTAGTTCGAGGCCAGCCTGGTTTACAAAGTGAGTTCCAGGACATCCAAGGATACACAGAGAAACCCTGTCTCAAAAAAAGAAAAAAAATTAAATAAATCTTGGCTTAAGATTACAAAAGGCTGGACTGGTGGCATACGCCTTTAATCCCAGCACTCGGGAGGCAGAAGCAGGCAGATCTTTGAGTTTAAGGCCAGCCTGGTCTAAGAGTACGCTCCAGGACAGTCAAGGTTACACAAAGAAACCTTGTCTCGAAAATAAAATTTTTTTTCTACAGTATTTCCAACAATTTCTGGAATGTTTCTAAATATATTTCTGCCTTTTGTACCACTTATTTAGCACTGTCAGACTAAAAATTATAAAATCAAATAAAAATAGCTATTAACTCTGAAAAACAGTGACAAAGCTCTACATCCTGCAGTACCAAATACTCAGCCATGATTTAATTCTTTATGTAAGAATAAATAAGTACATATTGTTGGCTACTCACCCCTGCTGTGGACTGCCTTTGAAAGCTTTATAAACTTTGTATATTTTGTAAACCCTCAAGGAAGGAAAGCTCTACAGCCTGGAGAGCTCCAGCTGCCAGGCCCTGGCCCCAGACTTCCCTAACTGCCCATTTTCTAACAATTGTAATCGTCATTCCCAGCCCAGAGGTGGGCACCTCCTATAAGAAAAGTACCACCAATCCCTGAGCTTCTCCAAGCTCAGGACTTGAAATCCCACCAATCCTCACATTGGAAAGGTCGCCTGGAAAGCCCCGCCCCCTAAGAAATCCTATACAAGCCCTGCCTACTGCTCTGCTTCCTGATGTCTCCTTCCTAAAGCAGAGGCAGTCACCCCTGGATCCCTCTCTCCAAACCCTCCCAATAAATCTGTTTTGTGAGATTTGCTGCCCGGTGTAACTCTCATCAGAAGGGAAGAAGGGGAGAAAGTGGAGTAGCGCTGAGGCTGCAGAGCTCCCCGGCTGAGCTGGGACTACCCTCCCCTGGGTACAGCTGCACTGCTGTAGAAGAGGCGTGGTAAAACAGAGCAGTTACACTGTAGCACTTCAGCTCAGCCAGAGAGCTCCTCCCTCAGGGCTCCAACGCCTCTATTGAGAAGGCTTCCTCTCAGAGCTGTGTGTTCCTGGCTCCTGTGTCTCAGGATGCCCTTTCACTGCGACAGTGTCTCACCTCAGAGCTATGTGGTTCCTGGACTACCCAATCCCAGGATACCATTCCATTCGAGCAGGAACACCAACACATATACTTCATTAGCATACAAATCTAATTTCATCTTTAATAAATGTAAGACTATATGTATATCAAAGACTTTTTTAAAAAAACATTTACTTTGTTTGTGTGTGTATTTGTATGGGCATGCACATGCCTTGATGTAAGTGTGAAACGTCAGAGGACAGCTTGCAAGTATTGCTTCTCTCTTCCCATTATGTTCTGGGGATCAAACTTGGATTATCAGGCCTGGTGGCAAGCAGCTCTACCTTCTAAGCCATCTCAGCAGCTCCCAAGGAATTGCTTTTAAATAAGCTTCTTTATATTAGCAGTAAGTGTTTTGTTGGTATGCCTATTTTACATATCTAGGTGCCCCAGAGTGTTTTAAAATATCTCACCAAAAAAGGAACCGATAATAATAAAAAGTGGCCAACAATGTGTGTATGTATACAAACCCACATGTCTGTATTTTTATTTCATATGTACATATGATACAGATATATATTAGAACTTTCTAACTTGGTAAGAATATATAATAAACTATTTAATGAGTATGTTTGGAATGTTCCCATGTTTATTTAAAAAACATTGATTGTAGGGCTAGAGATATGGCTGAGCAGGTAAAATGATAGTGAGAAAGCACTAAACTTGTTTTTATAATTGTGCCATATTTCTTCACACAATTCTACAAAATGTGTGTGTGTGTATATATATATATATGTATGTATGTATGTATATACATACACACACATATACACACACATGTATATATGCATACATACACACAACAAGCTAACTTCATATATGTGAGGGGGCACGGTAAAGAACCTGCCAACATGACCTTTCGATAAGAAGGAATGGTTTTTATTGTGGATAAGAGAGAGTGAATAACCATAGGCATCTGGAAGAGTCCAGAGCAGAGAGAAAAGACAACAGCCTGGACATGGCCAGGGCTAGGGTCACTGGAGAATGGGAGACAGCAGCGGGGAGAGCAAGAAAGCCTGACTAGCAGGGGTGACAAAACACGCAGATTATAAAGAGGAAGAGTAGCGGGGGAGGAGCGTTTTCAGTGACAAGACAAAATCAGAACCCAACCACAGAAATCCTTCTGTAGGCCAGCTTGGACTCACTTATGGATCTATGGACATCCTGAGACCTAACAAGTATAGGAAGCTCCTTATCCATCTGATGGGTAAGCTATGGCCTGCTCCATATGTGAAAGCTTATAGATGCCACTGCACAAGATTATCATCACCCAGCCATACTCCATGTATCAATAACTAAACTGATTTGAATAAATTTTATTACTAATTATAGCCATAGGAAATTAGAAGTCTTTCTGATGTTTCCAGGCATGCTAAAGTAGTCCCAAATATCAATTTATTTTTTAAAAAATATCAGGCACATATGTGGCACAGACATATAATCAGATATATCCATTTGCATAAAATAATAATTTTTAAAATTCTTAAAAGGGTCTTAGATCCCTGAAATTGGAGTTAAAGAGAGGTGTGAGCCTCAATATGGATGCTGGAAATCACACTAGGTCCTCTGAAAAAGCAGACAGTGCTCTTAACCCCTGAGCCATCTCTCCAATCCCTGGACATGGGGGTTTGGGTTTTTTGTTTGTTTTTAAATTTATTTATTCATTTATTTATTTATTTATTTATTTATCTTGGTTTTTCGAGACAGGGTTTCTCTGTGTAGCCTTGACTGTCCTGGACTCACTTTGTAGTCCAGGCTGGCCTCGAACTCACAGCGATCCTCCTGCCTCTGCCTCCCGAGTGCTGGGATTAAAGGCGTGCGCCACCACGCCCGGCTGATTTATTTATTTTTATTGTATGTATTTGGATTTTTTTCTGCATGTATATCTGTGCACACATGTGCCTGGGGCCCATGAACCAGAAGAGGATTCCTGGTTACAGGTGGTTGAGAGTCACCATGTCGGTGCTACAAATCAATATGTGTCCTCTGGAAGAGCAACAAGTATTCTTAATTATTGAGCCATCTCTCTAGCCCCTGGTTATAGTGTTTTATGACAGCAACAGGTTGCTGGGCTTGGTGGCACATGCCTTTAATCCCAGCACTCGGGAGGCAGGTGGACCTTTGTGAGGTCGAGGCCAGCCTGTCTACAAAGGGAGTGCAGGACAGACAAGGCTACACATAGAAACTCTGTCTCAAAAACAAAACAACAACAACAAAAAGACAGTAACAGAAAAGCAATTAATACACTTGCTCATTCCCATTATCAAGAGTGCTTTCTCACCAGATGTGATGATAAAGCCTTTAATCTCAGCACTTGGGAGGCAGAAGGCAGGTAGATTTATGTGAATTCAAGGCTAGGCTAGCCTCATCTACAAATCAAGTTCCAGGACAGCCAGGGCTACAAAGTGAAACCCTGTCTCAAAACACACACACATACACAAACACACACACACACACACACACACACACACACACACACACAGTGTTTTCCCTTTCTGTGGCTCAAGAAATAATGCCTTTCTTAATAAAGTACCTCTATTTCTAGTTCATGTGTATATATACTATATATATTTATGTGTGCATACACACACTTACACACACACATATGTATCTATATATACATCTTTTGGGTTAAGCCTATAAATCTGATACCAGTTGAGATAAAACAGAAGTATCCTTGGATATCAATGATAAATCTTAAACAATTCTTATTACTCTCATTATTACTGGAAACATGTTGTTTTAGTTATTGGGACTTTTTCATGTTTAATTTATCTGTGTCTATGCAAGAGCACACACATGTGGCAGTCAGAGGACAACCTGCAGGAGTGAGTTCTTTTCTTCCACCATGTGGTTCCAGGGATTGAACCCAGGTGGTCAGGTGTGGTAGTTTGAATGAAAATTCCTTCATAGGCTCATAGATTTGAACGCTTAGTCACCAGGGAGTAGAACTGTTTGAGGATTAGAAGGGCTAGGAGGCGTGGCCTTGTTGGAGGAAGTGTGTCACTGGAGGTCAACTATGAGGTTTCAAAAGCCCATGCCAGGCCCAGTTTCTCTCTCTCTCTCTCTCTCTCTCTCTCTCTCTCTCTCTCTCTCTCTGCTTGCTGCCCACAGATCAGGGTGAAACTCTAGCTACTGCTCTAGCACCACGTGTGACTCCATCCTCCCACCATGATGATAGCAGACTAACTGTACACCCCTTTTAAGATTTATTTTTATTCAGTGTATGTACACGGTATGTATGTACATGCATACATAGTATATGTGTGCAAGTATCCAAGGAGGCTAGAAGAGGGTATGGGACCACCCAGAACTGAAGATAGAGTTGTGAGTTGCCCAACATGAGTGCTGTGAACCAAACTTGGTCCACTGGGAGATTACCAAGTATTCTTTTTTATTTTTTAAGATTTATTTATTGACTGATTTATTGCATATGAGTGCTTTATCTGCAGAAGAGAGCATCAGATCACACTATAGATGGTTGTGAGCCACCATGTGGTTGCTGGGAATTGAACTCATGACCTCTGGAAGAGCAGGTGGCACTCTTAACCACTGAGCCATCTCTCCAGCCCCTCCCCCCTTTTTTTGGTTTTTGGTTTTAGGACGTATTCTTAACTGCTAACCATCTCTCCAGACTCTAGAACACCCACAATCCTCCCTACCCTTTTTTTCTTAAGACAGGGTCCTAAGTAACCCAGATTGGCTTTGAACTCACCATGTAACCAATGTTAGCCTTGAAGGTATGATCCTCTTGCTTCTACCTCCCAAGCGCTAGGACTACAGAACACACCACTGCACCCAGCTGGCTCCTGCTCTGCTTTCAGGTCACATGTATTCTATTGTCCTGTCTTCCCTCCTTCTCTATCTCACACACACACACACAAACACACACACACATACACACACACACACAGGACCTAATACTCCTTCCCTTTTAAATCTCTTTTCTTCTTTAAATACTCTCTCCCTCCCTCCCTCTCCTTCCCTCCCTCTCTCTCTTTCTCTCTCTCTCTCTCTCTCTCTCTCTCTCTCTCTCTCTCTCACTTGACGGTTGTTTTAACCAAGGATGAGATCGCTACAACAACTCAGTGACCAGACTGTCTGCCCATTCCCCACTTACCAGTGGTGTATGGGTGCTCCATCGGGCATTTCGTTTGATGGCACCAACAACAATGTTAATTTCTCCTTGAATGATGTAAATATTCTTATCCACCATCCTGACAAATCTAGGAGAACAGTTGAAGAGAAAAGATTGGTTAATATTTTTCTCTTTCAGTTGGTTCGTTGTGTTTGGTTTTGAAACATGGTTTCTCTGTGTAGCCCTGGCTGTCCTAGAACTTGCTCTGTAGACCAGGCTAGCCTTAAACTCAGAGATCCACCTGCATCTGCCTCTTGAGTGCTGAGATTAAAAGTGTGTGTCACAATACCTGGCCTTTTCCTTTCATTTTATGTATATTAATGTTTAGCCTGCAAGAACATCTGTGTGCACGCTGTGCACACTCAACACTAGCATAGGCCAGAAGAGGGCATAAGATCCACTGGAACTGGAGGTGCAGATAGTTATGATCCATCATATGGGTGTTGGGAATCAAACGCAGGTCCTCTAGAAGAGCAACCAATTCTCTTAACCGTTGAGCAATCTCTCCAGTCCCAACATGGAAGATTTTTGTTTTGTTTTGTTTCTAGTTAGTTAGTTAGTTAGTTAGTTAGTTAGTTAGTTAGTCAGTTTTTCAAGACAGGGTTTCTCTGTGTCACCCTGGCTGTTCTGAACTGGCTTTGTAGACCAGGCTGGCCTTGAACTCACAGAAATATACCTGCCTCTGCCTCCCAACTGCTGAGATTAAAGGCATGTGCCATCATGCCCTGAAGCCATGTATAATGGCTTATACCTGTGATTCTAACCTGTTGAGATGCTGAAGCAGAAGGCCTGCCTAGGCAACTTATCAAGACCACATCTCAAAATAAAAATAATAAAAAAGGAGTAGGAATGCAGCTTAGTGATAGAGCACTTACCTAACATTCATGAAAAACTTGGCCTAAAACCCAGAAATACCAATTAATTAATTAACTAACTCAGAGCATACTCATGATTAGTCTACCAATGAGAGAAATGTCATTTGCTTCTGGGTACCAACGTTTTCCACCTGTAACACTAAGATGATTAAGTCATGAGTCTAACTGCTTGACTTCCCTGGAAGTATCTGAAGTTCCAAGTAGCTCAGGAGACAACTCAGAACTCATCAATGCAGCTATGTGTGACCGTGTGCACCTTGAATCTCAAAACTCTGGAAACAGAGGAAGCTCGGAGCCAGCCAGGTTAGAGAGAAAGTCTCACTATGTAAACCAGGCTGGCCTTGGACTCACAGAAATCTGCCTGCCTCTGCCTCCTGAGTGCTGGGATTAGAGGTGTGGCACAAAAGAATAAAATAAGCAAAATAAATAAAAAAAGAAAACAACAGTTGCTAAGAATAGTTTTAGCCCACTGGAGTGGGTGAGTGCATTTAATCCCAGTACTTGGGGGACTGAGGCAGACAGATCTCTGAGTTCAAGGCCAGCCTAAGTTACATGGTGAGCTTCAGGCCAGTCAAGGCTACATAGTGAGATCCTGTCTCAGACAGAGGAAAAAGGAGGGTAGGGAGTGCTTCGGTTTGGAACCCAGTTAAATGTCAGCTTAAACACTGCATCCGTTCTGCCAAGTCAGCTCCAGGGGACTGGACAGTAGCACTAGCATGGTCACCGAGAAGTTCTAAACCCTCATACCCACTCACTTCTTGCAGGAAACCTCCAGCAAGAAGACTACAAATACATGCTTTTGTAAAACTGTTTCTCTATGAATCTCTGAAACAAAGATGGAAGTTAATTTAGTATTGTAACTGCTCCCAAAAGAATTACTACTGGATTGTCTTTGCTGCCCAGAATAGTACTTAGAAAAAATATTTAATTTTCCCCAGGTGAAAATATTGAAGAAGAGATCTTCTTGGAAGACTAGGAATGCGGTTTTGCTGGTAGAGTGCTTGCCTAGCATGACAAAGCTCTAAATTCAATCCCCAGTAGCACTTACATAAGCCAGGCTTTTGGTGAACACCTGTAATATAAGCACCACACAGGTGAAGGTGGACAAATCAGAACCACAGCACACTGGAGACCAACCAGATACATAACACTCTCCCAAAACACACTGTTCTTGGCATACAGTATATAACAATAGCACAGAGTATATAGGAGTATGTAACAACGAATTTGCCACTTTCCATCATTTAAAAACTCCAGAGCCCAGTATGGTGCCTAACGCAAGTGACACTAGCATGTGTGAATGAGCTACACATTGAGACTTTGTCCAAAGGTAAAAAACAAACAACTCTACAATTCTCCATTGCAAAAAGAAGACATTTCCCCTTGGGTTTGTTGTTAGGCACCCAGTATGGCACTGAATGTTGTCACCATCTACTAAACACTGCTTTTTTTTTTTTTTAAGATTTATTTATTTATTGTATATGAGTGCTTTATCTGCAGATGAGGGCATCAGATCACATTATAGATGGTTCTGAGCCACCATGTGGTTACTGGAAATTGAACTCAGGACCTCTGGAAGAGCAGGCAGCACTTTTAACCTCTGAGCATCTCTACAGCCCCTTTTTTAAAATTTCCTGAAACAGAGTTTCTCTGTGTAACCTAGGCTGTCCTGGAACTCACTTTGTAGACCAGGCTGGCCTTGAACTCACAGAGATCTGCCTGCTTCTGCCTCTGGAGTGCTGGGAATAAAGGCATCCAATTCCCTCTTCTAACTTCCACCTGCACCAGGCACGGTGGCACACATGCCTACACGCATGCAAAACACACTACTGGTAAGGGGAAGGGGCACACAAAAAACTTACCAAACTCAAGAAAAGTATAGAAAGAACGGGAGTTAGAGAACCCGAAAAAGCTGGTGCTCTAATCTGACCAGGCAAAGCCTCTCTGACCTGATCTGACCAGCTGGAAAATCCTCTCAAACCTGCTAATCAGGTGACCAGTGTACCTTAGCTCTGCACGCCATCTCCTCCTCCTGCGGAGATTTGGATACTATCTTCAAAACCATAAGGTAGAGTAAGCCACTGACCTGCCCAAAGCTGCTCATCTCAGAGATGAAAATGAACCAAAGCTTCTCTCTAGTCCTCCTCTTTAACCACCCAGAACACCCAAGGCCTAAGGGCGACCAGTGGCAGAGTGAGGCAAAGGAAAACAGCTTGAGTGATGGTGCGCTGGGAGCGACAGCGACAGTCCCATACAGCCTACCTGTCTTCTCCTTGAGGGATCATCACATATTTAAAAAAAAAAAAAATAGGAAGGCTAGTTATCCTGCACTCAAGTCTTCAAAAGTAATCATCTGCTGACTAAGAAGCAACTGCCTCCTGCAAATTAGGGGCCTGCATGTTATGAGCTCTACTACTTCCTATATGCATCCCATCTGGCTCACATCAGGCATTACCATTATCAGCCTGACACGCATTCAAACTTAGAATCCTCGCTTCTAAGATTTGTTCTCATACTTCCATTATTTATACTATCGCTCCTATAACCACATACACTACTATTTGGAATAAATCATCACCTCCATGATCATTTCTACTGCTAACGAACTTCCAAAGGAGCATACCACTGTACTGTATTTTCATTTAGTTAAACAAATGCAGTTGGAACAAGAGGAGGGTTTAACAATAAAAGATTAACAACAATTTATCATTTATTTCATAGCATAAAGGTAAAGTGGACTTCTCCTTCTCCCTCAACACAACCCCATCGTGAACCGAACATCCAATCATTCTAATCAGTGACACTCAACTAAACAGGGATAAAGGGATGGCTCAATGGTCTTTCCAGTGGTGCTGTTTATAAACAGTATCTCCTCACAAGCAGGAGCCATATCTTCTTCCTCTGTAGCTGCCCACGGTAGCCAGGGTAAGGACCCTAACAATGCGCGTGATGCTTTTAAAGCAGCGGTCATCCTGACTTCTAGAATATATGGGAAGTAAAGAGTATGGTGAGCTGAAACTGGCTACTAAACTATGTCCACAACTTTAATTCCTACTGTGCCAATGAACATCACTGTCAATACTGGAACATACTATCTCTCTACAGCCACTATTAAGAAGAACTTTGAGCACAACCTTAAAGAATGTTTGTTAGTGGAATTATTCCTATGTAGAAAATTACATTTACCCACCAGTACTGAAGATCAAAACCAGGGCCCCATCACATGTTAGGTAAGTGCCTTATCATTGAGATATACCTCCAGCTCAGAAAATGACTTAAGTACAAAAACTAAAAACAAACAAACAAACCAGATGTCTCTATAGTCACCTTTAGACCCTACTGGCAAGATGCTGTTGCACTACCTACCCAGAGAGCAGACTGCCAATCATGCAGAGTACTTTCAACTCAGTGGGGTTACAAGTGGTTGAACAATGCAGCCCACCTAACCTAGGTGCTTGCTGGGCTACCCTTCCATCTGTCACATTAAACTACTTTCTGGAAGATTTTGCATCTTATAAAAAGCAGTGTTAGCCCAGCAGTGGTGGCACACCCCTTTCATCCCAGCACTCAGGAGGCAGAGACAGGCAGATCTATGTGTTTGAGCCCAGCCTGGTCTACAGAGCAAGTTCCAGGACAGCCAGGGATACACAGAGAAAACCTGTATCAAAAAACAGCACACTCCCTCCCCTCAAAAAAAGTGTTCTGTACCATTCCCATCCATTTGTTTTGCTATACATATAAACTGTAACAGTATTCCTTCTCTCCCTAACAACACGCATGCACACAGGCAGGCAGGCAGGCACACATGCACGCACGCTTGTTCATGAATATACACACTCTAACACACCCAAAGAGAATTGAGCAAGAGAAACTTGGTTCAAGTATCATCTTAGCTAATTTGCCTTCCAATACCCAGAGACAGCGCTCCACCTTCTTCCTACTCACTACGCTAACATACACTGACTGCCAGCGCCAGACCAGGCCACAACGCCTAACCACATACTGAACTAGCCCCAGGGATGGATTATAGTTTCTGGGGCCCAAGATCTGCTGAAAGGAATTAGACACATTCTACTTTTAACTTTGCTACTTTTTTTTTTTTTTTTTTGAGACAGGATCTCACTATGTGATCCAGGCAGGTCTTAGGCTCAAAATGTTCTTCCTCAACCCTGACAGTAGTGAGATTATGTGTCTGTCACTACACCTTGCATATGTCACTACTTTCCAGAAGTACATAGCCAGATCTAGGGATGCAGGCCTGTAAACACAGCAACTCAGGGACGATTGCAAGTTCGAGGGCTACAGAGAAAGTTCCAGACCAGCCATGACAACTTAGAAAGACCATGTCTCAAAATAAAGAAATAAAGCAAGCTATGGATATGGCTCAGTGGTAGACTGCTTAACTGCCATATGTAAGATCCCAGGGTCCCATCCCCATGATTGCAAGACTATGTGTAAACTGAGCAATTCCAAAGCAGATTTTCCCATTTATATCTTCCACAAGACCTACATTAGTACCTAGTATTCTTGAAATAAAGGCATACGAGTGTCTGCACTAAAAACCACTACACTGTCATCTCTAAAATACTCTTTACCTTTGATGAACTTCCACCGTCTTTATAACACAGAATGTCAAAGGTTACTGCTGGGCCATAAACTACACCCTTTGGGGTTGTGCCCAACCATTCACTCTGCTTCCCTGGCCCTACCTACCACAAGGAGTAGAACCTCTCTCATCACTTGTCTGTTAGAAACAGTGTCTCATTTAGCCCAGGCTGGCCTCTAACTCAAGAAGTAGCCAAGGATAACCTTGAACGTCAGGTCTGATCCTCCTGTTTCGATCTCCCAAGTAGGTAGAGAGGTGTGTGCCACCTTGGCACAGGTGTGTGCCAACATGCCCAGTTTATGAAGCACTGGGGACTCCATACATGCAAAGCGAACACTCCACCAAATGACCTGTATCTCCAGCCCTTCTCGTGTTTTTTAACCTACTAAAAATAAACAGACCACCAGTACCACGCTTTATCAATATTCAAAGCCCTCTTAGCTCTCATCCAGACGTGTCACAATGGAGTGGCTTCCTTATACCCTCAGGGTAAAAGTGGAAGGAAGTCACAGTGGTTAAATGCCTTCCCAAAGGAACGGGTTTAAGGCAGAAACAGGTGGGTCTTTGTGAGTTCAAGGCCAGCCTCGTCTTGAGTTCCAGGACAACCAGAACTACATCGAGAGAACCTGTCTCAAAAAGGGAGGCGGGTAGGAGATAAAAAGGAAGACAGGAAAGAAGGAAAAGAAAAGAAAGAAGGAAGAAGAAAAAGAAGAAAGTGTTTACATACAGACCCACAGTGACAACTGAACCGTCCTGTCCTGTATAAGGAAAATCTTATCGGCCAGTTCCCCAGGCTGTTGGCCTCAGGTCTTCTATGCTCCCTGACTACCTAGACTGCACTGGTTCATCTTTCAGAATTAACGAAGCACTTTAGCTGTTTTAGGACGTCATCACCCAGAAGTGACAGTTCCACGGAATCTGGAAAGATTCGCCATCTAAATAAAGCCTGAAAGCATCCTTAGCTTTGCTTTTCAGATGTTGAGGACTGGATTCTGTAGGGTGCAGAAAGGTCCGAAAAAGAAGAATTGGAGGCTAGATGAAGCCTAGAAAATTCTGGCATCCGCATTGTCGCAAGTAGAGCTGAGACACCCGTCCCGAGGCAAGGGCCTGACCTTTGGCCCCTGCACACCTCCCAACTCCCTCTCTCATCAGTCTTCTCTGATGGCTTATCTCTCCCCGCTAAGCCCTTCACCCAGCCGGCTTCGCCCAGCTGAAGGACCCTTCCTCCTCAGTCCTTCTGGCAACGCCAGGCGGCCTTCACGACGCTGGAACTCTTAAGAAGAGACTTCGCTGACCTGTCAAGAGGATCCAAAATGGCGGGGCCTAGTCCCAGGACCTGCAGCCGCAGCTCATGTCCAGCCTGGCCCCGGAGGCGTCTCCCAGCCGCTTTCCCGGCGCCGGCGGCGAGTGTGAGAAGGGAAGGAGCCTGTGTTCTGGAAGTCGCCCCTGACTTCAGGGTGAGACCTCGCTGCAGGCCGGGAGAAGTGGGCCGGGATGGTCGGTGGAGCCGGCTCCCTTCCCTGTCAGCTCACTGACGTGGTAACTAGCCTCAGTCTAGCCCGCTGCCTGGTAACTGCGCGAGTCCCGCCGCGCTCAGCCAATCAGAGCGTGATGTTTTCGAGTGGCAGTCCGACTAGCCAATCGAAGGAAGAAACCAGCTCCGGGAGGCGTGTGTGCCCAAAGAGACCACATTACAAGGGAAAGAAGAGTAGGTAAGGGACAGCCAACGGATACGAGGGTTCTCTGACTGACAGTTACAGTACCCAATAAGAAAGGAGAGGTTGTCCTGGACGGTTGGAGAGGTGGGGCTAGGTAGTGTTCGGTTGCAGTGCGCTGTTTAGCAGTGGCTGCTGGGCATCCTGGGGAGAAAGGCTATGATTTGCTGGAAAGGGGGCGGGGTCCGTTTTGAGAGCTTGAGCGGGCGACCCTACTCCCCCAGCTACATCTATCAAAGCCATCTAGGCTTTGCCGCTTTAGGGCTCACTCCCTTTCCAGACAGGTCTGGGGTTCCTCCTTCCTAAATCCAGCCTGTGCAATCTTTCCCACGCCCTCCTGCCTCTGCGCCCCATTTTGGTCTCTCAGAAGTATGTGTGTCTGTCTTCCCCCAACTCTGATTTTGCGTTTTCTACTCCATCCCTACCATCCAGAAATGGAGGGAAATGGTAGCAGAAACCTTGACTATCTAATTGACGAATCCTGGAAAGAGTTCTACCGAGGAGAGCTGCCAAGTGTGCTAATCTACCAACCCCCGCAAATTGGGGGAAGGGGGGGGGTGCTCCTTAATACTTCTTTTTTAAAAGAAAGAATTTGTTTTTTAAAGACAATGCTCCTAACCACGAAGCCACTCTCCAGGCCCCACCCCCACCCCCATGTTTCTTATACCTTACTCCAAAGGGACTTTCCTATTAAGCCTTGAACAAATCTTAACAAACGACTTGGCAGGGAGAGGGGGGGGCGTGCATGAGGATCAAGTTTGAGGGCCTAATCTCACACCATTAGTCCACATCATTAACGGGAAAATTAAGATTTCCCATTTGCCTCAGCAATGCTGACAGGTGAGGCTGGAGAGATAGCATTTAAGTCTGCTTACTGCCCTTCCAGAAGACCTGAGATTAGTTCCTAGCACCTATACATCTCACCACCTACTGTATGTAACTCCAGCTCCAGGGGGACCCAACACTTGGGGTACATACACACAGATACATCATTTTTTGGGGGGGTTTTCGAGACAGGGTTTCTCTGTGTAGCCTTGGCTGTCCTGGACTCACTTTGTAGACCAGGCTGGCCTCGAACTCACAGCGATCCGCCTGCCTCTGCCTCCCGAGTGCTGGGATTACAGGCGTGCGCCACCACGCCCGGCTAGATACATCATTTTTGTTGTTGTTTTTGAGACAAGGTCTTTCTGTAACCCTGGCTGTCCTTGAACTCATTATGTAGACCAGGCTGACTTCAAACTCACAGAGATCTACCTGCCACTGCCTTCTGATTCCTGGAGTGAAAGGCATGCACCATTATACCCAGCACAAATACAATTTTAAATAATAAAAATAAATATTTTGTTTGCTTATGGGTTTTTTTGGTTGGTTGTCTTTGTTGTTGGTTTGGTTTGGATTGGTCTTGGTTTTTGAGACAGGATTTCTCTGTGTAACCGCCTTGGCTGTCCTAGAACTTGCTTCGTAGACCAGATTGGCCTCGAGCTCACTGCTTCTGCCTCTCAAGTGCTGGGATTAAAGGTATGGGCAGCCACATCCAGCAAAACATCATTTTTTAAAAGAAATGCTAAGAAGTCTCTCTTTTTAATGACAGATTGATAAAATAATAAAAGTATCTAGAAATGGAAATGTGTGGGAAGAGGGCAATATGGTGGGTTTTCTGCTTACAGAATAAATAGTGGAATTCCCAGCAGCAATCTGCTGGTAGAAGCAGGTTTGCCGGGGAGTACTGAAAGGGCAGCTCTTCCACTCTTCCCATTTATGGGTGACTCAAGGCCAGGGAAGTTTCATATCTAAGACCATAGGGCTGTGGTCTTGAAACAGGCATCTGAAGGCATTCCATGAATCGTGGTCCTCTGATTTAAAGAACCCATCAGAACTGAAGTCCAACGTGAAGAATCCCCTATACTTATTTCCCTGTACCTATGCATTGGTGTCTCTATGTCCAGCTAAGGACCTAAAGGAAGTCAACTGAAGATGACACATCACCAAAGCACTTCATCCTATGATACCTCTGTGACCCATTTTTTTCTCCCTTTGAAAGCTAGGACTTGGTCTCAGGGTGGAGAGCCAATAGGAAAACCCTGTAAATGAACTAAAACTCCCTCCTCTCCCATCCCTACCTACACATGGCTCCAGACCTTAGACATCTTAAAAGCTTGTGATTAAAGATGGAGATATAGATAGGCAGATAGATAGATGATAGACATATGACACAGGTGCTACATACCATTTAACAGATAAAAACTTCTTCTTTCTAGATTTCAATACATTTACTGAGTTTTATAGGCCTGCAAATAGAAAAAAAAGGAAAAATGGTTCTTGCTCTCCTAAATTTTATTTTATAGAAGTCAACAACACATCAGCTGATCCCTTTAATATGAAGGATGGAGTGATAGAAAATATATGTATATAAAGGATCCTGGGAGCAAGAGGCTACACATCTTATTAGCATGGCAGTTCAGGCAAGGCTTCTCAGATTTAAAAAAAAAAAAAAAAGGAACTCGGGAATTAATATCAGAAATATAACAATTGGTCATTGTCAGGAAACACTAAAGGTGTTCAGGATGACCGAAACCAAAGCTGAAGACAAATTCAGGAATGGTACTCAGTACCGCACACCTGTAAGCACTGTAGTCAGTACCAGCAGAGGGAGGGTACTAGTTGAAAGTTTAGGGCCAGCCAAAACCAGAGCCACAGAGCAAGAAGCCATTGAAAGGGGGCTGGGAAGGTTCAGGACCTGGTGGTCTGGTATGCCACAGTAGAAAGCTCAACCTTTCTCTCCTGAAGGCAGTAAAAAGAATTAACTTGCCGAGCGTTGGTTGGCCTTTAATCCCAGCAGTCAGGGAGGCAAAGGCAGATCTCTGAGAGTTCGAGGCCATCCTAGTCTACAGAGTGAGTTCCAGGACAGCCAAGGTTCGAGAAACCTTGTCTCGAAAACAAAAAACAAAAACAAAAAAAACCCAAAACTAACGTGTTTTAAACATTGATGTGTATGCTCAGTGTCCTCTTAGGAGTATATTTGTGTACCGGGCTTAGGACTCTCAAAGGCATTCAAGTAACCCACCCTACCATGTTCCTTGGACATCTGTCCAGTCCCTCGCAAATACCTAACCAAGGGGGGTGCCAAGGCTCCTCTTGCCCACAGGACTGAATCTGGTGTAGGAGGAAACAGAATTGCTAAAGCTGGAAAAGCTCAGCCCAGGCAAACTGATAGCACGGAGAGAGAGGCCAAGCGCTCACATCTTTGAAGAGCACAGCCAGCCACTGGAAGCTCCCTTTTATTTTGGCCAGGGCGGGAGTTAGCATCGTTGTTACTTGTCCAAGGTCATTGAGTAAGAGAAGGTGCTGTGTAACACTTTGATTTCTCCGGTTCCAAACCCTGCTTTCTCCAAATTATCTTCTTCAGGAGAGAACAAATAAAGAGAGCCCAGAAGAGACAGATGCGATGGGAAAGAGGGGTGGTCTTTAAAAGAGAAAGCCTTTCAAAGTGGCAGAGTAGGGAGTGAAGCAGCGGTCATAAGAAAAGAGGAAAGTCGCACGAGGACTGAAACAGAGACAAAAGAGTGGAAAGACAGACAGCGACAAATGGAGAAAATCGGCGAAACGAGCTGCCGCGAACTGTGAGCGCTGAGACCCGGCGGCCGGGTTCGCTGTCCCACCAGGCGCTCCTGCAGCCCTCTCCTCGGGCAACTGCTTCACGTTGCTCCGGGTAGAGCCCAAGCCCTCAAGTCGCCACAAACCGGGCTGGACTCCGGCCGCTACGCTGACCACCCTACTTTTGCTGGCCTGGCCGAACCGGAGAGTACCAGCTGGAGCGTGGTCCAGGCCACGTGGGGAGGGGGCGTTGCTCAGTTGATGGAGAACGATTCTGATTGGCCAGAGGGTGGAGTTCTTGGCTGCCCGCCGGCGGGACCCCTCCCCACTAAGGCGGGGCCTGAAGGTTCACAGCTGGAAAGGGAGGGGCCAGGGTGGCGCAGCTGGAAAGGGGCGGGGCCTGAGGCTCGCGGCGCGCCCCGGCGGGCTAGGGGCGCCCCGGGCTGCCATAAAGTGAATGGGCGCCGGCGGGGGGTGGCACTGCACTGTGAAGCTCACTCTCTCCTCCGCTAGCCTGGGAGCGCCCAGTGGAGCGGCCGCCCCGGAGCAGGGGGGCGGCCCCCACCCCGCAGGGTGCCTGGCCCCTGGCCCCTGCCTGCGCTCCAGAACGCCGCTGCCTCCGCCACCACCCGGAGTTTGCCTGCTGCGGGACGCACTGTGAGTACCTAACCATGACAGGGACAGGGGCTCAGGGGACGTAGGGGCCAAGGTTGGTCCCGGGACTCCTAAAAAGGACCCTAGGGCGGCTGAACTCTGGTGTTTGGGGAACCAGTCAATACTGGAAAGGCGTACAGCAGCTCGGGGCTGGGACGTGGGAGAAGGAAAACTCCGGGTAAGGACCTGAGGGGCCAAGAAGGGGAGATTAAGGGGACCCTGAGAGAAGCCGAAGAACTGCGCGGAGCACAGAGTGGAGAGTCTGGAAACCTTTACCAGAAAGCACCCTGAAATCTAGGGGCAAGCGGCAAGGACCAGAAGGTGATAGGGTTAGCAGAGACTGTGGCCAGCTCAAGAGAGGGCAGCGGTCGTCCAGCGTAAGGGCAACAGGCGGCTCCCAGCGCCACTTGGCCCAGGCTTAGACTGACTCCAGCGGCTGGAAGAACGGGTGCACATAGTAGCTCATGCTTTTCTTCCCAGCTGCTCCGCAGTTGGAATAGGAGCCGTGTTGCGAGAGTCGCTACTGGGTCAGATGGCCGCTGCGAGCTACAGGGCCGAGGCTGCCAGCCCAATGCGACAAGACTGGCGGGTCTGTCGTGGGGTGTCTGGATCTGAAAGGGTCCAGATCTGGAGCAGCCTCAGAATCCGACAGAATGTAAGCAGCACGTGGGGTTTGGAGCGGACAGAATGTTTGGGGTGGCAATGTGGGTCTCTCTGGAGCAGACGATGTGTCTGTCCATTAGTGGTGAACAGAATGTCCCTGGACGACTGGCATGTCCACCTATGCGGCAGCGCCTGCCCAGTTGCGTTATGTGCAATAGGGTCGGCTTGGTGGGTACCCCAAAATCCCAGCTCCCAGTTTGCAAACTTGATTCTGCCTTTCCTGCCTGTTGGGCCTGAAGGGAGCAGGGAGAGAGAGTAAAGGATGCAGCCTGGCCTCAGGTCGCTCTGTGAGACAGTCCTGCTCCAGCTCAAATAGATCAGAGCATCAATAGACTTCCACAATCCAAATCTGAGGACAGAATCAAGACCAACAAAGGGAAGAATAAGCCACCTGGTGCATCAGCAGCAGGCCACCCACAAGCCCTTGAGAGAATCTCAGTTCCCTCACCAACTTAAAGTCAACTGTTACACCTTCTCCTCCTTCTCCTCCTTCTCCTCCTCCTCTTCCTCCTCTTCCTCCTCTTCCTCCTCTTCCTTCTTTTCTTCTTCTCCTTCTTTCTTCTAACCCTAATTCCAGTACAGCAGACCAGATACCCTCAACCTCCTAGTCTGGTTGTTAGCCCACTTAAGGCTCCTTGACCAGCAAGAACCTTCCAGACAAGAAAAATGTAGCCCTTTCATAAAGCAAAGCCTTGAAAGAAAGGCAAAAGGGAAAGGAGGCAGATGAACCCCGACTCTGTCGTCGCACACGATGCCTTTACCACCCTCTCAGTCTGACCAGGAAGAATGTCTCAGTTCCCCCCTTCGCTTTCTTTCTGGCCAAGGGAGGGTTCTGACTCCTTTGGACCAATACAATGGCCACCCTCCCTGACCGCCAACTCTAACTAGAGCTCAGTTAAGCAGAAGAGGACAGAGTAGAGGGAACTCTGAATCTATACATGTAAACAAGACAATTCAGCTGGGGAGTGAGTTTTCAGGAGGATGAATGCAAGGCACTGCCTAACAATGAGTTATCTTATTTTAAAAAGTCTGCATTTTTCATCTTCTACCCATGAGTAAAATATAATTCTTATTTCTTATACTCCTCAGTCCTAAAGTTTAGTTAGTTGCTGGATAAGACCTTTTCTTCATCTTTTATTTGCCCCTTGATCTCCTTGATAAATATAGAACCCCAACATGCCCCAACTGTTCCCATCACATTCTTATACACATTTTAGGGGCTTGGGTTCCCATTGCTTTTGAAAAAAGAATCACTGAAATTATGAAGGAAATGAAGGGCTCCACACCAGGGAAGAAATAAGGAAGCATTGAGCTGGTTCTCTGAGCACCCGAAGTTGTACTTTAAACAAAAAAAGACCCCCCCCAAAAAAATCCTAACAAAAATGACTGGAAAAAAAAATAGAACTTTCTTCTACTCCTGCACAAAATCATGTAGATGATTGGTCAGTAGCTTTTAGGGAGAATGTTTTGGGCCTAGAGAAGTCAGAGACTGGAGCTGGGAATATAGCTTAGTAGGAGAGTATTTGCACAGCATACCCAAGCTCCTGGCCTCCAGATAGACAGGAAGAAGGAGGGAAAATAGCTGACAAAACAGGGCCCCAGGAGGGCTGCTGGGTAAGAGTAATCAAAAGTTTAGGTGAGACAGAATGAAAAGCTACAATACAAACAGACCTAAATGGGCAGAGGACTTGCTTGCTGAAATCCTGAAACTGGATGAGGGTTGGGAGCAGGCAGCTTTTAAAACTGGAGAATGGCAGGCTTAGGACACGTAGGAAAAGTGCTTTGGTATGGTGGACAGCTAACTTCCAGAGCTCGTCTTCCAGGGACGCAGTGGAGGCAGGGATTAGGATGGAGCCTTAGTGGGCTTCAGAGAATCAGTACCTGTCAGTTACTAGTGGCTGCCATATGGAGAGGGAGACAAGAGCAGCACTTACTCAAACCTGTGGTCCTGGGCAGCCATGGACAATTTCCTGCCACTCGGGAGCCTGTGAGAGTTTAGTGAGACATCTCAATCATGTACAGAAGGAAAGCTCTTTGTAAACAAACACCAGAAGAAGCTTCATTGCTATTATTCTGCCCCAACTGCAGTCCTGGTGACCATACAGTCAACCTTTGGAAGGTGGGGTCTTTTGCTTTTGCCTGGTGATATCCTTGAGTTGGCCATAGGCAGGCTCTTCAGGATAGGTGGAACATCTTCCTTGAAGTTCCAGTTTCAGCCATCACCCCCTTCCCTCTCTGAGAACATGAGGAGTTCCCCGTACATCTTAGCCTCTCTACCACATAGCCTGGTGTGAACTCTGCCTGCCTGCTGCTCAAGAATGTCAGTCAAGCTGGGCAGGGGGGCCTCTCCTTTAATCCCAGCACCCAGGAGACAGAGGCAGGTGGATCTCTGAGTTGAGGCCAGCCTGGTCTACAGAGTGAGTTCCAGGAGAGCCAGGCCTACAAAGAACAAAACAAAACAAAAAGTCAATCAAAGCCTGGGATGCAAGTTCAGGAAGGGAGGGTAGGGGGCAAGGGGTGAACCTGAACGATAGTGGGTGAGAGATGGAAACAGGTCAGGTCTTTTCTTTCCCATTCGATCTCACTGACACATGCTAGAGCATGGGAGAGGGAGATCATAGGTAACCAAAAGGGTCTCTTAGGATCTGAGCTTTAGAGGACCTGCAGTGTACACAGTCATTAACCGTGACGTGTGGGAGTGCAGGGAGGACAAGGAAAAGAAGACAGTAGTTAAAAGAGAGCTATGGAGCACACACCTTTAATCCCAGCACTCGGGAGGCAGAGGTGGTGGATCACTGTGAGTTCGAGGCCAGCCTGCTCTACAAAGTGAGTCCAGGACAACCAGAGCTAAACAGAGAAACCTGAGAGAGAGAGAGAGAGAGAGAGAGAGAGAGAGAGAGAAGAGAGAGATGAAAAGAGACATAAATGATTTCCAAGACTCTTTGCACCTCTCCTTCCCAATCTTCCTTCCCCAAGACCATCTTTAACTTCTCAATTGGTTGTAACAGGGTCTCCTTAGAAGAACAAGGTCTTCAAGGCCCAGGCTGGCCTTGAACTGGAAACTTCCCACCAGGCATGGTTTCAACCTTCTCTACAAATCTGTTTCCCAGCCTGATCCGTTCTAGTTACCGCTGCAAATAAAGGCAAATAAAGGATGCTACTTTTGGATGTCACCTACTGACATGCCTTAAGCCAGCCCCCAAGCCTGTAGCAATGCTCCTGGGTGGGAGCTGGGAAAGCAGTACAGGAAGAAGCAGGAGAGCAGCAGGCTGGCCAAGGCCTATCTTCCCTATGTGATGGTGTTGCCTTGAGACTGAGGCAACACGTGCATCTTTATGCACGTGCCTTACAAAATAGGATGCGCATGCAATTTGAAGTCTTAAAATTAAGCTAGAGGGGCTGGGGACGTGCTTCAGGTGGCTAGCTTAGTGGCGGTGGAGTGTTTGCCTAGCGTGCACGAGGGGCCTGGCTCAATCCTTGTCACATTAGCTGCTACCACTTCATGGCCTGCCTCTGTTTTTCTATATGGGTTCCCTATATAGCCCAAGCTGGATCTGAGTTTTTCATGGCCTGCCTCTGTTTTTCTATATGTGTTCCCTATATAGCCCAAGCTGGATCTGAGTTTTTGATCTTCCTGCCTCGGCCTTCTGGGTGCTGGGATTTTAGGCATACATCACTACACCCTGAATTGAGGGTATTTTCTTTTTATTGGAAACGCCAATAACACTCTATCCTTAACTGTATCAAATCTCAACCAGTATTTGTCTCTCATTATGGATCCCTCAATCTAAGCCCTTTTTTCCCCATGGCTGGTCCCTCATGGCCCACGTTAAGCCTCCGATCAAATGAGGCTTTGCACGGCCCTTTAAATACTCCCACCAGTTCAAGGTTATGTAGAAGGCCCTGCCTCTTTCTCCATGACCCCCATGTCAATGATGTACCTACATTCTCTGAGCACCCCCAAACTTCATCCCTCTTTATATGGGCTCCCATATCTGATCACTCACAACCTGAGAATTACACACACACACACACACACACACACACACACACACCACGCCGTGAACTCCATTTTCCTTTTCCTTCATATGTTTGCCTCCTAGACTGTAAGCAAGTTGAACTTTGTTGATGACATAACACAGTGAGAAGCCTGCGTGATGGCTTCTGTCATTCACCCCTTTGATAACCTGAATACATCACACCACTGCTGCCACCACGTGAAGTGCGGGCTTTCATCCTGAAGCTGGGAGCAAATTAAGACACGCCTGCAGAGCAGGGCACGGTGGCGCACTCCTTTAAATCCCAGCACTCGGGAGACAGAGGCAGGCGGATCTCTGTGAGTTCAAGGCCAGCCTGCTCTACAAAGTGAGTCCAGGACAGCCAAGGCTATACAGAAAAATCGTATATCGAAGGGGGGAAAAAGATGCACCTGCAGGTCAGCAGCCCAGACTCTGGGTGCTGTGCATCTCCACCTGCAGGTCAGCAGCCCAGAGTCTGGGAGCTGTGTGTCTCCACTGAGTAGAAGGCTATTCTGGGGTTTCTCTCTGGCCTTAAGATTGTGGGGTTGTGGGTTCTAGTTTTGGGGCCTCGGTTTTCACCTGTTCCCACCTGGTCCCAGTTTACCGTTTGCTGAGTAGAGCCATAGGTCACAACCCCAGCTCTGCTTCACTCCCTCTTCATCCACTGCCCACAAGAATGAGGATTTTTTTCTCCTACTCCTTCCCTGCTTGTTCTTCCTGCCTCAGTTCCTCCCATCTTGGATTCTTCTGTGGCCTTGATGCACTCTGGCTTCTGGGCTGTATGCAAGTCTCATGGTCGTTGCCCTCTTACCACAAGCTTGTGTCTCTGGGAACCACAGCCTCCCGCTGTGACCTCTCTGGCCTATGATTTGGTCTTTGCCTTAATGGATATTCTGCTCTTGCTGGTCCATAATAGATTTATTGTATTTTACAATCAAAACACACCTGAAGCCCTTCTATTTTTCCCTAGGCCTGAGCTAGCTGCCATAATGCCAGTGAAGTCTGGACCTCACATCCCCATCAAAATGTATCAGAAAGAGTAGGGGTGGACAGACAGACCCTCCTGAAGCTAGATTCATCGGTTCTCTTTTGCCTATGTTTGGCCTTGCTAGCATCAACCAGGCATACGGCTTCCACACTATTGCTTATCCCTTACATCCACTGAGTGAGATGAAGTCCCTGGCCCCTGGCCCAGCTCCCCAACTTCCTGACCTCTAGCAGTTTGGGGGAGCTTAATCCTCAGCCAGCCTGTCTCCAACTCAGATAACAACTTGGCGCCCCCAGCCTTTGCCTGACCAGCCCACCCGGACATGAGGGTGCCTGCCTGAGTTCTGTGCCCTCCCTTTCATCTCTTCATAGCCTGGCCCTCGTGGCGTACTGCTCTCTGCGATGTCACAGACAGAGAGCCCTTCCCAACCCGTCTCAGCTCTGATCCCCAAAGTGGCTCCTGCTGACATTCCTTAGCCTGTTTTGCTGTTTCCATGTTCTGTCCCCCACTGAAGTGCAGTATCTCATGTATCTCACCAGTAGTCACAAGATGACTTCTGTATGGAGACACAGAGTCACCCAAGCAAGGGTAAGTTCTTGGTCTCCGTTCCAGCTCGGGGGCTAATTCAGTGCTCGGCTCCTAGAAGGAACTAGTATAATATTCTGAATTTTATTTTATTTTTTACAAGCTATATGTTATTTGAACCTTATAACAACACTGGCCAATTATGGTAGTGCTCTCCAGTACGCAAATGCTAAAGAGGAAGAGACAGGAGGACCATGAGACAGGAGGCAGTCCAGGCTATATTTCAGAGATAAAAATGTAGCTCAGTTTGGAGAATACTTGTATAAAATTAGTTAGGCTCTGAGTTCGATCCCCAGTACCAACCACATAAACTAGTTATGGTGGTGAGGCAGTGGTGGCGCACACCTTTAATCCCAGCACACAGGAGGCAGAGGCAGGTGGTTCTTTGTGAGTTTGAGGCGAGCCTGGTCTATTAATCAACTCCAGGACAGCCAAGGCTATGCAGAAAAATCCTGTCTCAAAAAACAAACAAACAAAAACTGGTTATGGTTTAATCCCAGCATTGGGGCAGGGTAGGTAGAAGCAGGTGGACAAAAAATTCAAGGTCATCCTCAGCTATAAGTGTGCCCAAGGCCATCCTGGGCTACATGAGACCCACTCTCAAATAAATAATCAATCTAATAATAGAGGCAGAGTCATGGGCACACACCTGTAATCCTAGCAGCTGGCAGGAAGATCACACGTTTGGGGCCATTCTGTGCAGCATAGCAGTACCCCCACCCCACCCCACCCAACCCCACCCCGCCCCACCCCACCCCCATCTGAAGGGGAAAGAAAAGAAATTGAAGGCAGAAAGAGAAGGGGTTATAATCTCACTCTTTGAGATGATGAAATACGTACTATGCCCAAAGAAGAAAAGTAACTTGGCCAGGAGACATAGCTAGTAAATTGGGAGTTACCAGAACCTGAACCTAGCTCTTTTGACTCTAATCCTGATTCCCGGGACCTGATCCTCCAGCTCCAGCACTCTCACACCTCCCTCTTACGGACAAGAACCCTCTCTCCAATAGCCACGGAGTGAGGAACATTATTCCCTGGTCCATCAGCCTCCTCCTCCCCCACACAGAGTTCTGAACTCCTGGGACTGAGAGAGCTGAGGTTCAGAGGGGCCAGGAAGGGGAAGGGAGGGGGAGGGAAATGGCCAGCTCCAAAACAGCTCAGGCAGCTGTCCTTGTCAGAGAGAGAGAGAGGAGACTGCATGACGGTGTGTGTCTGTCTGCCCGAGTGTGGGAGCGCATGTGTGGGAGAGTGTGTGTTTTTGTGCCTCTAGCTTCAAGTCCAAGTGCTCGCTGTGTCTGAGTGGGGGCCTGTGTGTGTCTGCACATGTGTCGTCTGTCTCTGAGGGCGCACAGCTTGAACTCCGCCTTGTCCTTTGCTCCGGCTGCTTGCCTCTTCTTCCCCTGGCCTCCTTCTATACTGAAATAGGCGATGAAATCAAGACGCAGGTATGGGATGCCAGAGGAAGGGGAGCTTGGAAAACTAGAGGTCTGCTGCCAAAACAGACTGGAAGGATGAATGGCTGGCCGCAGAGGGGCATCGCTTTTTCCTACCGGCAAACCTCACTGTCCCTTTGCCCAGTCCTGTGTTGCATCTGTGGCTCCCGGAAAAGCCACGAGCATGGGTTGAGTTTCAAGGTCATTTTGAGTCTAAAGGAAGGGCAGGCAGCAGAGCACCTCAATTTCCCTGCAAAGCCATCTCCCTGCCAGTAGAGAGTTGTCGGACCTACGTTTTCCAGTTCCAAACCTCTGGCCCCTGCCTGCCCTGAGGTCTGGAAAGGGAGGTAAACTGAGCACACTTCGGCCCCCTGGGTTCCCTCCAGTCTTGCCTCCCTAAGCCCAGGAAGAGGTCCAAGATCAAGACCTTTCTGGCAGTGGAAAAAGCAAGAATTGTTTTCAGCCTCTGCCTTGACCTCTGCCCTACTGTCAACCTGGCTTGAGGTAGGGCACAGCTGTGCCCTCAGAGCTGGTTGAAGGGGGCATTACCATGTGCAAACACAAGCCTTTGTCCCTCTGCACACTCTTCGGAAGGGCTCTTAATAACTTCGGGTCAGCCAAGTGATGCACATCTCAATCCGTGCTAACCCACCACACTAATGCCACCCCATGTAGCCAGCACTACATCCCAGATGACGGCGGAGCGACGGTGTTGGAGACAGAGACAATCCGCCTTGATCTCTCCTTCTACCCCTGGTTTCTGTTGTCTGCCCAAGATGCTCACAGAGCCCCAGTACTATCCTTTTCCTTTCCTCCCATGGGATGCCTTGGGAAAGCCAACCAGAAGTGGGACCCTGCAGGCAAAAACTTTGATAGGGACCCAGGCAGGACCCTTAACAGGCTAGATTTGGAACAGGAATACTGGCAAGAAGTGTGTGTGTGTGTGTGTGTGTGTGTGTGTGTGTGTGTGTGTGTGTG
>OU015757.1:63853259-63863327 GCA_907169655.1 Acomys percivali | reverse complement strand
AAAGAAAGAAAGAAAGAAAGAAAGAAAGAAAGAAAGAAAGAAAGAAAGAAAGAAAATCCAAAGAAAAAGGCAGATCTTCTCAGCCACCAATTATCTATTCTGTTCAGTTAGAAATTATTGGGTTTTTTTTTTCCGTATAATGTAAAATACATTTCTGCAGAAGTAGCATAGTCATAAGAATGTCTGTCTTCAAATTTGTCACCTAACAACTAATTGACTCAGCTTTCCAGTCTGACATAAAATAGACATAATATCCTTCTCATAAGGATGTTTATAAAGACCATGAGAAACCACATGTTATAGAACATTGCACAGCTTCTGTGGGGCCTTATGTTATAGAACCAGCACTTGGGAATAGGATGTGGGAGAATTACTTCAAGTTTAAGGCCATCCTGAACTGCATAGTGAGTTTCAGATCAGCCCGGACTGTTTAAAATGAGACTCTGTGTAAAAAGCCAAAACCAGCTGGGCGGTGATGGCACACACCTTTAGTCCCAGCATTTGGGAGGCAGAGGCAGGTGGATTGCTGTGAGTTTGAAGCCAGTCTGGTCTACAAAGCAAATCCAGGATAGTCAAGGCTACACAGAGAGACCCAAACTCGAAAAAACAAAACAACAAAAAAGTCAAAACCAAACCAACCAAACAAAAAGCACATTAAGTAACAATAAACAGTGAGTGGACAGCTATAATTAATGCCTAAAATGTGACTTTACACTTTTTTTTTCTTGGTTTTTCAAGACAGGGTCTCTCTGTGTTAGCCTTGGCTGTCCTGGACTCACTTTGTAGACCAGGCTGGCCTCGAACTCACAGCGATCCGCCCACCGCTGCCTCCTGAGTGCTGGGATTAAAGGCGTGCGCCACCATGCCCAGCTGCCCTTTAACATTTATTTATTTATTTATTTATTTATTTATTATTTATACAGTATCCTGCCTGAATGTGTGCCTTCACACACACCAGACAAAGGCACCAGATAGCATTGTAGATGGTTGTGAGCCACCATGTGGTTGCTGGGAATTGAACTCAGGACCTTTGGAGGAACAGACAGTGCTCTTAACCTCTGAGCCATCTCTCCAGCCCCTTCTAACTTATTTTCCATAAAACTCAACTAAACTAATTAAAAGGAAAGTCATGGTTAAAGACTGCCTTTGTAATCTTAGAGTGCAGTTAGCTGTATACTGTATACCTGAACTGTATACTTAAAAATGATGATAATGGTTGATGGTAACTTTTTTTTTTCTGGAACAGGATTTCTCTGTAAAACCTTGGCTGTCCTGGACTTGATTTGTAGACCAGGCTGGCCTTGAACTCACATTGATCCAGCTGCCTCTGCCTCCCAAGTGCTAGGGTTACAGGTGCGCGCCACTGCGCCCGGCTGGTAAATGTTTTGTTTATATGTATTTTACCACAATTTTAGAACTTTAAGGGAAGAGCCATAAAATGGGCACAGAGGTTGCAGTCGGGCAAACAAAGAGCCACTGTGCACAACACACGAAGAATATACTCATAGCCCTATTTATGACTCCCAATAAATGGCTACACACACAACCAGGCTCCCTTCACATGCCCCAGCCTTTCCAAATCTATGTTCTTTCTGTGTTATGGTAGCTGCTTTTCTGCTTCCCTGGATGCCACCATTACAGGCCCCCTCCCCTTCCTCACTGCTCTCTTTCCTCCTCCACATCTTCTTCTTCCCCTTTGGTGGTTGTTATAAGGCAAGTTCTTGCTGTACGGCTCAGGCTACCCTTGAACATGGTCCTCCTGAGTGCTGGGATCACAGGCATGCACACTGTTAGTCTTGGCTACCCAGAAAGGTCTTTCTAAAACACACATCAGGCATGCCTATAACCCTGGCACTTGAGAGGCTGGGCTTCAAAGCAAGAACCCAGTTCAGACACAAGAAGCCAATCAGCTCGTGGCATTGACATCCTCTTTGTATGTGTCTGTTTATGTGTGGGACACATTTGTAGTACATGTAGGTGTTCAGGTGGATGTTGGCATGTGTGACTACAGGAGTGCATGCAACAGTTACACATGTATGTGCACATGCATGTGGAGACCACAGGATAACCGGAGTGTCAGTGCTCTCTGCCTTACTGTGTTGAGATACTGTCTCTTATGGAGCGTTGAGCTTTGGTTTACCTAAACTGGCTAAGCAGTAAGCTCTGGGCTGCTAACCTTCTCATCCCCACTTCTCCCCAGTGCTGGAGGTTATAGGCATGTGCTGCTATGCCTGGCTTGTCACATGGGAGATGGGGGTTGGAACTGAGCCATCCCCCAGCCCCCATGTCATTCCTCTTTTAAAATGACAATAAAGTCCTCAGGACAAATATAAGATTCCTTAGTTTAGCTTGGATCAGTCAGTCTCTTCCAGCCAATGTTCCAGCATCTGTCAGCCCCAGCGCTGGACAATTTAGCCACAGCGTAAGACTTACAACTCCATATCTTTCCCTTTTCTCTCTGCATTTGGCTCCTTTTCTGAGTCCATCATTTTCCCTCCTGGAAACATTGCATGCACTATTTGGCTTGGTTTTTGAAAGACTAGTCAAAGCCAGATGTGATCGCACATGCTTGTAATCCTTGCTCTTGGGAGATAGAAGCTGGAGGATCAAGAGTTCAAAATTGGTTAGGTGGTGGTGGCACATGCCTTTAATCCCAGCACTCGGGAGCCAGAGGCAGGCGGCTTACTGTAAAATCCAGGCCAGCCTGGTCTACAAAGTGAGTCTAGGACAGTCAAGGCTACAGAGAAACCCTGTCTCAAAAAAACAAAAAAAAAAACAAAACAAAAAAAAAGGAGTTCAAAGTTGGAGCCAGGAGTAGTGGTGCACACCTGTAATCCCAGCACTCGGGAGGCAGAGGCAGGCGGGTCGCTGTGAGTTCGAGGCCAGCCTGGTCTACAAAGTGAGTCCAGGACAGCCAAGGATACACAGAGAGACCCTGCCTCGGAAAAACCAAAAAAAAAAAAAAGAAAAGTTAGCCACATGGAGTACATAAAGACCACTTTGTATCTTTTTTTTTTCTTTTGAGACAGAGAGAGACAGGGTTTCTCTGTGTAGCCCTCACTGTCCTGGACTAGATTTATAGACCAGACAGTTCTCAAACCCCTAGAGATCCACCTGCTTCTAACTCCCTGAGTGCTGGGATTAAACATGCGTGCCACCATGCTTGGCTGACCCCTTTGTATCTTAAAACAAAAAAACAAAAAACAAAACTGGTTTTCAGATAGGATCAATCTCATCCTTGTCCTCTACCCAGAGACCTTTGTCCAAATTGCCTGCCAACATTGTGTTTCTGCCTATGGCATATAGTCAGCCATGTGTTTTCTGCGCTGTCCTAGCTCTCCCAACTGTCTGTCTTCATTAGGTTACTCATCCTTGAGAACACCTAAGCACATGGTGAATGCTCAAAATGTCTGCGGTCTCGAAGTGAATATGCACCTAAGTGGAAATATAAGCAATAAATATCTATATGTTTATTTAAAAAACTCAACTTCCTTAGTAATTAAGTGAAAATTAAAGACTATCCATAATATCATTCTGATTAGCAGCTATTAAACCAAACAAAAATATCTAACGCTGGCCAGAGCTTTAGGAAACAGGCTTATTCCCATCTGACTAATAACCAGGTAAAATTTCATAATCCATCTAAAGACAGGATTAGGTAATACTTAGCCAGAGCCAACTGATTTTTGTTGTTGCTGTTTTGGGTTCTTTTGGTGGGGGGTTGTTTGTTTGTTTTAAGACAGGGCTTCTCTAATGTAAATAACTCATTCTGTAGACCAGGATAACCTTAAACTCAGAAGACCTACCTGTCTCTGTCTCACAAGTGCTAGTCAAAAAGTGTGTGTGTGTGTGTGTGTGTGTGTGTGTGTGTGGTGTGTATGTGTGTGTGTGATTGTGTATTGAATATATATATATTTAAAATAGTATGTCAAGCTGGGTGTAATGGAGCATGCCTTTAATCCCAGCACTCAGGAGGCAGAGGCACAGAAGCAGGTGGATTTTTGTGAGTTCAAAGTCATCTTGGTCTACAAAAGCAGTTCCAGGACAGCCAGGACTGTACATAGAGAAACCCTGTCTTGTGAAAAATGCAAACAAACAAACAAGCAAAAAGAAAATAGTCTATCAATGGAACTTAAAATATTAGAGCTCTAATTAACCCATCTGTGGGTGTCTACATTATTAACTACTAACAATACAGCAAAACTTGCACATACCAGAATATGAAGAAACAGGATACCAGGATTATGACATAAAAGAAAAGCAATATTCAAGGTCATATCTACTACATTATGCAAATGTTCTAAGATCAATTGCCAGGCCTGATGGTGTACACTTGCAATCCCAGCACTCAGGAGACTAATGTAGGATTGCTGTTGGTATAAAGCCAGGCCTGGCTATATAGTGAGCACCAGCGCAGCCAGAGCTATGTAGCAAGACTGTTCAACAACAGAGTAACAGGGCTTAGTCTCTACAGTGCCTACCTAGCATGCAAGAGGCCCTGAGTTCAATCCCCAGCACCACGTGAAGTGGGCTAGCTGGCACTAGCCTGCAATTCCAGCATCTCAAGCACGAGCAGAAGAATTGGAAGTCCAGGGTCACCCTCGGATACAACATACCAGGTTCAGGATAGCCCGAGCTACAGGAGACCCTGTCTTTAAAAAAAAAAAAAAAAAAAAAGCAAAGCAAAACAAACAGCAGCAGCAGCAGCAAAACTTAGCTGTGTAAAGTGTCATACACCTGTAGTCCCAGCTCCCAGAAGTTGAGAAATGAAGGTAGGAGGATCAGGAATTCAAGGCCATTCTCAGATATATTGCAACATTGAGGTTACTTTGGGCTGCATGGGACCTCATCTCAAAAATAAATAAATAAGCTGGGGCGTGGTAGTGCAGGAAGTCGAAAGGCAGAGGCAGGCAGAGTTCTAGGCCAGCCTGGTCTACAAAGCAAGTCCAGGACAGCCAAGGCTACACAGAGAAACCCTGTCTAAAACACACACACACACACACACAGCACTCTCATGATAGCTCCCAACTGTCTGAAACTCCAGTTCTAGAAGATTTGACACCCTCATGCACATGAAACATCAATGCACATAAAATACAAATAAATATATCAAAACACTAATAGAGTTTATCTCTGGGAGATGGGATTATTATTTTTAAATGTTAAATTATTTTTATATTTGGCAAATACTCAAAATGAATAATAAATGCTATGGAATTCCTTGGAACTATAGCCTGCCTGATTGGTTTTGATGCTGGGGTTTGACCCTCAGGCTTTGATGTGGTGCAGCACACTCTGGTCATCTTTGTTTGTTTATTTGTTGGTTGGTTGGTTGGTTTTTTTGAGACAGGGTTTCTCTGAGTAGCCTTGGCTGTCCTGGACTCGCTTTGTTGAGCAGGCTGGCCTCGAACTCACAGAGATCCACCTGCCTCTGCCTCCTGAGTGCTGGGATTAAAGGCGTGAGCCACCACCACCCAGCTGACTCCTCTTTTATATTAACCTCCTTTCTGTAGTTTTTCCTTTTTTTTTGGCCGAGACAAGGTGTCACCATGTAGCCCTGGTTGTCTTGGAACTTGCCATGCAGACCAAATTGGCCTTGACTCATAGAGATGCACATGCTTTTGCCTCCTACATGCTGAGATTAAAGGTAAACACCCTGGATCTATGTGAGTTCAAGGCCAGCCTGGTCTACAGAGAAAGTTCCAGGACAGCCAGGGCTACACAGAGAAATGTTGTCTCTGAATAGAAAGGGAGAAGGAGTGGATGGGGAGAGGACAGGTGGGGGAAAGGACCGGGAGAAGAGACAGGAGGGGAAACTGCAGTGAAAATGTAAAGTAAATTAATTTAGATGATAGATAGATAGATAGATAGATAGATAGATAGATAGATAGATAGGAACACAGCCCCTGGAAAGAGACTTCTCTTTTTTTTTTTTCAGAAATGTTTTCTTTTCTTTCTTTTTTTTTTAATTAATTTATTCTTGTTACATCTCTATGATGATCCCATCCCTTGTATCCTCCCATCCTTCCCTCCCTCCCATTTTCCCCTTATTCCCCTCCCCTATGACTGTTCCTCAGAGGGATTACCTACCCCTGTATATGCTCATAGGGTATCAAGTCTCTTCTCGGTGACCTGCTATCCTTCCTTTGAGTGCCACCAGGTCTCCCCCTCCAGGGGACATGGTCAAATGTGAGACACCAGAGTACGTGAGAAAGTCATATCCCACTCTCCACTCAAGTGTGGAGACTGTTCTGACCATTGGCTAGATCTGGGTAGGGTTGAGACTTCTCTTTTTACTTGTGTTTATGAGTATGTGTCTTTGCAACGTGCTCTCAGAAGTCTGAAGCAGGGGTCAGGTCCTCTGAAGCTAGAGGAACAGGTGGCTGTGAGTCACTCAGTGTGTGTGCTACAAACTGAACTCAGGTGTTCCGGAGAGCAGCCAGCGCTTGTAACTGCTGAGCCATCTCTGCAGTTACCATCTCTGCAGATGCTCTTCTGCATCCTTGCTCACATTTCCAGTTGCCCATGAGGCTCCTCTACATGCCTGCTTGACCTGTTATGAACAGCTTACACTCAGGTAAAACCTGGCTTCCCTTCTTTCCAGGCCTGCTATATTCGCCAGCTTCTGTTTCTATTAGCGCCACCGTGAAGTAAGTTTCAAAGCAGCAGTGGCAGCTTCTTCTTCCTCTTCTGCTGCTGATAATGCTGCTGCTGCTGCTGCTGCGGAATATGCTGCTGCTGTTAAAGATGAGGAGGAGGATGCTGAGGAGGAGGACGTTGCTGCTGCTGCTGAAGATGATGATGACAATGCTGCTACTGCTGAAGATGATGACAACAGTAATGGTGATGAATCTTTCATTGAGGGAGAGGTACTTTAGATAGGGTGTCATGTAGCTCAGGCTGACTTTGATTTCTGCGTTCTGGCTGTCACGCCCGGCAAACTCCTGGGTGTCTATAAACATCTATCTGCATCATCTGGGCTGTCTGTGCAACAATTAAAAGGAAAGCTTTGTTGTTCAAAATTATCAAAACTTTTTTTCCATGCCTGGCTCAAAACTTTTAAGTCATCAACAGTAATGCATCAAACTATCTTTTCTTTCCCCCACTGTAAAGTAATTGACCTGCCAAGCTTAGTGGTGCACACCTTGAGTCCCAGCATTTGGGAGGCAGAAGCAGATAAATCCTCTGTGAATTTGAGGCCAGTTTGGTCTACATAGTGAGTTCCAGGACAGCCAGAGATACATGGTTAAGGCCTGTCTCAGACAAAACAAAACAAAAGGATTGATCTAAGGCACTGAAGATATGACTCAGTTGGCCGGAGTTAGCACTACATAAAACTAGGTGAGGTAGCACATGGCTGTAATCCCATCACTCAGTGATAGAGCAGGAAGATCAGAAGTTCAAAGTCATCCCTGCCTACAAACAAGCTCCAGGCTAGCCTGGCATACAGACTTTGTCTTTAAAACAATTAAGAAAAGCAGTCAGATCTCTGGGAGTAGGAGGCCAGCCAGGTCTACAAAGCAAATCCAGGATAGTCAAGGCTACACAGAGGAAAAAAAAAAAAAAGAAAGAAAAATCAAAAAATAAGCCGGTTGTGATGGCACATGCTTTTGATCCCAGCACTCGGGAGGCAGAGGCAGGCGGATCGCTGTGGGTTTGAGTCCAGCCTGGTCTACAAAGAGAGTCCAGGACAGCCAGGGCTACACAGGGAAACCCTGTCTCAAAAAACAAAAGACAAAAAACAAAACATACAAACCCTGTCCACAACAAAACAGAATAGGTACCTGTGAACAATGACAATAACAAAGTATAATGACAGACAAAACCCTCAGAGAAGGAGTCTCAAGTATGAAGGAGTAAAGCAAGAGCCATACCTAGGTCCAGCGTAGTGGTGTGTGCCTGCAATCCCAGTCTTTGGAGGGAAAGGTTCAAGGCCACAGCAAGTCGGAGATCAAGGCCAGTCTAGTTTACATGAGATATTGTTTCAAAAAACCAAAACACCACAGACAAATCAATAATTTTTTTGGAGGGGGGTTCTCAAGACAGGGTTTATTTAAAAAAAAAAAGACAGGGTTTATCTGTGTAGCCTTGGCTGTCCCAGACTCACTCTGTAGACCAGTCCGACCTTGAACGGACAGTGATCCGCCTGCCTCTCAAGTGCTGCATGCCTGGCTTCAAATCAATAATTTTTAAAATAGCCTCATTTGAAAAGAAAACAAAACAAAATAGTTTCATTTGATTTCTCCTTAGATACCATTCAAATAGGTGGTGCGTGTCTTTAATCCCAGCACTTGGGAGGCAGAGGCAGGTGGATCTCCATGAGTTCGAGTCCAGCCTGGACTACAGAGCAAGTTCCAGGACAGCCAGGGCTACACAGAGAAACCCTGTCTCGAAAACATTCAAATAAGAAAACTGTGAAGTATGAAAAGGGTTGAGAGGAAAAATAAAAATCTGTATTTCTGCAGTCTGTGAAGTTATGTGTCAAAAGCAAAATAGAAATAAATGCTTTCTAAATTAAAAAAAAATAAGCCGGGCGTGGTGGTGCGTGCCTTTAATCCCAGCACTTGGGAGGCAGAAGCAGGCAGATCACTGTGAGTTCGAGTCCAGTCTGGTCTACAAAGTGAGTCCAGGACAGCCAAGACTACACAGAGAAACCCTGTCTCAAAAAACCAAAATAAAAAAAAATAAATAAAAGTCAGTTGAAGCCACACCGATGAAACAGATCATGAGGAGAGCAGAATGTCCAGGCTTGAAGACAAGGAAGAAGAATCAGGCCATCCAGGCAGTGACAATAATAAGTCAATAAAAATGTACAAAAGCACAGGCAAGATCTAGGGAGCACCATGAGCATAGAAGACAGGCAAAAATTTCATGCTAGAGGCATAGAAATGTTTTCACCAAACCATAGCTGAAATTTCCCCAAATCTAAGGAAAGAGATGTCTGTGCAGGTACAAGAGGCAACCAGGATACCAAACTGACAAGACCTAAGAAGAAACAGTCCATATCATGTTGTAGCTAAACCACCAAATCTATAAAAACAAAGCAAATATATCGAAAGATGCAAGACCTCGGTGCTGGGCCTATTAGAATAACAGCTGATTTCCATACAGAAACTTTAAAAAGCCGGATGGCTTGGAGTGGTGTATTTTAAGTTCTTTTTTTTTTTTTTTTTAAGATTTGTTTATTTATTATGTATACAGTGCACATTAGGTCACATTATAGATGGTTGTCAGCCACCATGCGGTTGCTGGAATTGAACTCAGAACCTCTGGAAGAGCAGTCAGTGCTCTTAACCACTAAGCCATCTCTCCAGCCCTATTTTAAATTCTAAAAGACTACAACTGCAGACCCGGATTATCGTCTCTCCAAAGTTATTTGTGACAACTAAAGGAGAAAGTAAAACAAGCTAAAGGAATTCCTGACCTCTAAGCCAGCTCTACAGCAGATACAGGAAGAAGTCTTCCACTCGGACAAGGAAGGTAAGCCCATCTACAGGGCTGCAGGAAAGGGTTAGCCACACAGGGACAAATGAGAAGAAATCACCAAACATTCAAAATTACAGAAAATAACACATAGGGTTTTTTTGTTTGTTTGTTTTGGGGCTTGTTTATTTGTTGTTTGTTTGTTTGTTTGTTTGTTGAGACAAGGTTTCTCTGTGTAGCCCTGGCTGTCCTGGACTCGCTTTGTAGACCAGACTGGCTTTGAACTCAGAGATTTGTCTCTGTCTCCCCAGTGCACAGTCTGCATAGTAAGTTCCAGGACAGCCAGGACTACACCAAGAGACCCTGTCTTCAAAACAAAACAAAACAAAAAAAACAAAATGACTCAAATAGCCACCTGATGTTTGACAAAAATGACAAAAACATAAAATGAAGAAATGACAGCATCTTTCTCAAGTGGTCCTGGGGAAATTAGATATCCATAAGTAGACAAATAATGAAGCTAGACCCTATCTCTCATCTTCATCCAGGATGGCCAAGATAACATAGAGAAACCCTGTCTTGAAAAACAAAAGAAAGAAAGAAAGAAAGAAAGAAAGAAAGAAAGAAAGAAAGAAAGAAAGAAAG
>OU015757.1:63839511-63853249 GCA_907169655.1 Acomys percivali | reverse complement strand
GAAAGAAAGAAAGAAAGAAAGAAAGAAAGAAAGAAAGAAAGAAAGAAGAATCTACTCAAAGACCTTCTTGTCAGACCAAAACTCTGAAACTATTAAGAGGGAAAAGTAGAATTAGAGCTGGCTTCAAATCTACTATAAGTCGGCAAATGCCAAAGGTGACTTTGAGCTTGGATATTCAATATTAGCCAAAAGCTAAGAACTGGTGACTTTGAATTTTTTTGTTACCAATTTTGTTACATCTATTTACTGATGGGGGCAGGGCACATGGCACAGTGTATGTGTGGAGATGCCAGGACAACTGGCTTAGCGGTAGAACACCTACATAACATGGATGAAGTCCTGGGATCGATCTCCAGAACCATATGTGTACACATTGTGCACACACTTACACACAAAACCTGGTAGCAGGAGCTGGACATGGCGGCAGAACCAGACAGATCTCTATAGATTTAAGGCCAGCCAAGGCTGCATCTTGAGACACTGTCTCGAAAAACAAACAATCTAATAGCAATGATAATAACAGCTCACATTTATTGTCTGGCTGTGTGCCAGCACTTGGCTAAGGACTTAATAACAAGCTGAAGAATATAAAATAAGCTACCAGGTCTAGATGAGGCAGCTAGCCAGGAACCGTAAGTACCACCCTTCTAAGGGTGCCTGGAACCTTGCAGTACTGAAGAAATTCAGATGGAGCAAATGAGTGCCCCGGAGAAAGCGTGCACCATAGTGCTGGTCATACAAAGGGCCTTAGGAAAAAGTGCTGTGCAAGTTACACCCTTGGAAGAGACTTCTGAGCTAGGCATGGTGGTGTATGCTTAAAAGCCCAGCACTCAGGAGGCAGAGGTAGGTGGATCTCTGTGAGTTCGAGGCCAGCGTGGTCTACAAAGTGAGTCCAGGACAGCCAAGGCTACATAGAGAAACCCTGTCTGGAAAACTAAAAAAGAAGAAGAAGGAAGGGAGGGAAGGAGGGAGGGAGGGAAAGAGAGAAAAAGAGAGAGAGAGAGAAGGAGAGGGAGAGGGAGAGAGACAGGGAGAGGGAGAGGGTGGGAGGGAGAGTGTTCTGAGTTCAATACGCCAAGCAGGATGTATAGGGCTGAGTGTGGCCAGAAAGCCAGGAACATGTGCAGGCTCTCGGCCTCAAGAGCACAGAAGCTCAAAGACACTTTCTTCAGCTGGGAGAAGGACCTTGAGGAAAAATTTGTAAACAGGGAAAACTACTCAAGATGGTGAAACAAGGTCCATGTTGGAAAAACGCCCTGCTATCACCCTGTGAATGGCTTCTGGGGGGGGGGGGATAGGTACAGAACTCACGCAACAGGAACCTATTGCTTCATAAACCCTGAGGTGTGTCTGTCTCCACAACTTGTTTCCATTTCTCTCCAGGTCATCTGGCTAGGAGGCTAAGCCACTGTAAGTCACTGATGACCCTGACACTTCACCTTACTTGTTTTCTAGTCTGAGACTAGTCCTAATTCTCCGGAACACTGGTTTTCAGATTCGTCTGTAGCTCCCTTAAGCCTCCCTCCTGCATACCTAAGAGCCTGAACCCATTGTCTTCTCCACCAACCCTACCATAGTCAAGGGAGGAACTCAGACCACCCAAACTAGGCCATCAAGCCAAGCTTTAAGTATTATAGCCTAGTATAGGGAAGGACAAATGTATCTCACAAGGAGTTTGCTAGCCAAAAAGTGCAAGAAGACAGCTATTACCAAAAAATAGAGACAAAAGGTGCTTGGCAGAGTGGGTCAACTCACCAGAGATAAGATTTGGCAAGAAGCTGGCTGTGGTGGTACACACCTTTAATGCCAGCATTTGGGAGGCAGAGGCAGGCGTATCTCTATGAGTTCGAGGCCAGCCTGGTCTACGCAAGTCCAGAACAGCCAAGGCTATACAGAGAAACCCTGTCTCAAAAAACCAATAGATAAATAAATAACTATTTTGGCAAGACAAATAACATCTGAGAATGGTAGTATACATCCCAAATTTCAACACTCGGGAGCCGAAGCCAAGACTAGCAGTAGTTGAAGGTCATCCTATTTTATAGCAAGTTTTAGTTCAAGGTCAATGAACTGGGTTTTATGAGACTCTCTTTAAAAAAGAAAATTAAACAGGCTGAAGAGACGGCTCAGAGGTTAAGAGCACTGTCTGTTCTTCCAAAGATCCTGAGTTCAATTCCCAGCAACCACATGGTGACTCACAAGCATCTATAATAGTGTCCTCTTCTGGCCTGCAGGCACACATGCAGGCATAACACTGTATACATAATAAATAAATATTTTTTTAAAAAATTAAACAACAGGGGCTAGAGAGATGGCTCAGAGGTTAAGAGCACTGACTGTTCTTCCAGAGGTCCTGAGTTCAATTCCCAGCAAGCACATAGTGGCTCACAACCATCTAAAATGTGATCTGATGTGCACTGTATACATAATAAATAAACACATCTTTTTTTTTTAAAGATTTTATTTTGTATACAATGTTTTGTCTGCATGTACACCTGCAAGCCAGAAGAGGGTACAAGATGTCATTATAGATGGTTGTGAACCACCATGCGGTTGCTGGGAATTGAACTCAGGACCTTTGGAACACCAGGCAGTGCCCTTAACCTCTGAGCTATCTCTCCAGCCCCTATTTTTTTTTTTTTTTTTTTTTTTTTTTTTTTTTTTTTTTTTTTTTTTTGGTTTTTGGAGACAGGGTTTCTCTGTGTAGCCTTGGCTGTCCTGGACTCACTCTGTAGACCACGCTGGCCTCGAACTCACAGTGATCCGCCTGCCTCCCAAGTGCTGAGATTAAAGGTGTGCGCCACCACGCCCGGCTATAAACACATCTTTAAAAAAAAAAAAAAACATGTAACATATATTTTTTTAAAAAATTAAAAAACAGCTTCTCTCACACCCTGTCTGTCTTCTGGGAGACAAGAGTCACAGGCCCTCCACTCCGTGCCTGAACCTATAAAAGTTTTTTTTTTTATTTGATTTGGTTTGGTTTTTCCGAGACAAGGTTTCTTCATGTAGCCTTGGCTCTCCCGGACTTGCTTTGTGAGCCAGGCTGGCGTCTAACTCAAAGAGATCCCCTGACTCCCTAAGTACAGGGATTACAGGTGTACAACACTGTGCCCAGCCCTGGCAAGTTTTTATTTAGCCGCTGAGTTGGGTACAAGCCACTCTTTTTTTTTTTTTTCAAGACAGGGCTTCTCTGTGTAGCCCTGGCTGTCCTGGACTCACTTTGTAAACCAGGCTGGCCTGGAACTCACAGAGATCCACCTGCCTCTGCCTCCAGATGCTGGGATTACAGGTGTGCACCACCATGCCTTACTCCCAAGCCACTCTTTCGTCAGTGGGATGCCAAAATACCATTTCCTGTATGTCTTTGTTTCCAGCCTTGATGTCTGCCCTCTACCGTGTTCTTAGCTGTTGTCCTCCTGCCCCGGCCCTGCTCTCAGCTCTGGGACTTGTGCTATAGGTTATGACCCCTTTGGCAAACCTTACAGTTATGAAGTAGCACCGAAAATTATTTTATGGTTAAGGTCACCACACATGAGGAGCTGCATTAAAGGATCAGAGCGTTAAGAAGGTTGAGAACCACTGGCTCAGAGGGTTTCCTGCTTCTGGACCTGGGAGGCCAGAGAAGTTCTATAGGGAAAAAATGGCCCTGGCGTGGTGGCACACACCTTTAATCCCAGCCCTAGGGAAGCAGAGGCAGGCGGATCTCTGTGAGTTCAAGGCCAGCCTGGTCTACAAAGTGAGTTCAGGACAGCCAAGGCTACACAGAGAAACCCTGTCTCAAAAAAACAAAACAAACAAACAAACAAAAAAGAACTCTATTTAGTGGTGCTAATTACGTTCACAACAGGTTCTTCTGTTTGGCGGTACAGGAGCTCAGGCTCCGGGGCCCTGTGTGGTGCTACCCCAGCCCACATGCCCAGTGTTTTGCAAGTGATGACTCTTTCCAAAGCTTTTCATCACTGCAGCAGAAACTGCACATGAAGCAACATGCACCCCTGGTCCCTACCCTGCAGCTCCTGACAACCTCTCACCTACTCTCTCTCTCTCTCTCTCTCTCTCTCTCTCTCTCTCTCTCTCTCTCTCTCTCTCTCTCTCTCCCCTTTCTTCTTACTTGGAGGAGGAGAGGGGGAAGGGAGGCTGTCATTGTGCTGGATTTAACTTGTTTTTTGCAAGACAGGGTTTCTCCGTGTAGCCTTGGCTGTCCCAAAACTCTCTCTGTAGACCAGGCTGGCCTCGAACTCACAGAGATCTACCTACCTCTGCCTCCCAAGTGCTGGGGTTTTGTTTGGTTTTTGAGAAAAGGTCTTTGTATGTAGTCTGGGACTCGCTATCAGGCTAAACTTGATTCATGCCAATCCTTAGGCCTCAGTTTGTTTGGTTTTTTGGTTTGGTTTGGTTTGGTTTGGTTTGGTTTGGTTTTTTGAGACAGAGTTTCTCTGGACTCACTTTGTAGACCAGGCTGGCCTTGAACTCACAGCAATCCACCTACCTCTGCCTCCCGAGCCCGGCTACCTCAGCTTCTTCTTTTTTTTTTTTTTTAATCTTTTATTTAATTTAATTTATGTGCATTGATGTGGGGGTGTCAGATCTTGGAGTTACAGACAGTTATGAGCTGCCTTGTGGGTGCTGGGAATTGAACCTGGGTCCTTTGGAAGAGCAGGCAGTGCTCTTAACCACTGAGCCATCTCTCCAGCCCCCTCAGTTTCTTAAGTACTGAGAATTCAGGTATTCATGACCACATTCATCTTAGAATCTAATTTCTGACCCTAAGAATTTTCCTATTTTAGATTTTTATTGACATTAGAATTATCATAGTTTTTTAAACTTAATTTATTTGATGTGTATGCGCATTTTCTCAGTATGCATGCCTGAGTACCACCAGTGTGTCTAAGCTCACTTGTATGCCAAAACTGGCCTGTACCTCTGGATGCTCCTGTCTTCTCCTCATCAATCCATAGACTACAATGAGTTTGAAGCCAGCCTGGGCTACACAGAGTGAACTCCTGTCTTAAACCATAATTCCTCCTCATGAAAGAAAATAAAACACTCTTATCAGGCATTAGCACAAATTAAAAAATGTACAAACACACAAAGAACAAAGGAAGGTGGCTGGGGTGACATGCTTATGCCACCAAACAGGCAGAGGTGGGAAGATTAGGAAGGATTCAAGGCTAACTTCAAATACCACAGTGAGTGGAAGCCAGCCTAGACTACTTGAGTTCCTGTCTCATAGACAAAACAAAACAAAAAAAGTGAGGGCACTGAGGATGTGGTTCAGCTGGGAAAGGACTTGCCTGGCATGCACTGAAGCCCTGGGTTCTTTTCCACTAGAGTAAACCTCTACTGGCTTTCAACTATGTTAAGGATGCATCTGGGGGCTGGAGAGATGCCTCAGTGGTTAAGAGCACTGTGTGCTCTTCCAAAGGACCCAGGTTCAGTTCCCTGCACCCACATGACAGCTCACAACTGTCTGTAACTCCAGTTCCAAGGGATCTGACACCCTTATACCAATGCATATAAAATTAAAAAAAAAAAAAAAAAAAGAATGTACCTGGGGCCTAGGGAGGTAGCTCAGGAGTTCCATGCACTGGCTACTCTTCCAGAGGACCCGGGTTCAATTCCTAGCACCCACATGGCAGCTCACAACTGTAAGTCCAGTTCTGGGGATCTGACACAGTCTTCTGGCCTCCAGGCCCACTGCCCACCCCCCAGCATGCACATGATGCAAAGACATACAAGAAGACAAAACATCCACCATACACATAAAATAAGTATTAAAATGCAAGCAAGCAAGCCAGGCACAAGTGGCACAGGCCTTTAATCCCAACACTGAGGCAGGCAGATCTCTGTGAGTTCAAGGCTAGCCTGGTCTACAAATTGAGTCCAGGACAGCCAAGGCTACACAGAGTAACAATATCTTGAAAACAATAAATAAAAATAAAAAGAATGAAGCCAAACAAAACAAAAGCAGGCAAACAAAAGAATTGAATAGGAATGCCTGCAGACACTCGGGGCCCTGGGTTTACTTCCCAGGAATGGGGCAGGAGTGCAGCCCTAAGACACCTGACCCTTACCTACCCCAGCCATCACTTTCCACCTTGCTCTGTATATTCTAACCATGTGTCTCCCCTTCTGTTTTTCGACAGTAGCATGGCCCCACCTCAGAAGCCTTGCACCTGCTGCTCTTCCTGCCTGAAATCCTTCTGAAACTCCGTGCCTCCTGCTTTGTTCACTGTTCAGGTCAGTGAAATCCTTTCCCTGCCCCAAGACCTTCGCCAGCTCCCCATCACCTACTAAACTAAAATACTGGTCATCTCCCCAAAGGCAATCACAGAATTAGTTCACCGCTGGAAGGGAAAGCTTAAGAGGAATTAACTTAGGAGTTGGAGCTCCTGTCTGGAATCCCAGCAAGGAAGGGAGGGGTCTGAGGCAGGGAGATTGCTTTGACTCAGCTGCCTTCATGGGCTACAGACACTGTCTCACAAAACAAACAGTCTCACTTGGGCACAGCTCACTGTTACCCACATATAACTTTTGCAACTAATTTGTCCTGAAGAAGTTAGAACAAAGCCATATTACTCAAGCTAGCTGTATGCAAACGAGTGTGGTATTCTAGACAATGAAGCAACAGAACAGGCAGTGTGGGAATGGTCGGTGTTCCTGCTGCCAGGATGGACAGACCCTGTAACCTACTGGACACTGGGAACACAGGATCCCCGAGGGGCAGTCTAGTCACAGAAGTCAATTGTTTCTAGATTAAAGGCTTTGCTAGATACCAAAACAAAGCTTAAATATAAGCCAAGAGGATCTTCCTAATTCCAAATAACCTAACTGTACAATAGAGAGAGAGAGAGAGAGAGAGAGAGAGAGAGAGAGAGAGAGAGAGAGAGAGAGACCCTAGCAGTATTGAGAGAAGTGGTTCTCAACCTTCCCAAAGCTCTGACCCTTTAATACAGCTCCTCAGGCTGTGGTGACTCCCAGCCATAAAATTCTTTCATTGCTTTTTCATAACTGTAATTTTGCTACTGTTGTAAATTATAATGAAAATATCTGACATGCAGGAAATCTCTTATGCAACTCCTGAAGTGGTTGAGACCCACGGGTTTAGAACCACTGATTTAGAGGACAGCAACAAAGTGTAGGCACCAAGAAGGTGAAAATCTTGCATTCCATTCCACCAAAAAACTACTGACAGCCGGGCCAAGTGGTGCACATCTGTAATGCCAGCCAGCACTAGGGAGGCAGAGGCAAGCAGATCTCTGTGAGTTTGAGGACAGCCTGGTCTATAGAGTGAGTTCCAGGACAGCCAAGGCTACACAGAGAAACCCTGTCTCAAAAAATAAAAATAAAGGGGCTAGAGAGATGGCTCAGAGGCTAAGAACACTGTCTGTTCTTCCAAAGGTCCTGAGTTCAATACTCACCATCCACATGGTGGCTCACAGCCACCTATAATGAGATTTGGTCCCCCCTACTAGCATACAGGCACACATGAAGGCAGAGTACTGTATAAATAATAGATTTTTTAAATTTAAAAATAAATAAAAATTAAAATTACTGACCTGCCACCCAGAAAAGGAGAAAAAAAAAAAAAAGAATGATTCATAGTGGGACATGGAAGCTCAAACATGTAATCCCAGAATTACAGGAGTGTAGAGAAATGATAATTCAGAACACAGCTGTTATGGCAAGAGATCACATCCAAAGAGCTTCTGGGTCTGTGTGATCTAGCTGGAATACAAACATGCCTTTAATCCAGGAGACAGAGGCAAACAGATCTGAGTTCAAGGCCAGCCTGGTATAGAGCAAGTATCAGGTAAAGAAAAGCTTAGATCCAGGTGTGGTGGTACATGCCTTTAATCCCAAACAACAAAGGTAAAGTTAGTTTGTACAAGGAAGCACTCGTGTTTGAAAATGAGGGCTGGAGAGATGGCTCAGAGGTTAAGAGCGCTGACTGCTCTTCCAGAGGTCCTGAGTTCAATTCCCAGAAACCACAGGGTGGCTCACAACCATCTATAATGAGATCTGGTGCCTTCTTCTGGCATGCAGGTGTAAATGCAGGCAAGAACATTGTATACATAATAATAATAAATAAATTTTTTAAAAAATGAAAATGATGCCTAATTGAGTGGCAGAAAAGGTGACAAATCTTGACAGAATAGGATATGCCCAACTCTCAAGAGAGAGGAAAGGGAAGCTACTTAAGAGGCAGTTTTACAGAGAGAGCAGGCAGTTTTACCAGGCCAGTAATAGAGAGATGGGCTGCAGAGAGAGAACTCAGGTAAAGATGGAATGAGCCAGAAAATGAGAAGAAGCCAGAAGATTAGAGCAGATTGCTGAGTTAGTATGAGGTTAAGCAGAGCAATTCTGGGCCAGGCCTAGAGAAAATCCAGATTAAATAAGTCAGCTGGGAAAAGAGTTTGAGCCAGAACAGCTGAGTTGAACCAGTCAGCCCAGAGCTCAGTAGGAACAAGTAAGGGCGAGCTTATCAAGCAGTCTCAAAGGCTGAAAACATTCTAGGCCTAGGTTAGATTGTACAGAGGCTAGAAGTTTCCAGGACCAGGCCTGGGTTAGCAGAAGGAGGCAGTAAGACTCCAAGACAACAACTGAAGAAAGAGAATAAATCTTATTTTACACAGGAGGTTTGTGAATTTAAGTCAAGCCTGGCTACAGAGCAAACCGGTTTGTCTTTCTGTGTCTGTCTGTCTGTCTATCTTCTCTCCCTCATCTTTCTCTCTCATACACAGGGTGGGTGGGGGGCAGAAAAGAGCAATAATTGAAACAAGAATAAATTTCTAGAGGAACAAAAGGGCAGATTGAGTAGGCAAAAGAGGCACTGATCTTAAAAATAGGACATTGAAAAGCCAGGCATGGTGGCACATGCCTGTAATCCCAGCACTTGGGAGGCAGAGGCAGGTGGATCAATGTGAGTTGGAGGCCAGCCTGGTCTACAAAGTGAGTCTAGGATAGCCAAGGCTATACAGAGAAACCCTGTCTTGAAAAAAGAAAATAGGACATAGGAATTATTATATCCGAGAAACAGAAAAGAAGAAAGGGCCAGGCATGGTGGTGCACACCCTTTAATCCCAGCACTCGGGAGGCAGAGGCAGGCGGATCACTGTGAGTTCCATGCCAGCCTGGTCTACAAAGTGAGTCCAGGACAGCGAAGGGTAACATGGAGAGACCCTGTATCATGGAAAAAAAGAAAAAAAAGGAGAGAGACAGAGATAATTTGAGAGTGTATTTGAAGAGCAGGTGCTTAAAAACTTCCCAAACTTGATGAAAGGTATGAATACAAACATTCAAGAAGGAATAGCCGGTAATAATGCTCATTTTTAATCCCAGCACTCAGGATGCAGAGGTAGGCAGCAGATCTCTGTGAGTTCGAGGCCAGCCTGTTCTACAAAGAGAGTTCCAGGGCAGCCAGGGCTACACAGAGAAACCCTGTCTTGAAAAACAAAAAAACAAACAAACAAATTCAAGAAGCTAAATGAAGTTAAAGTGAAATGAACTCCAAGAGACTCATCCTGGAACATATTGTACTTTTTTTTATTTTTTTGAGACAGTGTTTCTCTGTGTTATCTTGGCTGTCCTGGACTCACTTTGTAGACCAGGCTGGCCTTGAACTCACAGTGATCCCCGTGTGTGCGCCACCACACCTGGCTATTTCTTTCTCTCTTTCTTTCTTTTTTCTTTTCTCTTTTTCTTTTTTTTTTTTTTTTTTTTTTGAGAGAGTCTCACTTTGTGGCCTTGGTTAAACTGAAACTCATTATATGTAGACCAGCCTGGCCTTGGACTTGTAGAGATCTGTCTGCCTCTGCCTCCTGGAATTACAGACATGTGCTACCACACCCAGCATAAAGCTTTCTTTTTAACAAAACAACATTTTTATGACCCGAGATGGCTCTGCAGCACCTGCTACAACTCTGACAGCCCAAGTGAGACCCTGGGGTCCCACATAGTTGAAATACAGAATGGACCCCCTAAAGTTGTCCTCTGACCTCTACACACTTGCTGTGGCACACACACACTTAGGTGTACATGTGGGTGTACACACAAGTTAAAAAATATTTTCAAGTGACTTCTTATATGAGTTAATGTATTTGTCCCACAGCATGCAAATAAAAGTCTGAGGAAAGTCCTCTGAGTTGGCTCTCCCCATCGTATGAGTCCTGGGGATCAAATTCATCAGGCTTGGCTGTAAGCACCTTTACATGCTGAGCCATCTCACCAACCCTATAATATATAACGTAATAAAACTCTCTAAGGAAATGGAGAGATGACTCAGGACTTAAGAGAGCTCTCAGGGGCTGGAAAGATGGCTCAGAGCTTAGATAAGAGCACTGACTGCTCTTCCAGAGGTCCTGAATTCAATTCCCAGCAACCACATGGTGGCTCACAACCATCTAGAATGTGATCTGATGCCCTCCTCTGACCTGCAGGTGTACATGCAGGCTGTACACATAATAATACTGTATACATACTATACTGTATACATAATAATAAAGAAATCTTTTTAAGAGAGAGAGAGAGAGAGAGAGAGAGCACTCAACTGCTCTTGTGGAACACCAGGGTTCCCAGCACCCACAAAGGGCAGCTCCAGGGAACCCAACACCCTCATCTGGCCTCATGTGTTGCACATAAACCCACTCAGGCATATACATATGCATAAAAAATAATCTTTCAGGGTTGGAGAGATTGCTCAGTGGTTAAGAGCACCGACTGCTCTTCCAGAGGTCCTGAGTCCAATTCCCAGCAACCACATGGTGGCTCACACCCATCTATAATGAGATCTGATGCCCTCTTCTGGCTTTCAGGCATGCCTGCAGACAGAACACTGAATGCATAATAAATAAATCTTTTTTTTTTTTTTTTTTTTAATAAAGGCCAGGCCTGGTGGCGCATACCTTTAATCCCAGCACTCGGGAGTCAGAAGCAGGTGGATTGCTGTGAGTTTGAGGGTAGCCTGGTGCACAAAGTGAGAAAACAAAACAACAACAACAAAAAAATTTTTTAAATTTTTTTTCAAAAAAGAAAAAAGATGTCTCTTTTGCGCCTTTAGTCCCTTCCACCAGCTGAGGGCACAGCAAAACAGCTTATGACCTGCCGTCCTGATCTTGAACCTCCAGGCTTCAGAAGTGTGAGAAGCAAATGTCTCTTTTGTCATAGCAGCCAAGTAGACTGAGGCAGAAATCAATACCCAGAAGTGAGGTTACAGGATGTGGAGGTGCACGCTTTTTGTTTGTTTGTTTTTGTTTTTTTCGAGACAGGGTTTCTCTGTGTACCCTTGGCTGTCCTGGACTTGCTTTGTAGACCAGGCTGGCCTTGAACTCACAGAGATCCACCTGCCTCTGCCTCCCAAATGCTGGGATTAAAGGTGTGCGCCACCACGCCCAGCAGAGGTGCATGTTTTTAACCCCAATACTTGAAAGGTAGAGGCAAGCAAACTTGATTTAGAAGCCAGGGGTTATGTAGTGAGACCCTGTCTTCTTCTTTTTTTTTTTTTTTTTTTTAATGGGACTGGAGAGATGGCTTACAGGTCAAGGGCACTGCTCTTCCAAAGGTCCTGAGTTCAATTCCCAGCAACCACATGGTGGCTCACAACCATCTATAATGTGATCTGATGCCCTTTTCTGGCAAGCAATTGTACATGCAGGCAGAACACTGTATATATAATAATAAATAAACAAATAAGGATAGAACTTATTTAGTCTCATTAACTCTTCTGTTAAAAAAAATTGGAATATTGCTATAACAGCTGCCTAAAATACAGAGGCTTTGAAACTAGACTGAAAGAGAGACAAACCTGTTTTTTAGGATCCCAAGTGCAGGATTGGAACGGTCTTGTGAGAGAACAGGTGAGGTTAATCCACTAGAAGACTAACCACCTTGTTCGGGAGCTTGATTGTTGCCAGCTGAAAAGATCCCGTGAACAGACTCTGGGAGAAGATATATAAATGAGCCCAGAACTGGAGACGGGGCTTTTTGGAGACTTGGGACAGTTTTGGCTGTTCATCGCTGCTAGAGAGAACCGCTTGAGGGAAGGCTTCAGGGCTCCGGCTTCTGCTGAGGTTCGGGGTTCTGGTTACTCTAGGTTCCAACAGAAGAAATCCTGCTGATTGTGCCAGAAGAATCGTTCCTCAGAACTGATATCCTTACGGTTTTATTATTGTGTCCATTAATCCTCATTTCCTATTGTTTTGGTTAGTCAGGTTATAAGTGACATATGCTTGGTCACTAAGTTATTAATAAAATATATTGGTTAAAAAAATTGAGCATAAAAAAAAAAAAAAAAGAAAAAAAAATTGAGCATACACTAGACAAAAGGTAAGGGCTATCAGAATTCAGAAGAACATTCTAGAAAAGGTGTATATTGCTATAAGAGTGGTAAGGGTAGGGCCGGGCATGGTGGTGCATGCTTTTAATCCCAGCACTCAGGAGGCAGAGGCCAGCCTGATCTACAAAGTGAGTCCAGGAAAAAAAAAGAGTGGTAAAGGCTAGGCTTGGAGTCAGAGATGGATCTCTGAGTTCAAGGCCAGCCTGGTCTATAGAGAGAGCTCTAGGATAGCCAAGGCTACACAACGAAACCGTGTCTCAAAAAAAGAAAAAACAATGGAAAGGTCTCAGAAGAGAATAAAAGCTATATAATAGACTTCAATCATTTCTTTATTATAATAGAGTATATTTTATTTGTACATGTAAATAGTGCATTGCGATCATATGCACCCCAACTTCTTTCCCACTCTCTACAAACGCCCCCAACATTCCTCCACCCCATTTCATGTCCTGTCTTTTTCACTGTTTTTAATAACCCCGCCCCCAGTCCAGTGAGCGCTGCCCCTTGGGGTGTTCACTGGTCTCGTTGACTTGGTCTTGTCCAGGTAACCATTGCCACAGTGAGCTCACGGGCACAGTGGCCATGCCATATCCTGGACACAGCACTCCACAGCACTCCTTCCTACCCTCCAGGCCTTGTCTTTTCTCTGGAGAGTCTCAGAATGGAAAGATGTATTGGAGTGGATTGGGGTCGACTTATTGTAGAGTGGTGGTATTTGTATACTCATATTTTTCTTTTTTTTTTACACTTACTTATTGGGAGGTTCATGTGCACTGTGGCAGGCACACACACCATGGTGTACATGTGGGTGTCAGAAAACACCCTGTGGGAGTTAGTTCTCTCCTTCCACAGGTGATCAAACTCAGGCGCCCTCATTTCACACTTCCTGCCCTCGCTGACTGATTTTGTATTTTATTTTATTATATTTTATTTTTTGAGACAGGGTTTCTCTGTGTAATAGCCCTGGATGTTCTTGAACTCTCTTTGTAGACCAGGCTGGCCTTGAACTCAGAGATCCACCTGCCTCTGGCTCCCAAGTGCTGGGATTAAAGGCATGCACCACCATGCCTTGCTCACAAAAAAATACTTTTAACCTGTATTTGTTTATAATACATCTCTTAAAATCTTTATTTATGTTGTAGTCAAGCTAAGCTAAACTTAATGCAGGATTGATATTTTCTTCATAGCTGGGAATTTCCTGCATCCTGTCTCAGTAATTAGTTGTGTGTTGGTTGCACAATGTAATAACAGCACGTGCCACCAAGTTCCAGTTTATGTGAGGCTGGGGGCCAATCCAGGGCCTCAAGAGCTCTCCCAATGGAGCCCAGCCCAGAGTTATTCTCTTAGAGAGCTTTTCTTCTTCTTCTTCTTCTTCTTCTTCTTCTTCTTCTTCTTCTTCTT
>OU015757.1:63797317-63839501 GCA_907169655.1 Acomys percivali | reverse complement strand
TTCTTCTTCTTCTTCTTCTTCTTCTTCTTCTTCTTCTTCTTCTTCTTTTTTAAGAGAGCTTTTCTAAACCTCTCCTCAAATCTTCTAACAGAAAAGTGATTTTTTTCTTCTTCTTTCTTTCTTTTTTGTTTTGTTTTTCGAGACAGGGTTTCTCTGTGTAGCCTTGGGTGTCCTGGACTCCCTGTGTAGACCAGGCTGGTCTCGAACTCACAGCAATCCACCTGCCTCTGCCTCCCGAGTGCTAGGATTAAAACCATGCGCCACCACGCCCGGCTGAGGAAGAGTGATATTTTCTTTGGAGCAAAACAACCTGTTTTGTCCTCCAGAAAGACCTATATACACACGACATAGACATAGACACAGAGATATAAATAAAAGCAAATCTCTAAAGGGACATTAACTAGATCGGCATACACGATAGGGCCTGGGTAGTCCAATAAAGCTGTCTGCATGATGCTAGAGAGGCTGAGAGCCCTGTAACTCCTCAACGCATAACTCAGGGGGCCCAGTCTGGTGCTGCAGTCCACGTTGGAAGGCCCAAACACCTGGAGTCTCATGTCAACAAAGGATGATGACAACAGAGACACCCTGGCCAATGGAGACAAAGCAGGCAGGCAGCTCTGCTTTTTCTTAGGGAGCTTTCCATCTGGGCTTGTAAGATGTTCTCCTCTCAAAAGGGGGCTTTCTCCCTTAGTTTACCTGCCTGCCCTGCAGAAGGGTCTATTTCCCCCAGTTAATCCCTTCTGGAAAAGCCCTCCTGCCCAGAGGCACATCTCTCTCTTTTTGGGTGGGTGGTTCTCTGCGTAGCCTTGGTTATCCTGGACTGCCTTTGTAGACCAGGCTGGCCTCGAACTCACAGCGATCCGACTACTTCTGCCTCCCAAGTGCTGGAATTAAAGGCATGCGCCACCATGCCGGGCCCAGAGGCACATCTTTTCTTTGGTTTCAGAGCCCATCAAGTTGACAATCAAGTTAATTATTCCCCACTGCTTCAGCAGATACTCGAGCAGTTCGTGGCATTTCTGTGCCCCAAGGCAAGTACTGACTTCTAGGTCATGAGTCCGAGGGGTGTACACTCCAAGACAAAGCATGGCTCATGTCCAGGGAGGGATGCTTGTGTGTGGCCCAGTACTGGCTCAGCCCCATGGCTTCAATGGGATCCCGCTGTACTTGGAATTGTGACAGCATCAGAGGTAGGTATCCCAACATTCGGAGCTTCTACTTACTGCTATAGCAAAGGGCAGAATAAAGCTGTACACACTACAAGTTAGCTGTCCCACACATCCCTCTCCAGATCGCCACTGCTCATGGCTTGTCAGCAGGTCCAATGTGCACAAGGTAGATTAAAAAAAAAAACCAACCAGGTCTCATTATCTACCCTGAGTGGACTGAAGCTTGCTTACCTGTGGACCAGGGTGGTCTCAAATCACAGAGATCACCTGCCTCTGCCAACTGAGTGCTGGATTAAAAGGCAAATGCCACCCTTCTCCGACTAGCTACAGCTAGGCTTTTATTAATTCTTAGATATATCTACTTTGTACAGCTATTTTTGTTGTTGCTGTCTCAAGATGGTTTCTCTGGGTAGCCCTGGCTGTCCTGGAACACACTCTGTAGACGAGGCTGGCCTCAAAGTCAGAACTGGCTGCCTCTGCTTCCCAAGTGTTGGGATTACAGGTGTGCACCCTCACTGTCCAGCTTTTGTTTTTTTGTTTTGTTTTGTTTGTTTTGTTGTTGTTGTTGCTTTGGTTTTGGTTTTTCGAGACAGGGTTTCTCTGTTTAGCCTTGGTTGGTCTGACTTTCTTTGTAGAAAAGGGTGGCCTCGAACTCAGAGATCCACCTGCCTCTGCCTCCCGAGTGCTGGGATTAAAGGCGTGTGCCACCATGCCTGGCCTTTTCTGGTTTATTAGGGAGAAACTTTCACAACGTGGACAGCCCTTAATGAAAATGAAGTAGGAGGATATCCTTAATTCATTCATCAGGACCCCCTGAGTTGGCACCCATCTTCATTTTCTGACAGAGGACTACTCCAAGAAAAGGCAAGATGAACCCAGGTGGGGGTGGGGGCCCAACTGTAAACCGAGCACTCAGGGCGGCAGAAGCAGGTGGATCACTGTGAGTTCAAGGCCAGCCCAGTCTAAAAAGTGAGTCCAGGACAGCCAAGGCTACACAGAGAAATCCTGTCTTGAAAATCCAAAGAACAAGCCGGGCATGGTGGTGCACGCCTTTAATCCCAGCACTCGGGAGGCAGAGGCAGGCGGATCGCTGTGAGTTCGAGGCCAGCCTGGTCTACAAAGTGAGTCCAGGACAGTCAAGGCTACACAGAGAGACCTTGTCTCAAAAAAGAAAAAAAAGAAAAAGAAAAGAAAAGAAAAGAAAATCCAAAGAACAAACAAAAATTTATTTACCATAATTTTATGTGCATTGGTGTTTTGCCTGCATGTATGTCATGTATGTCTATGTGAGAGTGTCAGATCTTGGAGTTACAGTTGTGAGCTGCCATGTGGGTGCTGGGATTTGAACACAGGTCCATCTGGAGAAGCAGTCAGTGCCCTTAACAGCTGAGCCATCGCTCTAGCCCCACCTGTTATATTTTTTAATAAGCTGCTTCCCAGCTAAAACCCCCACCAACACTTGCATGTCTCATTTAGGCTGCTTGCCCTCAGAGCAAACTGCTATCTGCCATGTGCTTTAAGTCACTAACCCACGAAGACCTGCTGTCCTTCTTCCTCCTTTCTTTCATCTCTGCCACCCCAAGCCTGGAAACCTTGGCTCTGCCTCTCTTCTGCCCAGTCCAGGCTGTAGGTGACTTTATTTACCAATCAGGGATAATTTGGGAGGCAAAGTTTATTTTTATTTTTTTTATTTTTATTTTTTATTTTTGGCTTTTCGAGACAAGGTCTCTCTGTGTAGCCTTGGCCGTCCTGGACTCACTTTGTAGACCAGGCTGGCCTCGAACTCACAGCGATCCGCCTGCCTCTGCCTCCTGAGTGCTGGGATTAAAGGCGTGCGCCACCACGCCCGGCTTTGGGAGGCAAAGTTTATACAGCCTCATTTTGGATATGTGAGATTTGATTGGACATTAAGGACCTTGGGGAGCGAGCAACGAACACAGTAGCTTCAGGTCAACCAGACTACTTTATGCCCTACCTTCAGACACTTCTGACCTCTTTCCCTCTTTGTGCTTTCACTTGGGTGGGTTGCAGGGTTCCATGAGAGCCCTGGCTTCTCCAAGCCATGTTGCCTGCAGTTGACTTTCAGGTAACAGGCAAGCACATAGGCCAAAGGAGACCTTTTGCTACCTCCAGAACCAGTGGGGGTCAATGGAGGGCCTGTCTTACAAGGCTCTCTATGCAGTGGGCAAGAGCCCCACCTCCTGGCCTCTTTAGTAACTGCACAAGTTGAAGCAGCCTGGAATTAGGACAATTTACCTTCAGAATAATTTTGTTTCATGGCAGCTGTGCGAGTCAAGAATTATTGGGGCTGTGAATGTGACCCCGTTGGTGGAGTGTTACCCCACCATTCATGAGGCTTTGATCTCCAACACCACATAAAACCTGGTAGGTTGGACACTACAATCCCAGCACTCAGGAAAATCTCAGCTCATGGTCAGCTATGCAGTGAGTTTGAGGCCTGGGTTACATGTCTTAAAAAAACAGTGTGAGCCAGGTGTGGCGGCACACACCTTTAATCCCAGCACTCGGGAGGCAGAGGCAGGTGGATCGCTGTGAATTCCAGGTCAGCCTGGTCTACAAAGCGACTCCAGGACAGCCAAGGATAACACAGAGGAGAAACTGTCTTGAAGAAAAAAAGCATGACTAAAGATACTTTCCCAAGGACCCACATGGTGGAGAAACCTGAGTCTTATAATTGTCCTATGACCACATGTACACTAAGGTGGTACCCCCATGACACAAATTTTTAAATTAGGCTTATTCACTTTATGAGTGTTTGCCTGCATGTATGTATGTACACCACGTGTGCTTGGTGCCCTATGTCAGAAGGGGACATTGGATCCTCTGGAACTGTAATTATAGATGGTTATGAACCACCATGTGGCTGCTGGGAATTGAACCTGGATCCTTTGCAAAGCAACAAGTGCTTTTAACTGCTGGGCCACCTATCCAGGTCCAGTAAGTATAATTTTTCAAAAGGTTTTATAAAGTAAAAATGTGCTGCAGAGTGGTTGTACATACCTTTATCCCAGAAGTTGGGAGGCAGAGGCCAGCCTAGTCTACAGGGTGAGTTCCAGGACAGCCAAGGCTACGCAGAGAAACCCTATCCAAAAACCCAAAAACAAACAAAAAACCCCACACAAAACAAATAAAAATGTTAGACAAAATTAAGTACAAAAGGGTCATGAGGCTAGGGCAGACCTTGAGCCTGAGACTGGCCTGGGCTTGAGAGGCCCTATCTTTTAAAGAGGGGAGGAAAAAAGGAAATAGGCAGGAAAATAAAATTCAGGGGTTTTTTTCTGGCTAGGTGGTGGCAATGATTGCTTTTAATCCTAGCACTTGGGAGGCAGAGGCAGGCAGATCTCTGATTTCAAGGCCAGCCTGGTCTAGCGTCCCAGGACAGCTAGATATACGAAGAAATCCTGCCCCGGGGAAAAAATTGTAAAAATTTTCTTGAAAGAGGATCTTATGTAGCATTATCTGGCCTGGAACTTACCATGTAGACCAGGCTAGCTTTGATCTGAGATCTATCTGTCTCTGCTGGGATTAAAGGTCTATACTACCACACATAGACCTAAATAGGCTTTTTTGTTTGAGACAGGGTTTCTAACTAGCCCTGGCTGTCCTGGAACTTGCTGTGTAGACCAGACAGGCACCTGAACTCAGAGATGCACTGTGCCTGTCTCCCAAGTGCTGGGTAGGCACTTGTCACCACAGGGCTAAGATAAGGCATTTTACTGTGAAGCTCTTTTTTAGCCCCTAGATGATACAAATGAAGTAACAAGGGCTAGATTCCGTTTACAGGTCATTATTAGCTGAACTAAAGACTAAAAAAGAAAAAACTTTTTAAATGGAGGGGAGTTTTGAGGCCAGAGAAGTATGGCTAAGAACTGCCAAACATACAGGGCATGATGCCAACGCCTGTAATCCCAGCACTCCCAGAGGCTAGCCTGGTCTACAAGAGTCCAGGATAGCCAAGGCTACAGAGAAAGCCTAGGGGAGGGGGAAGGGCAGCAAACTACTGCTCCAAGTGTTTTAAAGTTTATTATGTAGTTTGGGGGCCAGAGAGATGGCTCAGAGGTTAAGAGCACTGCTCTTCCAGAGGTCCTGAGTTCAATTCACAGCAACCGCATGGTGGTTCATAATGTGATCTGGCCTGCAGGTGTACATGCAGGCAGAGCACTGTATACATAATAATATCTTTTTAAAATATAGTTTATTATGTAGTATTCTGCTTATATGTAACACCTGCAAGCCAGAAGAGGGCGCCAGATCTCATTATAGATGGTTATGAGCCACCATGTGGTTACTAGGAACTAACTCAGGATCTTTGGAAGAACAGCCAGTGCCATCTCTCCAGTCCTAACAATTTTAAAAAAATATTTATTTATTCTTGCATTTTATGTATGAGTGTTCTGTCTTCATGCACACCAGAAGACACAATCAGATCCCACTGCAGATGGTTGTGAGCCACCATGTGGTTGCTGGGAATTGAACTCAGGACCTCTGGAAGAGTGGTCAAATGCTCTTAACCACTGAGCCATCTCTCCAGCCCCCAGTCCTAACAATTTTTTAAAAATAACCTTTCTACTTACTTTTACTTTGGTGCATTGGTGTTGTGCCTCCACATATGACTATATAAGACCATCATATCTTGAAGTTACAGTTGTGAGCTGTCATGTGGGTGCTGGGATTTGAACCTGGGTCCTCTGGGAGAGTAATCTGTGCCCTTAACTGCTGAGCCACCTCTCCAGCCCCCCAAGAACTTTCTATAATGAACTCAAATAGGTCACAGCCTTACTCCCTACTCATTCTGCCATGTAAATGTGCTTTAAGGCCTTATCCACACAAAAACACAATTCTGAGCACATCACAAACCATCCATTTTATTGTTTTGTAGTAAGACGTAGAGCTTTGACCATGCAGACAGCAGCACATTTTCTTCCTCAAGGAGCTGCCACGGGAGGACAGCTTTCCTTTTTTTCTTTCCAGTTTTTCGAGACACAGTAGCCTTGGCTGTCCTGGACTCACTTTGTAGACCAGGCTGGCCTCCAACTCAGCAATTCACCTGCCTCTGCCTCTCGAGTGCTAGGATTCCTTTTCTTTTTTTAAAGCCAGATTTTAATAGATTATCAGGTGACTGTGGAAATCAAGCAAGGTGAGGCTACTCTTGGCCTCTTCATTTTTTCAGACATGAAACCTGTTGTACCTATTCTTACCAGGTCAGCCAGGGTCGCCTTCCTCCCCTTCACTCACTCTGGCTGAGCTCTGGCAACCATCACGGCCTTTATCTTCATAATCTCCTCCCTTGACCCAGGACTCTGCTCACTCACTTCCTATAGTACTGGAGCTCACTCAGGGAGGCAGGCCTGCTAGGCCAGCACACTGTCAGCAGCTGCTCACTAGACTGTATCAGTAACATCGTAAGTAAGGTACTAACAACTAGGTCAGAGGAGCAACCTAAAAAAGACATCACCACTCCCACGTACCAACTTCAAGACAAAACGGTCCTGTTCACGTGCCTCCCGACCTCACTGTAGTGTCTCGGCAGTTCTCCCTGCCTCCTCACACAGAGGCCCTGTGATGTGCCCACTGTAACCTACTTCACACAGAGGACTCAAGCTTTACCTAGTCATTTCCACTTCCCTGACAAGTGATTCAACTGTGAAGGTTACATTCTGTTCCTGATTAATTATGTTAAAAAGAATCTAATACAGTCAGAATTTAGTATACAACACCAGTTAACAGCCAGGTTGTTGAAGACGCCTTTCAATGTCAGAAAAGCCTTCTGTTTGTTTTTTGAGACAGGGTTTCTCTTGTGTAGCCTTGGCTGTCATGGACTCACTTTGTAGACCAGGCTGGCCTCCAACTCAGAGATTCACCACCACACCCAGCTTTGAAATCAAAACTAAAATGTACTATAAACATGTAGCAGTAATAGTCATTGAAGACAAAATACTCAAGACAGTTGCATGGCATTCACACCACATGAGAATTCTGCCTGATATTTCCAAGAACAACAATTTTATCCCCAAAAGCTGGTGGATCCATGCTGGCTTCTGAAAGCTTCCATCTCAGACCCAATGAAAGAAGATGAGCATGCTTAGCAGACAAACACCGCAACTGTTAACAGTCATAGCCCCAGCAGAGCTCTGGGAGGAAGGACCGAATGTGGATGTGTGCACTCACATGAATAGAATCCTCCAGTAAGAAAAGTCTTAACATGACCTTCTGCTCCATCTTAGGCAATAGCTAAGACTTTAATCTGTGGAACTCATCTCTGATAATCACAACAAAAATCTGTACGAAATTATTTAATATAATAAAATATACAAATTTCTCAGTATGAAGACCCACAGAAGGTAATGACAACTAAAATAGATTTTGTTAAAAAAAAATCCTCTACTTTGTCCCTGACAATCAATGCTGAAAAACAAACGTGTGCAGAAGCAGGACAGGAAAGGACTGGAGACTGCAATGTGACAGTCTCAGGACCTGCTGAAACTGTCCTTGCCAAGACGCTCTAACAGCACTGAGTTTCTGGGTCCGCTGGAGGTGAGTGGCCACCTTTTTTTGCCTGGGATGACCACAGGTCACTCACTGTCAAACTTGACAGAGTTGACCTGGACAGAGATGGAACCTCCCCGGTAGCTGCCTCGCTTCTTCTTCGTCTTTTCATGCCGGAAGGACTTGCCTTTGGTGAACTTCAGAACCTGATTGGCTCGCTCACCCCAGTCTCCAGCTGCACCTCGCTGGTGAACAACAAGGTTAGTGCACAGCCGTCCCAGCAGCCCAGCCCAAACACTCCACCGCCCTCCGCCCCCCAGAGCGGCAGACACCCTCACCTTGGCATCAAAGGAATTGTCAGCTACTCGTGAGTCTACCTCAATCTCCTCTTCCCTGACCCTTCGGAAGGGGGAAGATGCCCTTCTTTCTGCCTAGGAGAGAATGAGGTAGAAGTTAAAGATAAATTGGTGGTTTAACAGCTCTCTTTAAAGGGCCCAGTTATCTATGGTTTAAAGGCCTGTTTTCTAAGAACAACGTGGAACACCTTACTTTCTTCCTTTTTGGGAACGTGTTGGGAGTCTGGAGCTTAACTTTCTTGGCTTGAGGTGTTTCTGCTTCCTCTGCTGTCTCACTCTGCTTCCGCTTCTTGCCTGAACCTATAAAACAAAAAGCCAGAATCTCTGTTGGAAATCCGAAACCAGCAGTCAGGAGGCAAAAACTATGTCCCCTGTTCCCCTCCCTCCCTGAGGACATCCCAGGACCGGAAGACAAAACGCAGGGGTGACTACAAATGCATGCCTGGCTTGGTCATGGCTGCCTTCTCCTCCTCGCTTTCCTTACCTGACTTTCCGTTCTGAGAAGCTGGGGTGCCATTGGCCTTGCTGGCCTGTGTTTTAGGAGTGGCCTTGCCCTTGGGCTTCTTTTCCTCCTCTTCGCTGGAATCTTCAGAGGAGGAGGAGGAGCTGCTGCTCTCGGCTTCTTTCTTCACAGGGGCTGGCTTGGAAGTGGGTGCACCTGCCACCTTCTTCGCTGGGGGCTTAAGTGTCTCCTCTTCCTCCTCACTGCTGGAACTGTCTGAGTCAGAGCTGCTGTCCCCACCAGCCTGAGGAGCCTGTTTTGCAGGCAGAGATGGGGCTGCTTTCGCTGTCACCTTGGGCTTGGTGGTTGTCACAGCCTTTTCTGCTGTCTCCTCCTCACTGGAGCTGCTCTCTTCAGAGCTGGAGCTACTGTCAGCCTTTCTGCTCTGAGGCTTCTGGCCACTGCCTAGAGGCTGCTTAGGAGCTGCCGCGGCCTTTGCTGCACATGGCTTGGGAGTGACAGCTGGCTTGCTTAAGGGACTCTTGGTGGTACTGACAGGCTTGGCAGCAGCTTCATCCTCAGAACTGTCAGAGTCTGGAGAAGAAGGGACAGAGTGAACAGCTCCCAGTCAAATTCAGGGGAGCCTCTAACAGCAGCCCAGGGCAGTAAGTACCGCATTGGCCCATGGCCTGGGCAGCATTACCTGAGCTGTCTGAAGAGCTCTCTGCTTCTATCTTCACCGGCACTGCTTTGGCATGTGCCTTGGAGACAGCAGCCTTAGCTGGGGTTTTTTTCTCTTCCTCAGAACTTGAATCTGGGGGAAACTTGGGACATTAGGATCAGTCCAGAATTACAAGCCAATCAATCAGGAGAGCAACGTAAGGAACAGAACAACTCACAGGATCTTAGCCTTCTCTGCCTTCGGTCAGAACAACATAGCTGCAGGCTACTTTTTCCTGTCCTTGTCCCTCACCTGCGTCATCACCTCCCCGTGACTCACCAGACTCGTCGCTGCTCTCTTCACTGCTCTCCGCAGGCGGCTTCTGTGCAGCAGCTTTCTTTGGAAACTGGGCTCCCAATGACTTCTTTGGTAAAGGAACAGAAGGCGGCGGGACTGAGCTGTAGGGACCTGCTTAAAAGGCAGAACAGTTTTTGAAACACATTTGCCAGGCATGGAGGTCAGGCTTTCCTTTCCTGCAGAAGGTGGCTGGGGTTCACAGGTCATCTCTAACAGTGTGTCATTCTGAGTCGCCGTTACATGGGGCATTGTGGCGTCTCTATTGGGCTTTTTGGATCCCTTTCTGGAAGAAGATAGTTGCTGTGCCACGAGGACTTGGTATTATAGACACTGATGCCCCCATTCCAGTCACCTGGTTTTTTGTTTTTTGAGAGAGGGTTTTCTGTCCTGGCTCTCCTGGACTTGCTTTGTAGACCAGGCTGGCCTTGAACTCACAAAGATCTGCACCTGCCTCTGCCTCCCAAATGCTGGCATGCGCCACCACGCCTGGCTCCAATCACCTGGTTTTTTCTTCATGGGCCTTTTCTGTTCTTCTTCCTCTTCACTGGAAGAGTCATCGCTGCTAGAATTCTTCTGGGTCGAGGTGGCAGCTACTTTCACTGGTGTTTTGGCCACAACTTGCTTCTTAGGTACAGTCTGCATCAGAAAGAAAATTTAACATTAAAGGAAAACACCTTCACAAAGAATCCAGTCAGAAAAGACACACTCCCTTATAGCCTCTAACTTCATCCCTGACACATTTACAACCCGAACCTTCTTGGGAGGTGCTGCCGCCTTTTCCTCCTCCTCAGAGTCATCGCTATCGCTGCTGCTGCTGCTGCTGCTGCTGCTGCTGCTGGCTGCTTTGCCATTGGCTACTTTAGGCTGTGCTTTAGGTGATGTACCTGAGAAGAAGAAACAGGAAGACAAACCGTAAACTTCAAACTGCCAGTTTCTCAAGTCTTTCTCCTCAGTCTACTCATCACAAGGAAGGAGTGACAGCACAAGATATGCATGTAGGTTGTGAGTGTTGCTCAGAAGGCAGGCAGGCCTTGGCACACACAAAGCCCTGGGGTTCTGCTAGTTGATGTATACAACTATGCTAAGCTAAGGAACACCTATTAACCACAGCACTCCAAAGCCTGAGGCAGGAGGATCACAATGCCTAGGCCACTGGACTAGTGAGACCTGACCTTATCAAACAAGCAGATAAGTATGCATGGTACACACACCTACATACTTAGTACTTGGCAGAGGCTAGACTTCAAGGTCCACATAGGTTTTTAGATCCTCAATCAAAAATTAAAATTAGGCTTGGTGGTGGTGGTGTACAGTTTAGCCCCAGCACTTGGGAAGCAGAAGCAGGTGGGTCTTTTTGAGTTTGAGGCCAGCCTGGTCTATAGACTTGAGTCTACTGGTCTACAGTGCTGTGATTACAGGAGTGTACCACCACACCCTGCATTTTTTTGTTTTTGTTTTGTTTTGGTTTTGGTTTTTCGAGACAGGGTTTCTCTGTGTAGCCTTGGCTGTCCTGGACCCGCTTTGTAGACCAGGCTGGCCTCGAACTCACAGCGATCCACCTGCCCCTGCTTCCCGAGTGCTGAGATTATAGGTGTGAGCCACCACGCCCAGCCTGTTTTTTTGTTTTTTTTGCTTTCAAGGCACGGTTGCTCTGTGATTGCCTTGACTTTCCTGGACTCTTTGTAGACCAGGCTGACCTCAAACTCACAGAGATCTGCCTGCCTCTGCATCTTGAGTGCTGAGATTAAAGGTATGTGCCACCATCACCCGGCTTGTTTATTTTAGAAACAGGGTCTCATTACACAGCTCTGGCTGTCCTGGACTTGCCTGTCTTTCAGATACAGACATTAAAGTGTATCCCAAAACACCCAGGCAAAAGTTCTTTTTAAGGGGCTGGAGAGTTAGCTCAGCGATTAAGAGCACTGAGTGCTTTTCCAGAGGCTCTGAGTTCAATTCCCAGCAACCACATGGAGGCTCGCAACCACCTATAACATGATCTAATTAATGTGCACTGTATATATAATAAATAAATCTTTTTTTTTTTAAAAAGTTCTTTTTAAAGTAATTCATTTTTCCCTGGGCATGATGACTGCATCAGTCTGAGACAGTAAGAGCTTGATGTTAATTGCTTCTCGGCCCTTTTACTGGCCCCAGCCATAAAAGATAATCAGCCAGGCGGTGGTGGCCCACACCTTTAACGCCAGCACTCAGGGAGGCAGAGGCAGGGGGCTAACTGTGTGAGTTTGAGGTCAGCCGAGGCTACACAGAGAAACCCTGTTTTGTGAGTTATGTTTCTGACTGCTTTCTCTCTTTGGGTGGCCTGGAACTTGCTAAGCGGTCTAAGCTGCCTTGAATGCACAACACAATCACACGGAAAGTGCAGATTACAGATATTCACTCACTATGTGTAGTTCAGAGACCCGACCCCAAAGCCTCACACATGCTAGCCAAGCACTCTACCAGGGTCTCAGTAAGTTCTCCAGGCTTGTCTGCATAGCTCAACCCTGGTCCCAGCCTCCCCTCCTGAGGACAGAAATACCTGGTTTGGCTGGGGCTGTAGTCTGAGCTTTAGCCACCACAGCTGTCTTTGGCTTCTGTGTCTGTGGCGCTTCATCCTCTGAGCTTGAGTCAGACTCAGACTCAGAGCTCTCGGCCTTCTTAGGAGGAGCTCTGACTGCCTTGGCTTGGGGCTTGACTGCTTTCTGCTAAAACAAAACAATGAAAACAAAGATGGTGGCAAATGTCTTTAATCTCAGCATGTGGGAGGAAAAGACAGGTGGATCTGTATGAGTTCAAGGCCAGCCTGGTCAACAGAGAACATTCCAGGACAGACAGAACTAGTCCCTGTCTCAAACAAAAACCATAAAGCAAAATACACCAAAGTGCAATCAACAAGAGCTCCTGGATGCGTACAAGGCACCCAAGACGATACAGTATTTTTTTGAAAAAGGGTTTTTCTGTGTAGCCTTGGCTGACCTGGAACTTGCTCTGTTGCTCAGTTGGCCTGGACCCTTTAGGTGTTTTAGGAGCCCTACTGAAAGGGGAAGGAACAACTCAAAGAGGACACAACACACAAACACTAAAACAAAAGGTCAAGCGCGCCATAAAGCTGACCTGATCCTCATATGACCTTGCCAACAGCTCCCAACAAAAACACTTGTTCTCTCAGGGCCTTACACAGTGTCCCCAAAGAACAAAGTCCAGAGTGGAGGAGGTGAATTCTGTCTGCATTTAGATACCATCATTCTAAACCTCAATTTTATCATCTCCTTCCAAAGTCCCCAGAATTTGCCCCATATTGAACAGCTTCCGCCACCCTGCACCCCGACCCTAAGCTCGTCACCTAGCTTACGTTTCTTCATTTCCCAACTCCACTGAAGCACAGACCTGGACAGGCTTCTTCTTGTCCTCTTCCGCCTCCTCCTCGCTCGACTCTTCACTGCTGCTGCTCTCTGGCGCTTTGGCTACTGCCTTCCCAGCAGGCTGGGGCAAACTGGTTCGCTTGGCAGGCACGGCTGAGATGGAAATATAGGTACCCGTGTTTACGGCATGCTGTCCAGGCAGGTGTCAGATGGTCTCTCTGGAGCACCGCACCCAATGCCTTGCATGGCCTTACCAGACTTCTTTGCTGGAAGCCCCTGGGCTTCTTCCTCTTCCTCACTGCTGTCCTCACTGCTGTCACTGGACGAAGTCTCCTTCTTGGCCTTCGTGCTCACTGGTCCATTTGACTGTAATTTCCTCTTAGGGGCTTTGGCAGACCTGCTGATGTAGATTAGGCTGACTTCTTGGGGATCAGGACCTTCTCAAAGCAAGGAACACAGCCCAGCCCACCTGGGGGGAGAAAACAGCCCAAGTGTAACAAGGGACGCTTACTTGAGCCAGAAGCTATAGATGTCCAAGAGGGACGAGGCATTGGCATCCTGCTGTGTCTGTAAGAAAAGAGGCGAGGTTAAGGGGCTGTTGTGCCTCTCTGGGACAGACCTATGTTACTCTTTCATCAACTGTACTCTGCCAGCCAGGCATGGTCCCAATACTTCAAAAGCAGGTGGATCTGCGAGTTCAAGGTTAGCCTGGACTATACATTACATCTTCATAAGACTTTTCCTACTTGCAGAAATTAGAAGAAAAATATTCGACTTACATTATCACCCAACTTCAAGCACACACACAAAAAAGGACCACTGCCGCATTTTATTGTATCTCTATCCCTATACATTTCCACCTATACTTTTTAAAGTCTTAGATAGGTTTTGCAATTAATAATACAGATAGTGTTACCCAAGGCCTGGAGACATGGCTGTGTGGTTAAGAGAACATGCTTCTGAGGCCCTGAGCTCACTGCCCAGCACCCACAGCAGGAGGCTCACAACTACCTGTTAACTCAGCATCCAGGGGTTCTCACACCTCTGGCCTCTGCAGGTGCCCACAATGATGTGCACTACGCCCCCAAAACACATATGAATAATTTAAGCTATTTTTTAAGGCTGGAGAGGTGGCACAGCAGGTAAGAGCACTGCCTGCTCTTCCAAAGTTCCTGAGTTATAAATTCCTAGCACCCACATGGTGGCTCACAACCATCTATAATGATGCCCTCTTCCGGCCTGCTGCTCTACCTGCAGAGCACTGTATACATAATCTAACTACAGACTTTTCTAGTTAATTGACTTTTATTTTATTTATTTTGTTCTTGTTTTTTGAGACAGGGTTTCTTTGTGTACTCTGGCTATCCTCAAACTCAGAGATCCTGGTCTACAGAGCCAGTTCCAGGGCAGCCAGGGCTACACAGAGAAACCCTGTCTCAAGGCTGGGCATGGTGGTGCGCGCCTTTAATCTCAAAAACAAAAACAGAAATTCTGTCTCCAAAAAACAAACAAATAAATAAGTAAAATAATAATAAAACAAAACAGTCAGGCGATGCTGGTGCACGCCTTTAATCCCAGCACTCGGGAGGCAGAGGCAGGTGGATCGCTGTGAGTTTGAGGCCAGCCTGGTCTACAAAGCAAGTCCGGGACAGTCAAGGCTACACAGAGAGACCCTGTCTGGAGAAACAAAAAACAAAACAAAACAAAAATCCAAAACCAAAACACAACAGCAGTCACCTAACTTTTTAGTCACGGCATCATCCTTGAAAAAGGACCACAGGCTACAGTTTTTCAAGGTGTTTCCATGATTACAGCTTTAAGATGCAGACTCTGGCAGGGCGTGGCGCCTTTAATCCCAGAACTCAGGAGGCAGAGGCAGGCCGATTGCTGTGAATTCGAGACCAGCCTGGTCTACAAAGCTAGTCCAGTACAGTCAAGGCTACACAGAGACCCTGTCTCGAAAAGCCAAAATAAATAAATAAATAAATAAATAAATAAATAAATAAATAAATAAATAGCAGACTCTGCTCGAACTGACCTAGCAGTGTCACTCATCCCATGCTTCCCGCTATCTACAATGGGATTACTGCTTTGTGTGTTTTCTTTAGATGAATCTCACGAACTCAAACACTACAAATTAGGCTCAGCATTGTGGCACATACGTTTAATTCCTGCACTAGGGAGAGAGAGGTAGAGGGAACTCTGACCTACAGGCCAGCCTGGTCCATGGGGCTGGGGGTGGGGGTCAACCAAAAAAAAAAAAAAAAAAGAACTAAATTCAGTAAATTAGATGGCATCTTGCTATGCTCAGGCATGCATTAGTATAGCATTTCTGCACTAGGAGGCTGAGGCAAGAGGATCAGAAATTCAAAGCCATTCTTCACTACACAAGGGCTACACAGATCCTGTCTCAAACAAAAGGCAGGCTGCCGGGATCAGACGTGTACAAAGCCGCAGGGCCTACATTTTGTTTTCTTTCACTACCTGGAGCGCCAAGCTCCAGGCAGGCAACTTGGCAGGGCAGGATGTTCACAGTATACTGAAAGCAACCTATTCCCGAACTCATTCATTTTATCTTTTGAGTCTCGGGTAAAACTGGGACCGAGCGAAAGTCCGACAAAAGCACGCCAGAAGGGCGAGGCACGGCCAATCCAAAGCCTCCGAAAGGGATCTGGCGCTTGCTCATCTTCCGTTGTCAGCCACATGACCTGAGCCACGCGGGACCCACGCCTGCAGCTACGGCGAAACTCACCAAGTAAAAGCGGTTACGACTCCGAGCTCCCTAATCAGACCTGGTGGCAGGAGATGCCGAGACCTCGCGCTTTAGGAAACTCGGCAGAAAGGCTGCGCTGACATCGGACTCACAGACCCCAGACCTATCCTCCTTGACTCCGAAGCATTCCATGGCCCAGTTTATCTGTCCCACCCCGGTCCGCGGACCAAACCAAGGACTCACAGCGCCTGTCGCTTTTGCAAATTTGTTGGCCACCTCCGAGAGTTGGTTATCACGCAGAAAGCCGAGCACGAGAGGATAAAGATCGCTGGGAACCACGCGGCGCAAGCCGGTATCCGCCATACTCCGGGGAAAACGCGTCACTACCGCCGCGCACGCTGCACGACCTAGGAACTGCGGAGCACGACTAGGGCAGAGGGCGGGTCCAATGTCGTCATCACGTCGCGCCGTGTGCAGCGGAAGCGTGGACTCCACGAGGCCGATCTCCCCCCGCCTCCGAGGCGGAATCTAGGCGAAATCTGTAAGCTCCTTCCGGTCTCCCCGCGTCACCCTCCTGCTAAGGGCGGAAACCGCAAACAGCCCATTGCGAGGGCGGAGCTTCTACGTCAGAGGTCACGCTCCGGTTCGTGGCGGGGAAACTTGCAACTTCCCGCGCATTATCTTTGCTGAATGGACTTTTTTCTACAGTAGTTTTTGAGCCCTGGCTGCTTCTCGGACCCTACAATAACGAATGGGATGGAGGACTCCAGTCTCTGACTCGAACAACCAAAAAAAAAAAAAGAAACAAAAAGAAAAAAATTTTAAAAAGAAACCATTCAAATTAAAGGCTAGGCTCACAATTAAAAAAAAAAAAAAAAATCATTCAAGTGCCTAGACTAGTGACCTCTTTTGTAGACTAGTGACCTCTTTTGTTTGTTTCTGTTTTGGTTTTTCGAGACCTGAGTGCAGGGTGTAGTGGCCTTTAATCCCAGCACTCGGAAGGCAGAGGCAGGTGGATCGCTGTGAGTTCAAAGCCAGCCTGATCTACAAAGGGAGTCCAGGACAGCCAAGGCTATACAGAGGAACCCTGTCTCGAAAAACCACACACACACAAAAAAAGGCATACGCCACCGCGCCCAGCTTCAGACTGGTGAGCTTAATTGGTATTTAATGTACATAAACCTGCTTAGGAAACCTTTTCTTCCTTTTTTAAAGACTTAATTATTATATATTCAGTGTTCTGCTTGCGTGTACACTTGCACACCAGAAGAGGGCACCAGATCTAATTATAGACGGTTGAGTGACCATATGGTTGCTGGGAACTGAACTCAGGACCTTTGGAAGAGCAGACAGTGCTCTTAACCTCTGTAGCCCGCCCTCCACCCCCTTTTAATTTCAAATTACTTTTATTTTTTTATGTGGGTTGGTGTTTTGCCTGAATGCATGTCTGTGTGAGGGTGTTGGATCCCCTGGAACTGGAATTACAAACCGTGAGCCTTGAACCCAGGTTCTCTGGAAGAATGGTTAGTGCTCTTAACCAGCTTAGAAACCTTTATTTTTAACAAGTGTAAATTTCTCACAGGTTCTTTGCTATTGAAATTACTTCTGCCACGCTTGGTGGCAAATGCCTTTAAACCCAGGGCTGGGAGGAGGAAGAGGCCAGGCAAAGGCAGGTAGATCTCTGAGTTAGAAGCCATCCTGGTCTACACTCTGTCTTGAAAACAAAAAGAAAACAACAAAAAACAAACCAAAAGAGTAAAAAAGAGATCGGTTCTCCCTGAGTATGAAACACTAAAATCAGGCAGTGATGGCAATGCCTTTAATCCCAGTACTTGGGAGCAGAGGCAGGTGGATCTGACTTCCAGGACAGCCAGGGCTACACAGAGAAACCTTGGTTTAAAAAGAAACACAAGAGGGGGCTGGAGAGTTGGCTCAGTGGTTAAGAGCACTGTCTGCTCTTCCAAAGGTCCTGGGTTCAATTCCCAGCACCCACATGGCAGCTCACAACTGTCTGTAACTCTAAGATCTGACACCCTCACACCAATGCACATAAATTAAAGTTAAATTAAAAAAGAAAAAAGAAAAAGAAACAAAAGAAAAACAACAAAAAACTTTTACCTCCATCCCACAAGTCTATGAAAAGTATCTCTAGCCAGGTTACAGACCAGGCACCTCACCTCTTGTAGAGGAGGCAGAACTTGGGTTTCAGGTCAGCCCCAACTCTACAAAATTTAAGAGACAAGCCAGGCATGGTGGTGCATGCCTTTAATCCCAGCACTCAAGAGGCAGAGGCAGGCGGATTGCTGTGAGTTCGGGGCCAGCTGGTCTACAAAGTGAGTCCAGGACAGCCAAGGCTGCACAGAGAAACCCTGTCTCAAAAAACCAACCAACCAGATCCTCAACACTACTTGCATGGTAGCCCCAAGGCTGGTGCGGTAGAGATGACACTGGGGCTCCCTGGCTAGACTCCAGATTCAGTGAGACTTTTGTCTCAAAAATAAAGTGAATTAGAGACATGTACTGTTCTTCCAAGGTATCCAAGACTCTTCTGGCCTCTGGAGCACCCACAGGCACATATAAATCTCAAAACACAGACACATTCATATAATTAAAAATAAGGGTTTTTTGAGATAGTCTCAAAACAAAAATCTTGAAATGGGTTTGGTGGCACACACCTTTAATTCCAGCACTCTGGAGGCAGAGGCAGGAGGATCTCAGACTTCCAGGACAGCCAAGGCTAAACAGAGTAACCCTGGGGTGGGTGGGTGATGGGATTGGTGACACCATGCCTGCCTCACTCATCTTCAATCTTAGCAGAAGCCGATCAGTATAATGAGCTCAAGGCCAGCAGGGCCTACATACCAAGTCCCAGCACAGCTAGAGTGCAAGCAGTCGCAGGGTGGTGGTAGCATAAACTTTAATCCCCAGCACACACTTTTATTTATTGGATTTTTGAGACACACACTTTTATTTATTGGATTTTTGAGACAGGGTTTCTCTGTGTAGCCTTGGCTGTCCTAGGTACTTTGTAGACCAGACTGGCCTCAAACTCAGAGCAATCTGCTTGCCTCTGCCTCCGAAATGCTGGGATTAAAGGCGAGTGCCACCACGCCCGTAATCCCAGCACTGGAGGCAGAGGATCTCTTGAGCTCAAGGCCAGTCTGGCCTAGAGAGTCAGTTCTAGGACAGCCAAGGTTAGAGGGAAAGCCTGCCCCAAGCAAACAAAAACAAAACAAAGCAAAAACAGGACAATTGACAGGAATCTCTGGTTCACACCTCCACACACAATTCAAAAAAAAGGAAAAAGGGCCAGGCAGTGGTGTCACACGCCTTTAATCCCAGCACTTGGGAGGCAGAGGCAGGTGGATCTCTGAGTTAAAGGCCAGTCTGGAATACAGAGCAGGTTCCAGGACAGCCAAGGATACACAGAGAAACCCTGTCTTGAAAAAAACAAAACAATAAAGGTGTGTGCTGAGGATTAAAGATTATGCTACCACCACCCTGAGCCAGGTTCTTGCAATCTACCTGTCCTGGAACTGCATAAAACAAACAAAAAACAAAACAAAAAGGTGGCTGTTAGTTCAGTAATACAGCTCTCGCTCCTCATGCCTGAGACCCTAGATTCAAACCCTAGCACTGCAAAAATAAAAAAGAATTTGTCTAACGTTAAGGACCGGAGTATGACTGTCCAGACAGCACATGGAAATGCAATCCTCCTGTGGGCAGGTGGAGAACGGAAGACCCCTCTGAGCTCACTGGCCAAGCCGGGCTAGCCTAACTGCTGAGCAAGCTTCAGGACAATCAAGTGGTCAGCCTTCCTGAGGGTGGCACTAGAAAGTGGTGCACACCTGTAATTCCAGCACTTGGGAGGAGTGAGTTCAAGGCCAGCCTGGTCTACAAACCAAGTACAGGAGAGCCAGGACTACACACAGAGAAATCATCTAGGAAAAACAAAAAAAGGAAACCCGAAGTAGTCCTATCGCCTCTATATACACACATGCCCTCCACACACACACACAATAGGCCTGAGGATAAAGGTCAGTTGGTAGAGTGCTTGCTTGCCTGACTGACACACACAAAGCTCTTAGTTCAATTCCCAGCACCATATAAAGCAGATGTAGTCTGCAATCCTAGCACCTTCCAGTACACAATGAGCTAGAGACAATCTAGATATGAGAGGCTGCTGAAATATAAACAAACAAGGCATGTTTTCCCACCAGGCGTGGTGGTGCACACCTTTAATCCCAGCACGCCAGAGGCAGATGGAACACTGTGAGTTCAAGGCCAGCCTGGTCTATAAAGTGAGTGCAGGACAGCCAAGGATACACAGAGAAACTCTGTCTAGAAAAACCAAAAAACAAAGTGTAGCCCCACTTTGACTTACTTTACAAGAGCAGCCAAGTTAAAGCCAATGTGATTTTACACCTCCCCAGCAGAGGGGCCCTGGGACCTCAGTTAAGGTAAGCGCGGCCCTAATGTGTCCACAGATACTAGATACTGTGTGCACTTGACACCAGCACACAGAAAGAAGCACAAAGCAAGGATTCTAAGTTCATGTTTATTAGACGGTCCCCTCAGACCCAGCGTACATAGAAATGCATGTTAACGTATTCAATACCTGTTATTAAAAAAAAAAATACCACCTAAAAATCCAGATTTAACATATTTTTATTTAACTTTTTTCCATTTCCTTATAAAACAGTCATTTCCACACTAGCAGCTCTCTCCCCTGGAGTGGGGGAGGGGATGAGAAGAGGTTGGGCACCTCTAGAACAAATGGGAGGGGAGGAGCGCCCAGGGTTACCTCCTCAGGTTCTTCTGGGCCTGTTTCAACAATGTATCAAAGTCAAGAGAGTCGAATTTGCTCTTTACAGGGGCAGGGTCGAAGTCTTCCCGGTTGGAGTCTACAGAAACAGAGAGGGGCAAGCATCAAGTCTTTCACTGTACTTCTCAAGCACAGGGAGCCAGCCCATGCAAGCATGGACGGAGCAAGCCTGCACTGCTTGTAAAGAGCTGTGGGAGCATCTCCCCGCTAGGTTCTTCCTGCGTCAGACACAAGCCGGCTAGCTTTCCTTCCCATCGCCCTCCATCACTCACCGAGGTCAGAGTAACTCCTCTTGCAGAACTGCCTGCGGCCCCCAAAGCAGAGGTCAAAGGGCTGCTCGTCCGCCTGCCGCAGCTTGTGGCCACTCTCAATGGCTGCAAACGCCTCTTCAGCATAGCGGTAAGTGACGAAACCATAGTTGTCACTAGTGGGGAGAATGAGCCATTTGGGCAGAGGCCATGGAGTAGATTCAGCACCCGAGGATACAGAGGTGCATCTTTTCATTTCCCCTATGGCCAGCCCTCTGATTATAAAAACGAAGGTGACCCCATTCAGCCTAGCACAACAGAACACAGGTATAAGAATTTAACAGAGGGGCTGGAGAGATGGCTCTTCCAGAGGTCCTGAGTTCAATTCCCAGCAGATGCTCATGCAGATAGTGCACTCTTTTTTTTTTCAAGACAGGGTCTCTCTGTGTAGCCTTGGCCATCCTGGATTCATTTTGTAGACCAGGCTGGCCTCGAACTCACAGCGATCCTCCTGCCTCTGCCTCCCCAGTGCTGGGATTAAAGGCGTGAGCCACCACGGCCGCCCCACCGATAGTGCACTCTTATACATTAAATAAATAAGTAACTAAATAAGACCAGGCACGGTGGCACACACCTTTAATCCCAGCATTTGGGAGGCAGAAGCAGGTGGATAGATGTGAGTTTGAGGCCAGCCTGGTCTACGAACCCAGTCCAGGACAGCTAGGGCTACACAGAGAAATCCTGCCTTGAAAAACCAATAAATAAATAAATCTTAAAATAAAAGAAAAGAATTTAACAGAACCAGGTGTAACGGCACATACCTTTAATCCCAGCACTCAGAGGCAGAGGCAGGTGGATCTCTGTGAGTTTGAGGCCAGCCTGGTCTACAGAGAGTTCCAGGACAGCCAAGGCTACACAGATAAACTGTTTCAAAAATAAAAACAAAAAAAGAACTTAACAAAAGAACATCCAAACTTTAAGACTTACCCTTGGAATTGGGCTGTGGTGGTGCACACCTTTAATTCCAGCACTTGGGAGGCAGAGGCAGGTCTCTGAGCCTGCTCTACAGAGTAAGTTCCATACAGCTGGGGCTACAAGAACACCTTTCTCAACAAACAAAAGAAACCTTACCCTTGGACACGAAAATGAATGGTGCACTCCTCAATCTCTCCGAAAACAGAGAACCTCTGTTTCAGCTCTGACCGAGTCATCCGGCCAGGAATCTTCCCAATGAAGACTACCCTTCTTTCTTCCTGTGTGGAGAAAGGAAACGTGACGCTATGGACCAGAGCTGCGACTCTTGATGATTCTGAGCTCAAGGCACGGGGTAAGGCCCTCCTCACCCCCAGGAGCTGCCTTTCTACTCACTATTGCACGCTCCTTCTGCAGCACTCTCTGCCTTTGGTAATGGTCATTTGAACGGTAAGAGCTGTACCTGACAAGAGAGGCACCATCAGCCACAGACACAAGCCAAGACTCAGACATCGAAGGCACCTGCCCTGCTTCCTAGATGCCCTCCAACAAGCTCAAGCTCACCGGTGCCTCCGGTCACTTCTGTGAGGGGACAGGGAGGGAGATCGGCTTCTGGAACTGGAGGATGAGGAAGAGGAAGAGGAAGAGGAGGATGAACACCTTCTGGACCGCCCAGAGGAACTGCAACTGGACCTGGAATGAATGCAGAGGGATGACAGGAATGGTGCAGTATGTTCCACGGCCTCAGCCGGTCTGACCTGCCTCCATGTCAGGAGCTCAAGACCAGACAGAGCAGAAGAACTTCAGGTGTCCTTTGCAGACAGCAAAGGGGAGACCCTTCACAACATTTTAGATACATCAAGCAGCACTACAGATTTACATGACTTTTATTACCCTTTTCTTTGAGATGGGGTCTCAGGGTTAGGGTTAGGGTTTTTCGAAACAAGGTTTCTCTGTGTAGCCTTGACTGTTCTGGGCTTGCTTTGTAGACCAGGCTGGCCTCGAACTCACAGCGATCTACCTGCCTTTGCCGGGATTAAAGGCATGCGGCACCATTGCCTGGCCCAAGCCACACTTGAATGTGTACTTCTCCTGCCTCTGCTTTGCCAGGTCTGGGATTCTGCTGCCATGCCCAGCATGCACAGCTCTTTCCCCTGGTATTGAGGATTATACCCAGGCCTTCCACATACTCAACACAGCTCTATAACTACTGAGCTTTAATTACAGGATGTTTTCCACCACGCCATTGAAAATGGGAAATCACTTAACAAATCAGAAACAGAAAGGAAATTCAGAGAGAGCAAGGCGATGGGGGCTAGCTCACACTAGCTTTGGCAACTACTCTATCCGCAGTGCTGGAGTGGGTACCAGAGTCTGAGCTCTACCTACGCTACTGTATCTAAAAGAAATACTGTCACTGAGCTGGAGAGATGACTCAAAGGTTAAGAGCACTGGCTGAGTTAATTCCCAGCAACCACATGGCGGCTCACAACTATCTATAATGAGATCTTCTGGTGTGCAGGTGTACATGCAGGCAAACTGTATACATAACAAATAAATAAATCTTTAAAAAAAAACTGTCACCAAGATGAGAGCCATTTCTGAAGATAGGCATCAGTGCTGAAACACTTCATTTATTTTTGAGACAGTGTTTCATGTATCCCAGACTTTCCCCAAAATCTTTATGTAGCTCAGGTGAATTTAGCTTGTTATCCTTTGGCCTCCACACCCTCAATATTACAATTGTAGACATGCAACACAAGTCTAGTTTACATGGTGCTGGGACTCAAATCCGGGGCTTCGTGCCTGCTACTAGACACTCAACGGAGCTACAGGCCCAGCACCACCCCACAGGAAATCTTTTCCTTTTTCTACATTTATTTGTCGTGTGTGTGTGTGTGTGTGTGTGTGTGTGTGTGTGTGTGTGTACACTACAGCATGCATAGACATCAGGACAATTTTCAAGAATTGTTTCTCCAGTGGCATGGTTCATGCCAAATTCCGAAGCAACCTTCCTGCGAAGGCCATTGACATAGAATCCGTCAATGTGTGATGCTATACCCTTCCTGGATTTAAACTAATGAAAATAATAAATATATAATAATAAAATTATTATTGAATAATAAAAAATGGATTTGTGCTCTTGTTTTTAAAAAAAAAAGTTGTTTCTCCCCAGGTGTGGTGGTGCACGCCTTTAATACCAACACTTGGGAGGCAGAGGCAGGTGGAGCACTGAGTTTGAGGACAGCCTGGTCAACAAAGTTAGTCCAGGACAGCAGAGGCTACACAGAGAAACCCTGCCTCAGAAAAACAAACAAACAAACAAAAGAATTGTTTCTCATTCCACCATGTGGCCCAAGGAGCACACTCAGGTCACCTAGCTTAGTAGCACACAGTGTTACCTACCTACTGAGCCATCTCACCAGCACTAAGGGTAACCCACTACCCTGTACTGATACCAAGAAAATTCCATGTCTAAGCACTGATGATAGTAACATGAAATAATCACAGCCAAGAGCGAACTCTAACAAGTCTACCCAAGGCACATCTCAAGGAAGCAGGAAAACTTCAGGAATATCCCAGACTCCAACACAGGATAATCCCACAGCTTGCCTCAAGAATCCACAAAAAGGAAGACAAAAGCCAAAGACAGAAACCTTCAGCCATAGTGACCAAAAGGACATGAGTTAAGCCATAACCTTTTCAAAGTAAAGCAAAGAGAGTTCATGAGCCTCTGAAGTGGAAAGAATCTAACAGGCCATCAAAGCTCACCTTCGCCACCTCTTGTGTGGGGGGGAGAGGGACCTGGACCTGGACCGGGACCGGGACGAGGAAGACACCGATGAGGATGAGGATGCTTCACTGGTCCGGGTGGACCCAGAGCTGACAGACCGACTGCTGCGGCCACGGCGGCCCTGCCAGGCCCGACTTGGGGGGCTGACTGATCTGCAGGCTTTTCGGCAACAGCGCATTGACCTCTGCTTGCCTGGGGGCTCAGAGGGAGTCCTAGTGCTCATGTCATTCCGGCAGGGTGAGGCCTCAGGAGACAGCAAGGTGGATGGGGCAAGACAGGGCGCTGAAGGATCTGCCTGCTCATTGCTAGTCCTGTGATCAAGTGGCTCCTGGAAAGTAGTTGTGCATGGATGTAGGGGAACAGCTGGGCCCAATGACAAGACAGGTTTGATGGTGATGTCCTGATGGCGCTTGACATTCCATCGGGAGCCCACCTCTGGAATGACTAGGGCAGGCATCTTTTTGGGGGGTGTCCTGCTTCGGACACAATAGTCATGGTCCCCAGAGCCCACGTGGACTGGACTAGGGCCATGGACCCCTTCTTGGAGGCAGGCTGAAGCTGGATGTCTGGCCTCTGTAACTCCTTCAGGCTTCAGAGTTCCCTCCTGGGCAGTAGATTTAGGAGATTTGGCTTTGGCCAACAGTGAGACAGCAGCCAGGGGTTTCCATAACTGGTGGGGAGGGGTAGCTGGAGGGGTGAGCCCTGTGGGGGGGAGGGAGGATGGAGATAGCAGGGTGAGATCCAGTTCTATACTCCAGATTCTGTGTATCTAGACTCGAGAGCCCACTTTTCAGAGTACACTGAACATCGACAACAGCCCAACTGCTCCCACGCTTTAACCACAAGAGATCTGTATCTAAGGTCAGCCACCTGACCCTACCTGGTGACCAGGTTCCATCTAGTTTACCCAATCGCTTTTATGCTTAAGGCCTCCCCTCCACCTGGCATCACCTAATGCCTAGGTTCATCGTGCCTGGACTAGTACTACACATTTCCCCCTTCCCTTCTGGATCCACTGCAGTTATCCAGATTCCTGCTAGACAAACCATCCAAAAACCAATGTGAAAACGCTTTTTCAACAATAAACAGACATGATGAAATTCAAGAGCTTAAATCCCCATAACCTGACCTCTTGTTTAATCACTCTAGCCTTAACTCTGGTTTCCATCTATTCACTATCCTAATTAGCCTCTACCCTCTGGGTCAAACCAAACCACTTACAGAGCTGCAGAACCTCACAGCCAGCTGCTTCTGCTGCTCAGAGTGCTCCGTTCGTCCCCTAAACGCTACCATCTGACTGACAGCAGTGACTGTTGTCGAGCCTTAGCTTAGAGAGACGGCTCCATATAACCCTCCCCTTACTGCCCCCTCACGTCCTACTGAATACATCAGCTCGGATAATCCACATGCTTGTTTGTTTACACATCTGCCCCTTGACCATAAACACAAACGGAGATCAGACGTCTGTACCCCACTGCCTACACACACTTGATGTACAGCAGGCACTGCATATGTGCTGTACACACTAAGAGCCAGAGTTCAACCTGAACCCACCTGCCACGTTGGCCAGTTCTGGGGCTTGTAACCGGTCTAGGGGTCTCTTCTCCTGGGGAGTGTCAATGCTGCTGGCAGGGGGGAAAAGGGAAAGCCTGGTTCATTGCCTCAATATCTTATACATCTGCTTTCCTCAAAAAGCAATGAAAGCTGTATGTAGAAAGAAAAACTGCATGCCTCCACTGCCCCCATGGTCTTCTAGCACAGAAGGGACTTAGTGATCAAGTGTCAATTGGGCCTGTTCAATTCTGCCAAATTTCAGGAGGCTGGCAGGCTAGGTCTTCGAAATGACCCGTGCACCCCCACCCCAACCCCTTCTCTAATCAGGACCCTTGCCTACCAGGCTCAAATCAAACCGAAACCAGGGTCAAAACACGCTTAGCAGATCAGGAATGTGAAAAAAAGGCCTCTCATTAAAATGCTGGAAAGTAAAGGGGTGCAGGTGCCTATGCCTTCCAAAGAGTTAGGGGAACCCCCAGCTATTTTCCCCCTGCCTTAAGGGACCTCATCATCAGCATTGAACAAGCCTGAAGTCTAATAACAGAAGGGAAGAAATCCCAAAGAATAAGAGGCACCTCCAAGGCACTTGGAATTCCTGACAGTACATACCCTCCCCCACTCATCACCCAAGACAGGGTCTGACATTAACAGAGAAGGGGACAGGAAACTGGCGGTAAACACTAGAGTCGAAGAACATCCCTGCCACAAAGGTGTCCAGCTGGAAGTCCTGGAGTGCTGGCCGGCTGCTGACCAACAGCTGTAGGGTAACTCGTTCACATCTCCATACTTACCCTGAGTTTCCTACAGCCAAGCTGTCAGCAGGAGCCGCGAGAGGACACTCCTTTTTGGCTGTAAAGAAACCATATTAGTTAAAAGCCCAACCAGTTGTTCCAAACTGAGGTGGCATAGAAGTGCATCCTGACACCCAGGGAAAGAATGAGCCAGCTTTGCCTACATACCCCCATTGAGCTCCTAGAGTCTCAAGGTCCAACATGGTCTGCCTAACTAATTTTCAAGCCATAAATTGAAACAGGGTCGCTAGTCCAGCAGGCCTGGAACTCACCATTAAAACCAGGCTGGCCTTGAGCTCAGAAATCTACTTCTCAGTGCTGGGCTTAAACACCACACTTGACCTCAGACTTGTCCTGCAACTGAATCCAGGCCCCTGGCGCAGGCTGAGCACAGTTCTCCCGTGAAAGCACATCTCTAAGACAGAGCCTTCCTGCCTCACTGTTTATACTCTACCATGGACTACAAACACCTGCTACCAACTCCGCTTCACCTGTGCCGGTTCTCTGCCCCAGCTATACCACAGTAACCTCCACAGCACCTACCACTGGGCCTTGTCAGGAGCAAGTCAGGCTCCTCACTGTCTTCCAAAAGAATTTTCTGTTGATTTTGAGACAGGATTTCTGTGTCACCCTGGCTGTCCTGGAACTCGCTCTGTAGACCAGGCTGGCCTCAAACTCAAGAGTTCCAGATGCCTCTGCCTCTTTCGTGCTGGGACTAAAGGCGTGCGCCACCACTGCCCAACTCCAAATGCATCTACCTTGTAGGAATAACCCAATACCCTTCTTTCTGCCTTACATACGACATACAGAGTATGAAACCCGCCTCTCAACGCTCAGCTCAAGAGTTGCTTCCCTGGAGAGGACGTCCCCATCCAACACCACCTCCTGTGTCCTCCCCTTATTTACTCGCTTAATTACTTAGGCTACACTATCATGGCCCTGGCTTAGACTTCTCTCCCAGGTGAAATGCTGTCTCCTCTTCTGGTGGTTGGGGCTGCCCTCTACCCTTTCTTTACCCCAGTTGAAGCTACTGCAAGGCTAAACCCAAAGGATGCATAAACAAAAGCAAGAGTTGAACAAAACTACCTAGGTTTCCTCACCTTCTGATTTCTCAAACTGCTCCAACAGACTAGACAGGTCTGACGCTTCAATTCCTGTGAAGGGAAAGAACACAGACTAGAGTCGCCCCCTTCCCCTTTACAAGCCTCCCTGCCCACCAAAATGAGTGGACCAAGGAAGCAGCACACAGCAAGGACTCCAATCCCTATCTCAAGACCACTCCAAAGAAATCCAACAAAGTGCAGCTTTGTGCATGTATGTATTCCTTCTGCCCTGTGGGCAAGGCTTCCAGCCAACCCCTGTACCCTTCTTGTACGGACTGCATCGCCACTTACCAATCTCACTGATGAATGCCTGTACCACGTCCTCAGGACCCTGAGTACATGGTGGGGGCAGGAAGGAGAGCTTCCTCAGACGGGCTGGATGGGCCGCAGGCAGCTTTGCCACAGTGCTCTGCCTTGCTATGGGAACAGCCTTGTTAGCCGCGGGGAGGGGCTTCTCCCTTGGTCTGCTCTCCTGGGCCTCAGGCTTTAGCCTCTCTGACGCAGACTCCCCAGTAGCTACACACTCAGCAGACAGACTTGGAGTCTTGATCTGGGGACTTTGTATGAGGGTGGACACTTTGTGTTTCGGTTGGGGCGATACAGGCACTGGCTGGACCTCCGGCTTTGTAGGCTCTATTGGTGGAGCTACGGGGCTGGCTGGCCCAGAACTCAAGGAAGGAGACACTGGCACAGGAAGCACATCTTCAGGAGGCCCAGCTGGATTACTACCAGGCTCCACATTGGATGGGGGAATAACTCTTCCAGTAGAGGCAGAAGACAGTGGAGGTGGAGAAATAGTAGACCAGAACGGAGGCTGTTGCAGCCCTGGGCCCCATCCTAGGGGCCCATAGGCACAGCTGGAGCTGTAAGGTGAAACTGGTGCAGGAGGGGGTACCCAAGGCACATTGCAAGTTGGGGGTACAGCATAGGTACCAGGAGTACCAGAAACCATGGGCATCGTCGGTGGTGGGGGCAGACAAGAATAGCCAGATGGGGACACAGAGGGATAACAAGGCCAGGGTGGCACAGGGGTGTAGTGAGTATAGGGTTCAGGTGGAATTTGTCTCATTGACACTGGAAGTCCAGCAGGTTGCAAGGGAGGTGGGGGCAGACTGGGGGCTCCATGGCCACTTGAAGGAAGAGAAAGCAGAGGAGGTATGCCTGGAGGAAAAGGCAAAGGAGTGGGCACTGTGGGAGGGATGGGCCCAGCAGCAGATACAGACTGCAGGGTGGGAGGGGGTGGTCTAGCTGGAAGTGGCATCTCATGAGATGGCAACTGTTCAGAGTGAGTGGAAACCATAAGTTTGCTTGCAGATGGCTCAGGGCTAGGGGAAGCAGGGCTGGAACCCACAGACACAGAACAAGTCTCTGGTGTAGCTACTGAGTTTCTCTGTGGAGCTGTCTTCTTGGCTGGTGCTGGCGGAACAAGACAAGGGATATCTGCCAGCCCTTTGGGGGTCTCTGGGAGACTAGGCCACTTGCTGGCTGGTGGCTGAGCATTCCTGTCTTCTGCCTCTGCTTGCCGTTGCTGCCTTCGCTGACGGTACTCAGACAGGCTGAGAGGCCGAGGTCTGGCTTCCTGGGTTGTAGAACCTATAGCATCCTTGACTCCAGTAGTGATGCCTTTCAGACGGTCTGAGGACTCCAGGGGCGGGCGGCTCCCCTGAGCTGCTGCTGCTGCTGCTGCTGCTGCTGCTGCACGTCTGGGGTCAGTGGGTCTGGTCTTAACTAGCACAGGATCAACTGGAGCCTGGTCATTTGGGACAGGGTCAGCTGGTGCTGTGTTAGCTGGAAGAGCATTAGTTGGAGATAAGCTATCTGAAATGGGAATAGCCACTATAGGTTCAATTCCTGTCCTATCAGTCAGGACTGGGCCAGTTAACACTGGGCCTACTGGTAGAGGACCAACCAGCTCTGCTCTAGCTGAAGCCTGGTCAACAGGTTTAGCATCAGCTACAGCACGGCCCTGAGTGGAGCCAGTTTCAACAGAGTCAAGTGGCATAGGGGTAGCTTGGGCAGAGTGGTTTAACGGCAGCTCGACTTGGCCTGTCTCCACCAGCGTAGGACCAAGATCTAGAGCATCCTCTTCAGTAGGACTGCCATCTAGTCCTGCACTTCTCTCCAAGTCCTCTGACCCAGTCTTCTCCAAGGCAGCAGCCCATGCCCGAGCCCAAGCACGTGGCTTCCCCCTGCTCTGAGGAGCCCCAGTGTTTCTCCGAAGTTCTTCCTGAGGCTGTTTCTGTACGTTGCCTGCCTGAGAGCTCCCCTCTGGGGTCACAGTAGACTGTCCCCGAGAAGATGACCTCAGCTTCCTGGTGTAGCCTTCCAAAGAGGCTGCTGGCTGCTCCTTGTTCTTTTTCTTCCTGCCCTTTCTGGGAACTCTCTGAGAACCCTGAACTGCACTGGCCAGTGGGTTCTGAGGCTCCTTCGGTGCCAATGACTCTACGATTTCCTTGGGCTCCAATAAACAGGCAGAGGTCAGAGATAACTCTTGATCAGGGCAAGGGGCAACCTCAGGCACAGCAGCTTCTGTCCCGGACTCCATGGTGGGCATGAGTAGCTGCAAGGCAGGACTGGGCCCTCCTGACTCATCCAGGAGCATAGACTGCGACCCAGAAGGAATCTGCCGCACCACAACTGGGATCTCCAGGTCATCGCCAGCTGTGGCTGCCTGGCCCACAATCTCCAGCACCACACAACCTTCAGGCAGCGTCAAATCTTCAGCCTGTTCCTGAAGCTCACCCTCAAGCGATGCCAAGTGGGTGAGGCTGGGCAAGCAGTATGGATGCATGGCCCGTACTAGTTCACTCAATGAGGAGATGCTCTCATCACCAGATACTGGCACTGTCACCTTTGCTGCTGTTGACCTGTCTTCTTCCTCAGGGCATGCCAGGTGCATGGGGAAGTCCAAGCTGTTCACTGAGTTGTCGAGTTCCCCAGCAGGTATCGGGCCACTGAAGCTGGCGACCTCTTCCTCCTCCTCTCCATCACTGCGCTGTTGGGGAGGAGGGGACTGACCCCATCGAGGTCTTGCTCTTGAGAGTCTCCAGCTAGGCAGCTTAGGGGAAGAAGTCTCCAAGAAAGGAGGTGGAGACAAGTCCCAAGGAGAATCTGCAAGGGACATCTCAACCTGCAGGAGAGAAGGGCAAACTCAGGAGAGACTCAAGTGCTCTCCAAACCAACCCTAGCTATCTGTCTTCCCCATCTGCAAGCTCAAGAGGGTCCCCACATCAGGCTTACCCTACTACTGCCTGTGCTGGGCCCCAAAGGGTCGATTGGGGTGATGAGGTCACGTTCTGGGGGTGTCCGAGAGAGAGTGAGTAGCTTGTGCAGCTATGAGGAAGAGAGACCCCAAATCAGTCTGTGCAGATCTATATGACCAGGCTCACAGATGTGGTTGTAACCTTGGGCCCTCTGCCCCTCCCCCATTCCATACTCACAGAGGAGCTCTCCCGAGGAGAGGCAAGCAGCTCTGAATCAGGAATGCTGTCAAACGGAGACAGGTTCTCAGAATCTGCATTGTCCAAGATCTCCGTCAGAGCGGTGAGCAGTGACATTTCATTCTGGTCCTCCAGAGATAACCTGCTCTGCTCCAGAAAGACAAGAGACCCCCACAAGATCTCTAATAACCTTTTAGGCCACGAAAAAAAACTAAGTGTCAAGAGAACTCATCTCCCAGACTCACTCAACTTAATCTGACAGCAGGAAGGACCTGGATGAGAGCAAGCATGGGCACCAGTCTTTACTACTGACCAACTCGGGCGCTAACAAGGACCTGGTAGATTGAGTTGGAAGCCTGGGCTTCACACTTGTACATTCAAATGAGGTGGAAGATGCTCCAGAAACCATCCTGCGCTAGACTGGAATTAGACTCAAAAGCAGTGACAGAAGCTCCTAGACATGTAACGTAGGTCAGAGACCCTGAAAGGAGAGTAACCTCTGGACCATAGTCCGAGATGAAGGTATCCTTCATGAGCCATACTCTGACAGTCTGCAGTCTAACTCCACCACCACACAAAACACAGCTTTCAAGGATGTAGGTTGAGCATCCAAGAGGCCAAGGACCAGAGATAACAAAGCCCTTTCTAAAACAACTCCAAAGATTCAAGACAGAACACCCCATGCAAAGTGGATCCTGTGTGAAGAACTCCAAACCCTGCCCCAGCTCACCTCTCCAAGACTCCCAAAATCTTCAATAAGGGATATGAGGGAGGCATCCATGTAGCTCTGCATGGTCTCCAGTAGTGTCTCATCTTGCAGTATCAGCTCCTCCATTTCCAGGTCTTTCTCCCTCAGAGATGGGCCCAGCCGAGAAAGGTTTGCTAAGCTAGAGTCTTCCCCCTCCTCACGGACCTAAGGCAAAAGGTGAGTCAGAAAGACCCAAGTCTTCTGGAATCTTCTGGAAGGCAGCTAACTGATAACTCCATTAAAACCAGGTATCTAGCCGGGTGTGGTGGTGCACGCCTTTAATCCCAGCACTAGGGAGGCAGAGGCAGGCAGCTCTGCAAGTTCAAGGCCAACCAGGTTTAGGACAGTCAACGCTATACAGAGAAACCCTGTCTTCGAAAAACCAAAAGGAAAAAACAGAAGTCATCTGCTGCTGGGCGGTAGTGACACACCTTTAATTCCAACACTGGGAAGGCAGAGACAGACAGATCTCTGAGCTCAAGGCTAGAGTGGTCTACAGAGTGAATTCCAGCACAGCCAGGACTAAACAGAGAAACCCTGTTTCAAAATAAATGAACAAGCCAGGCGTGGTGTCGCACGCCTTTAATCCCAGCACTTGGGAGGCAGAGGCAGGTGGATCGCTTTGAGTTCGACGAGGCCAACCTGGTCTACAAAGTGAGTCCAGGACAGCCAAGGCTACACAGAGAAACCCTGTCTCGAAAAACAAAAGAACAAAAAACAAAAAAATCAAAATAAATGAACAGATAAGACAGACAGACAGATATAAGTAGTAGTGGTCATCATCACTCTCAGTGGAAAAGTACCAAATGGAGGGGCATATCAAAGAAAACGGTCAACCAGGAGACAGGTAAGCTCTAAACACATGACCCACAACGAGCCGCCCCAGGCCTCTGCTTTGTACTGAGCTCCAATCCTACCTTCTTTCAAGGTCTTGGGCTTTCCTAGCCCATGCTGGTCTCCAATCACAACAGCTCCAACATTCTTCTCAACCTTTTAATTTCCTGACCATCACATCCTGCCTACCCTGTCAATCCCAGAACATAACCCTGGGCCACAGCAATGGCTCAGCTTCTCAGCTCAGGCCTCTGAACTCACAAGGCAGAGCAGACTGATTCCTTCCAGTTGTGCTGTGTCCACACACGCAGTGGTACACAAGGGCCCCTAGGCACCACCACACCCACTGTGATGCCTTAAATCTTTAATGCAAACAAAAATGGCGATACAAGCTTTTAATCCCAGCACTTGGTAAGGCATGTGCCAGGCCAGTCAGAACTATATACATATCTTCTATACAACCAATATTCACACTCCCTTTTGTACTTTGGTGCTAGAGACTAAACCCACTCTAAGATGCTATAACTTAGCCCCACCTCTAGGCTCACTGGTGAGCTACAACATGTCAATGGTAGTTTAAAGGAAGTCTCTTAGAGAAAGCTTGATTCTACAGGCAGAGAGGCCCCACCTCCCATACTTGTGTAAACTAGCAGTATCTTCAACTTTGTCATGAAGCAGGACCCGCCCAGACCTGTCAAGTGTCATAGGCAGGGCATGGGCAAGGCCCAAAATGGAACTGGTGAGGCCAGAGCCCCAGCTATGCATATCTGCTCTTGGAAGCATGGTGTAAAAAGCCTGAGAGGGGAGGCAAACAAACAAACCAGACTGCCTTTGGCAGCAAAGCGGACTAAATGGAGCACTTGGACTCCTCCAAAAGAAAAAGCAACAGGTATGATCATCCCCTCCACAGACCTGGTCCTTTTAAGAGCTGGAGCTGCAGAGCCCAAAGAGAGGAAAGGCTGGCTTAGGGACACTTTAGGGAGTCTAGGCCCAGAGATAAAAGTGAAAAGGCAGCAGGTTTTAAGGACTAACCCCTCCCATCCAGGTCTTCACAATCCTGTAATTACAACTAGAAGCTGAATAGTGCCCGGCTCAGCAAACAGTCACTGGTGAGCAAGTAGCCTGCATCTCTAATTGCCCCACCTCCTCTTTCTACAGCCCAGCCACTAGGCTAGACCGGTCCAGCTCTATAAACCTCCTCTCTACAGGTGCTGGAGGCCAAGACAAGAGACATACAGCTCCCTTTACAGGACTTGCCCCATACACTTCACCGTCCCCGGGTAGAATAGATAGCTCCCACAGGGTCAAGATCACCCAAAGGCCAAGTGAGCTCACCACCACAACCACTTTAAACTCCAACAACCATGCCAATTCTGCTCATCCACAATTCAAAGCCCATTTTTAGTTTTTCAAAACAGTTTCATGTAGCCCAGGTTGGTCTTGCACTTTCTATATAACCAAAGCTATCCTTAAACTCTTGATTCTCCTATCTCAAAGCCTAGAAACTTTATGTTTCTAGACATTTAAAAATATGTAACTAGTTGAGCCAGGAGGAACAAGAGGAAAACAGGTAACTAGTCACTCCCTAGGACCATCATAAATCCCTTCAAGAGGCACAGTGGTGCTGTCAGCACTCGGGAGGCAGAGGCAGGTAGAGCTCTGTGAGGCCAGCCTAGTACACAGAGTGAGTTCCATAACAGCCAGTACTACACAGAGAGCCAAATAATATAACAAAATTTTTAAATCCCTTCAACGGAATCCTAGCACTGGCGTCCTTGTAATGCCTTCTGTTCTGGTCTTCCAGCCTCCGCTCAGCTTGTCCTCTGCCATCCCACCCTTTTGCTAGGCTGGCCTCTCTTCCCAGAAGCCATGCCTTTGTTCTTCACACTCTTCCCTCTAATAAAAGTCTTTCACACAGTTTGGTCTTGGAGGTCTCGATTTAAAATGTCTCTCCCATTCACAGACTCTTCCAAGTCACATTACTGATGACTACACAATCCCAAATAGCTTGCACTTTCCTTCTGTCTCACCCACCATTATTAACCGTCACTCCCCTAAGAGACAACAGGAATCGCATTTGCAACACGTCTGTACTTAAATATATGACACCTTGGTAAGTACTGGGTTGACTGACCATGTGACTTGTATTAGAGCTGGATCTTGGATCCTACTGTCTCTCCCAGATGGTGAACGTGAACAGCACTGGCCACAAAAGATGTGGAAGGTTGGAGGAAAAGGGTGGTGGATCCCATGAGTCAAGCCCCCAAAGTCACTCTCCCCCCAGTTTTGCTGGACCTACTATTACTGGGAAGTCCCCAAGGCAACTTTCACCTCCTGTGGGGGTTGCTGTCAAGGACTCTGCTGAAACTGCATCAAGAACTCAACTAATTCCTTGATCACGTCTCCGTCAAGCCAACATTTTTTATTTTTTATTTGGAAGCCCAGAACTGAATAGTTGGATAAAACACTTTAAGGAGAACTAAAAAACACAAGCAGCACGCACACAATTTTAGGACAAAGAATTCTTCCTGGCCGATTAAATGTTCAACTAAGGGTGAATGGTTCTCAAACCACCTCCAACTTTTCATCTCTCCATCAAAATTCGCAGAAAGCCTCACAGACACAACTCAAGACAGTTGTCTGTGAATTCACCAGAGCACGCCTTAACTATCTCCTCCCAAAGAAATGGTAGCGAAAAAGCGAGAGGAAAAAAAAATTACACTAGTCCCAGGTAAAAACAACACTCCCATGACCCTTGAATCACATATGAGGGACTGTGGGGAACCATAACGCCAGTATCTGTGACTCACAACCCACTCCAAGCCGGTCAGACAGAAGCCTCCACGAACTCATGCCTCCACAGCCCTTCAGCCTCTAACCCTCACTTCACAACCTGACTTTATGAGAACATCTGGAAAAGTCCACCATCTGCCGACCGACAGAAGGCGTTGTTAGGCGCGTTCAAGAGCGAAAAACTACTAAGGCTCTGGGCAAAGTTCTCTTCAGCAGCCCCTACCTACCTCCAGGCCGGAGGTCCCTAGCACAAGCCAGAGATGGCGGGAGCAGCTGGGACACACCCAGTTCCCGGCAGTGCGGCTCCAGCGCGGATACTAGATGCCCGACAGCCTGGGACAGGAGCCACGTGGACATCCCTTCCCCGCCCCCACGTGGACCCGCGCCCCGCGCTCCCCCCGCCCCCGCCGGCAAGCCCTACCCACGTGGGCGCCCGGGCCGCCTAGGGGGAGGGGGAGGCAGACAAGTTCTCCCGGGAAATCGTCCCCCCACGTGCTCCGAAAAAGGAACTACGGCGCCAAGCTGGAGGAGATCTCTCCGGCATTCTTAGAAAGAAGTCTTAGCCTTCAACTCCAACCTCGAGTCCCTGACGCCCCAGCTAGGGCCACGTTTCCGACGCCGGACACTGTCCCCCCGGCGTTCTCAGGAATCGCCGCAGGGTTCCTCCCTCTGCTGGCGTACCCCCAAACCAACAACTTAGGTCCTCTCAGCCCTACCCAGCTCCCGCAGCACCGGCACGCAAGTGCTTCCTCCCTTTCCTGTGGCGTCCACGTGTCACCGCCCGGCACACGCCGCTTTGCAGCCAGCCGCGGGCCGCCGGCCACCCTCTCACCTGCTCCGCGGCGCTCTCGGCGCCCACGGTCCCATGCGACGCTTGGCTCCGACTCGCCCAACCGCCGCCGCGAACTCCACCGCCAGGGTCAGGACCCGGGCCCCCAGTCGGAGGCGGCGCGGCTCGGTCTCTCCGTCCCCGGCGCGCCGCCATCTTGGCCCCTGAACACCCAGAGCTGCTCTGATCGCCGGCGCCGCCTCGCCCAGTCGATTGTAGGCAGGGAACTACATTTCCCGAAGGACGCTGCAAGACTACGAATCCCAGAAGGCCATGCAGCGAGCCACTTTTGCACCCTGGAAGAGGACCCTGACCTCCCTCGAGGGATTCTGGGACTAGTAGTCTCTGAAGGAAGACAAGCTGATAGGGGCTGTGGACGAATTGTAGGGCTCAGTTTTGTGGTACTGCCGAAGACCACGTTACTGAGTATGCATTAGTAAGGAAGAGAGTCACCATTTGCGAATCACTTTATTTTTGTCAATTTGTCCAAGTGTTAGACCTTTTTCTTTGTTTGACGTTCTACCTGCTGCATTTTCCTTTCACCTTGCTTCAAGTCGGCCGCTGTTTTGAAACAGCACCCTCAAGTGGACACTTGCAGTCTAGACACTAACCCTTACCTAATCTCATACTGCGGCACTAGTGCAATTTTTTCTCTTAAAATACCGCATTTCCCACTCTTTCTCTACAGTTACTCAGAAACCTACGTTGGTCTCTCTACCAAGCTTCATTCCTACTGCTCCAGAAATCCTTGTCATCCTCCAAAGACATGTGTTCTTTTGCCTTTGTTCCTCTGCATGGAACCTCAAAATACGAACCTTATCTCCCGCCAGCCACGATCCTTTTCTATGTTTTTACATGTCATTTCTATCTTTACTGTTCATTCATTAGTCATATTTTCCCGTTTTTAAAAAAATATATAAAATAAATAAAATAAAAATATTATGACAAAACCTTAGGTCATCTGAGGGGGCTGGAGAGAATGCTCGGGAATAAGGACCTGCTGCTGCTCTTCCAGAGGACCTAGCATCCTTGTCAGGGAGCCCATAAACACCAAGAACTTCAGCTCCAGGGAATCTGATGCCCTCTTTAGACCAGAGTGGGGGGGGGGAGTCACTTGCATGCATACGATATACACACACACTTGATTTGAGGGGTTTTGTTTGTTTGTTTGTTTTTGGATGGGGGATTGTTTTGTTTTTGTTTTTTGAGACAGGGTTTTTCTATGTAAAAGTCCTCGCTGTCCTTGACTGATTTGTAGACCACACTTATCTCTAACTCACAGAGATCCGCCTGCCTCTGCCTCCCTGAGTGCTGGGATTAAAGGTGTGTACCACCATACCCAGATGTCTTGAACTATTACCATTCTTTTTTGTTTTGTTTTTTCATAACCAGGCTTCTCTGTATGTCCCTGGCTGTCCTTGAACTCACTCTGCAGACCAGGATGACCCTGAGCTCACAGAGATTCACCTGCTTCTGCCTCCTGAGTGCTGAGATTAAAGGTGTGCGCCACCACAACAGGCTCTTTCTTTCTTTTTTTTTTTTTTTTTGGTTTTTCGAGACACGGTTCCTCTGTGTAGCCTTGGCTGTTCTGGACTCACTTTGTGGACCAGGCTGGCCTCGAACTCACAGAGATCCGTCTGCCTCTGCCTCCCCAGTGCTAGGATTAAAGGCATGCGCCACCACCACCTGGCCACACTGGGCTCTTTCCTTTTTCTCTTTAATCCTTTTTCCCTCCTTTCTTTCTTTGTTTCTTCTACATGTCTCTGTTTAAATCTGTATTAAAGAACATTCTTTTCTTTTTTTAAAAAAATTATTTATTTATTTATTGTATGTGAGTGCTTTATCTGCAGAAGAGGGTATCAGATCACATTACAGATGGTTTTGAGCCACCATGCGGTTGCTGGGAATTGAACTCAGGACCTTTGGAAGAGCACATTCTTAGCCAGCTGGTGCATGTCTGTAACCCCAGAACCAGGAGGGTAAGGCAGGAGGGCTGCTATGAACTTCATTTTGAATTCAAGTCCTGGGATTTCCTGTGCTGCAGAGTGAGACAGTATCTCAGGAGATAAAACAATACAAACTCCAGCTTTGCTCCACTAAAAAAAAGTAAAGTTTAACTGAGTGTGGTGGCGCTGATCCTAGCACTTGGGAAGTAGAGACAAGAAAACAGTCCAGGCCAGCCTGAGCTACAAAGCTGTAGGCCAGTCAGGCCTACATAGCAGGACTCTGTCTTAAAAAACAAAAACACAGAGTTTCGCAGGGCTGGAGAGAGGGCTCAGCGGTGAAGAGCACTGACTGCTCTTCCAGAGGTCCTGAATTCCCAGCAACCACATGGTGGCTCACAATCATCTATGATGAGATTTGGTGCCCTCTTCTGGTGGGCAAACGTGCATGCAGGCAAAACACTGTATACATTATAAATAAATAAATCATTTTAAATAATTGTTCTTGAGAAACTAGTAAATATGCTATAAGATGCCACTGTAGGGGGCTGGAGAGATGGCTCAGAGGTTAAGAGCCCCATCTGCTATTTCAAAGGTCCTGCGTTCAATTCCCAGCAACCATATGGTGGCTCACAACCATCTATAATGAGATCTGGTGCCCTCTTCTGGTGTGCAGGTGTACACACAGGCAGAACATTGTATACATAATAAATAAATCATTAAAAAAAAATAAAAGCCAGGCAGTGGTGGCACACACCTTTAATCCCAGCACTTGGGAGACAGAGGCTGGTGGATCTCTGTGAGTTGGAGGCCAGCCTAAGTGAGTCCAGGACAGTCAAGGCTACACAGAGAATCCTTGTCTTGAAAAAATGGGAAGAAAAAAAAGATGCCACTGTACTTTACCCTGTGGAAGGGACATTCTGAAAGGTGTGAGGGTGTGGCACCTATATTCCTAGCACTCAAGAGGCTGAGCTGCATGTTAGAGGACAGTCTAGGCTATATAAGAAGACTTTCTCTTTTCTCCCAAAAAGACAGAAATGGGGGCTAAGATGTAGACACTTGTCTAGCATGCTCCCAACCCACAGACTGAGTGTTGTCACCTCAAACGAGAAGATGCCCTGAGCAGGTGCTTCCTGTAGACTCAGCTGTTGAGAGTGAGTGCAGGACTTGTCTGAGTCCAGAGGTTCAGGGCCAGCCTTGGCAACACAGTGACTTGTAGTCTCAAAAGAGAAAAACGGAGGCTGGGCAGTGGTACTGCACACCTTTAATTCCGGCACCTGGGAGGCAGAGGCTGAGTTCGAAGCCAGCCTGGTCAGCTTGAGCTACATTTCAAACCCTGTCTAGGAAAGAGAAACAGGCAGGAGGGCTCACTCAGAGAAGTCAGCAGCGTGAAATGGCTGCTGGTTCATGGCAAGCTTGGTCTGCAGGAGGACGTTTGAGGCTAACTGGGTAGCATAAGGAAAGACCCTGCCTCAGGCCGGGCGGTGGTGGTGCACGCCTTTAATCCCAGCACTTGGGAGGCAGAGGCAGGTGGATCGCTGTGAGTTCGAGGCCAACCTGGTCTACAAAGTGAGTCCAGGACAGCCAAGACTACACAGAGAAACCCTGTCTCAAAAAAAAAAAAAAAAAAAAAAGGAAAGACCCTGCCTCAAACGGTCCTCTGTCCAAAACCACTTAAAACCTTTCACAAGGGGCTCTGCTCTGCACCATCCCAAGTCCATCTGCCAAACCTGGGACCTCTCCTTCCTTTTTTGCCTGCACCACAATTCCCAGGGCTGCTCCAAAGATGCTCTTTCCTTTCCGTGTCTGATCCTTACTGAGAAGGTGCAATCTTGGGCAAATTTAAATTACCTAAATTCCCCAGGCTCAGCTTCTCTTACCGTAACCATTCATTCAACATTTTGTTGTTGTTGTTGTTGTTGTTGTTGTTGTTGTTGTTGTTTTGGTTTCAAGACAGGGTTTCTCTGTGTAGCCTTGACTGTCCTGGACTCACTTTGTAGTCTTGGATCTCTTTGTAGACCAAGCTGGCCTTGAACTCACAAACTCACAACAATCCATCTGTCTCTGCCTCTCCAGTGCTGGGATTAAAGGCATGTGCCATCATGCCCAGCCTTTTTTGTTTTTTTGGGTTTTTGTTGTTGTTGTTGTTGTTTGTTTTTTTCAAGATAGGGTTTCTCTGTGTAATAGCCCTGGCTGAACTGGACTCACTTTGTAGATGAGGCTGACCTCAAACTCATAGCAATCCAACTGCCACTGCCTCCCCAGTGCTGGGATTAAAGGCGTATGCCACCACCACCCAACCTTCTTTTAGTTTTTCAAAATAGAGTTTTCTCTGTGTAGTCTTGGCTGTCTTGGACTCAACTTTACAGGCCACACTGGCCTCAAACCCAGGAAGTTCTGCCTGCCTCTGCCTCTCAAGTGCTGGGATTAAAGGCACGCACCACCACACCTGGCCTCTCCAGCACTTTTTAAGGTGCCTTGAAGAGCAGACGTGTTCTTAACTGCTGAGCCATCTCTCCAGCCCATTGATATATAATTTTTTTTTTCCCGAGACAGGGTTTCTGTGTTTAGCCCTGGCAATTCTGGACTCCCTTTTGTAGACCAGACTGACCTCAAACTTACAAAGATCTGCCTACCTCTGCCTCCTGAGTGCTAGGCTCAAAGGCATGTGCCACCACACCACATCTAGCAAATATTTATTTATTTTATGTCCATGAGTGCTCTGTCTGTCTGTATACCTGCATGCCAGAAGAAGGCATCAGATCCCATTATAGATGGTTGTGAGCTACCATGTGGTTGCTAGGAATTGTACTTAGAACCTCTGGAAGAGCAGTCAGTGCTCTTAACCGCTGAACCATGTCTCCAGGCCCCATTGATATATCTTCAAAATTGTATAATGTGACATGCCAGGCTTGGTGGCACACACCTGTGATCCCAGTGCTTGGGAGACAGAAGCAGGGGGGTCTCTATAAGGCCAGCATGGTCTACAAAGTGAGTCCAGGACAGGCAGGGCTATTACACAGACGTCCTATCTGGAAAAAAAAAAAAACAAATTAACTAAAAAAACCTAAAAAGACAAAAACAAACAATAATGTGTGTGAGTTTCGTGTGTAATATGTGTATTGTGAGTATGGTGCTACAAGTGCCATATTTATATGTACAGCAGTCAGTGGACCATTTTTGGGAGTCCTATCTCTCCTGTCACTGTAGAGCCAGGTATTAAACTTAAGTCCTCAGGCCTGTATGACAAGCACTTTTACCTGCTGAGCCATTTTACCAACCATATAAAATCATTTCTAAGCGGGGTTGGAGAGATGGCTCAGAAGTTAAGCTCTTCCAGAGATCCTGAGTTCAATTCCCAGCAACCACATGGTAGCTCACCACCATTTCTAATGTGATCTGATGCCCTCTTCTGGCCTGCAGGTGCATATGCAGGCAGAGCACCGTGTGTGTATATATAATAGTAAATAAATAAATCCTTAAAAAATTATTTCTACAGCTGGGCATGGTGGCGCACGCCTTTAATCTCAGCACTTGGGAGGCAGAGGCAGGCGGATAGCTGTGAGTTCGAGGCCAGCCTGGTCTACAAAGTGAGTCCAGGACAGCCAATGCTACACAGAGAAACCCTGTCTCCAAAAACCAAAACCAACCAACCAACCAACCAAACAACAAGAAAGAGAGAAAGAAAGAAAGAAAGAAAGAAAGAAAGAAAGAAAGAAAGAAAGAAAGAAAGAAAGAAA
>OU015757.1:63778685-63790753 GCA_907169655.1 Acomys percivali | reverse complement strand
CACAGAGCCACACAAATGCACACGCAGAAACACCACAGGATACACATGTACACACCTTTCCAGCCCCCTTGGTGCTCCCGGGGTGGAGAACGTTTTCTTGGAGCTTAATGACCAGACATGAAGGAGCCTTGCTAAGGAGCATGTCCCTGAGCAGGATGCTAAGGGGCTAAGGCCTGTCTAGGGCAGCGTGTAGCTCAGAAGGGTTAAGGCAGGGAGAAGTAGGGGGAGGGGAAGAGGCAGCAGTGGTGGCGGCTGGGAGCCAGGAGAGGAGGATGGCAGAGCGCCAGGCCAACGGGAGGCCGGGCACAGACAAAGGAAGGGGGGCAGGCACACTGGAGGCCTGGGTCAGGGGCCCCGGGCAGGGGGCAGTGCTGGTACCTCATACTGTGGGCTGCTTTTCTTTGAGCCCCCACCTTCAGAAATACTCATGGGCTTCTCTCCCTCATCACCTTTGTCATTCTTTGCTATTCCCCCCCCACCTCCCTCCCCACCACCACCAATTTTTAGGGCCTTCTGACATAGACCTGCTGCCTTTGGCTGGACCTTTTCTGCTCTGTACATTGGGGAACTGGGTCAGAGCAGGAGAAGACCTGCTACAGGGAAGGAACTAAGAGCCTTTTGATTGATAGGTCAGAGTCTTGATGTATCTTGGTGTTTACGGGCTCCTCTCTCAGTGAGAGGGGAGGCCCCTTGTGGCTCCTGTCTGACTCGGGATGGGACTTCTGATCTCTGGGCTGGGGGCAAAAGCATGTACTCCTCTCCCATCTCTATTCACTCCTCCCCCATCCCTATTCACTCCTCCCCATCCCTATTCACTCCTCCCCCATCCCTGTTCACTCCTCCCCATCCCTATTCACTCCTCCCCCATCCCTATTCACTCCTCCCCCATCCCTGTTCACTCCTCCCCATCCCTGTTCACTCCTCCCCATCCCTGTTCACTCCTCCCCATCCCTATTCACTCCTCCCCCATCCCTATTCACTCCTCCCCCATCCCTACGCAGACAGTCTTTTGAAGCCTGGGAGAGGAAGGAAGCAGGACTAGAAAGGCTGCTCCAGGACTGAGTTTACATCAGGTGGAGTTAAAAGAGTCCAGTTTACAACCTCAAGCCCTCCTGGCTCACTTGGTCTGTTGTTGAAATTTGTGTATTTGATCCCCTGCACACATGTCTGAGTGTGTGTGTGTATGTGTGTGTGTGTTTTTTGCTTAGGCTTTTTTGATTTTTCAAGGCAGGGTTTCTCTGTGTAGCCTTGGCTATCCTGGACTCCCTTTGTAGACCAGGCTGGCCTCGAACTCACAAGAGATCCGCCTGCCTCTGCCTTCCAAGTGCTGGTAAGTATTTTAAGACATGGTCTCACTATGTAGCCCTGGCTGGCCTGGAACTTGTTATTTAGACCAAGCTGGCCTTGAACTCACAGAGATCTGCCCACTTCTGCCTCCAAATGCTAGGATTAAAGGCTTGTGCAACCATATCCAAAGACGTGTATTTACTTTTGAAATGGTGTCTCTGTGTGGCTGAGGCTAGCCATGGGATTCTATGTAGTCCAGCCTGTCCTCGAACTCATGGAAATCCTTCTACCTCAGCTTCCCAAGTTGTTCTGGGATTCCAGGTGTGTTCCACTCTGCCCAGATCACTTTGGAATGTTTAAAGGCACAAGTGACAGGCATTGTTCTGTTGGTGCTGGAGGGGTGTCTCTGATTTCAGAGTCAGGACCTACATTTTTCAAGCTGAAAGGAATGTCTTAAGTCCTAGGGGTAGGCTGTTCATTGCAAGTTCTGGCTAAAATGGCATAGACTTCATTGTTTGTGAGAGCTGGGGTTAGCATAGGAGCAGGCTGAGGTAGAGATTGGAGCACAGGCTCCCAGGAAGATGGAGTATGGAAAGTCTGTGTAACAACTGATCTGGTTATCCAGCCTGTTTCAGATTTAGCAAGTAATAACACAGTTTTGGTGTGTATGTTGGGGTCAGGATGCATGTGTGATCCTGGTCCCCATATAAATGGAAGTCAAGGAACTCAGACTCTGTATTTGTCTGCACATATGTGTCTGGGCTGTGAGTGTATTTAGGGTTTAAGAGTGTGTATCAGATACTGATTTATGTGAAAATGAGGGGTGTAATTTATGTGTGGAGCATGTTTACAGAGCCCGGTGCAATATTATCATTTTCTTGCGTGTGTGTGTGTGTGTGTGTGTGTGTGTGTGTGTGTGTGTGTGATGAAAAATCCTGTTCTTGGGTTGGTCGTGAATGTAATTGAGGGAAGAAGGGTAGTGGAGGACACAATCACACCGAAAAGAATGAAAGAAGGCGCACCTTCCTCAGAGTGTGCCTGTGCGTGCGTTTCCTCTTCCTGTCTGAAGAAGTAGGGCCTGGCCTTCCGCCGAAGTTTCAGAAGTATGTCTTCACATAGGAGGAGATGCAGCAAGCCCTATCCCTCTAACCAGATACCTTTATTAAGACCTGGGATGGTGGAAAGGACCCAATGGTCCCTTTAAATGGTCCTGGCTAGGCAAGTCTGCCCTTCTCACCCTGACAACGCCTCTTCCCCTAGCATCCACGTGGCTTCAGGGGTGGTGTCCGGGAAGGGTGTTTCCTATAAAGGGGATCTAATCCTGGGCTTGGAACTTGGTTGGGTTTGGGCACGGGAGCCTGGAGTGTCTGTCACCTTTTCTCTAGTGTTTACAAAGCTGCACTCAGGATGTGTTTCCGACAAAAGTAAACCCCCAAGCCTCCCACCTAGCGGCTCTTGGATTTCTCCAGAGTGGCAGCTCAGGCCAGCCTTTAACCTGAGAGATCTGTAGGAGGTTTGGCTGGCTGGGTGAAGAAATTAGGAATCTGCAGAGGCCAGCACTGCCCTTCACCCCTGCATGGGGCTCTGGAGGGTACGTTTCGCTGCTGGCTTCCCTATACCTCCTCTCGGTCCAGGTCTCCCCTGGCCCAATCCATTCAGTCCCCAGTCTCCAGGTCTCAATCTCTTTTGTTTTTCTCAGCAGTCCCTCCTCGCTCCCTCCCTCCCCCCCCCCTCCGCGGGGGGGGGGGGGGGGGCGGGGCCGGCGGGGCAGCTCCACCCTCCGCCCGCCCTGGGGCCTCCTTCGGAGAGAGGCTCGGAGAGCGAGCGGGGAGGAGAGGGAGGGAGGGAGGAGGGAGAGAAAGGGAGAAAGGAAGGAGCAGGCGGGCGCTGCGTGTGTCTGAGTGTGCCAGTGTGAGTGAGTGTGAGTGCCGGGCCCTGCCTCTCCCTCCTCCCCAGCAGAGGGGCCCGGTGGCCTAGGGAGGGCGGGCGGGCTGCTTGGAGGCAGAGGCAGCCAGAGGCGGCGGCGGGCAGAGCCGAGGAGGAGGAGGAGAGACGAAAGAGCGGAGCAGCCATTGTTGAGGGAAACCTTGCAAACAAAGAAGGCTCCGGACTCCCCGCGGCCCCCCGCCCCCCAGGCCGGCCCCCTGGCCCCCAGCCCCCGGCCCAGTGGCCATTGTAACTTTCCCCCCCGGGCTGTGGACGCCGCGGGGCGGGCGGAGGCTGTGCATGCGAGTCTTTGTGCGGCCTGCGGAGTGGAGCTGCCAGCCAGACCGGCCTGTCCCACTCGGGACATGAGCCGCTGAAGTTGGCTCCACCTTAGTCCTCACCCTTGCCAGGGTCCCTGAGGACTTGCGGGCGCTCCCTGCACCTTCCCCAACCCCCTCAGTTCTCCCAGGTAAGTCTGGACACCTTGAAAGCTTGTTGGGGTGCGCATAAGGCCCTGTGTCTAGCCCAGGCCTGCTATGTTGGCGGGGGGATGGCGGGGGAAGAAGCGCCCAGCGTGGGGGCTACAAGCATGTTGACCTATGGTCAGCCCCAAAAGGGAGGAGGCCTGCCATCAGGTCAGTCTGGTTACCATGGAAATGCCCAACTGGAGGTACCGCCTCAGCCCCAGGATGCTGCTTCCAACCTGAGCAAACTTTGCGAGTTCTGAGCTCCCCATTTCAACCCTTTCCTAAAAACTTAAAGCTTGTTGAGGGGCATATGTTGACCCTAGGGCTGGAAGACACGTTTCCTTCACTCCCACCCCCACCTTGGTCCCAGTATTCCTCCTACTGTGGACAGGCAGCAACAGGGACAGATGGTCAGGGTGATGGCCCTCCCCTTCCTCCAGCCCCTTGTGCTGGGGCTACTGGGAGTTGCTATGGCTCTTGGAGAGGTGCTGAGTTTGTTTGTGTCCGTTCACTTGAGGTGTAACTAGAGGCCCCAGAGTTTGGGCTCCAGCTCCCCCAGAACTTTTAACCTAGCCCCCAACAGTACCTGTGAGGATCTCAGCAGTCTTGCTCTCCTTCTTGTCAAGTTCTTCAGGGGGGCCAGAAATTCGGTAGGGCAGAGGTAGTTGGGAAAAGAAGGGGTGAGGGCTGGTTCTGAGCAACTCTAGACTCTTGGGTTCATTGGCTTTTGGTGGGTTGCCTAAGTTCCAACTTAAGCGCTGTGTGGCTTTAGTCTACTTGTCTGTTGAGTGGGGGACTCTTGGAGGCCGGGTAGAGACTGTCCTTTTCCTGAAACACAGGTTCAGTCCAGGACTAGTGTGTGAGAGAGGTGTGTACAGAGCTCCTGCATAGGATGAGGGCTTTTTGTGGGCACCCTGATACTGCCTGGGGCCGCTGGGTTCCAGCCCTTGGTAGGCGTGTTGGGGCGAGCTGAAGGTGGAAGCCTGCTAGGCAAGATGAGGCACACGCGTGTGCAGGCATACACAAACTCTAACTCTTGGCACCTTTAGAGACTGTAGTCTCGGCCCCTCTGGGATCCCCCCTTTGCCCACATTGTAATATGGGGCCCCTGGAGAGAAAATTAAATGGCACATGTTGGCACAGGGTCTTCCTTTGTCTCCCCTCTCCCCCCAGGAACAAAATAGATTTAATGTTTTAGTTGGGGGACAGAGCTCTTGATATAGCATTCAAGTTTTAGGAGCTAAGGAAGTGAAAATAACAGAGCCAAAACCTTCAAGACTGTGCCTCAGTTTCTCCTCTCTTCTGGTGGGGTGGGGAAGAAGAGATTGCCTGGGTAACTGGCTCCTATCCAAGTATGAATTTAACTGTGGCAGTCAGAAACTAGTATGCCAAGAACTATATATACACTGCTTCGCAAAGTGGAGGAGGGGGCAGCCCTGCATGGGCCCATATACACAGTGGAGACTCCTTTCTAGTTAGTGTTGGCCTCCTAGACTGAACCCTGGAACATAGCCTCTTTCCCCGGCTTCTGTGTCCATCCAGGTAGAGTGGGATCTAGTAAAGGCCCATGTACTCCCCCTCCCACCTCAAGTCTCCAAAGAAAAAGGGTTAGACTCTATCCATTGTAGGTGTGGGTATGGGGGCTGGGCTGATAAGGGGATGGCTGTTGGTTTGGAAGGCCAAAAGCTCAACTGTTTATCTTGTGGGCCGCACCCAACAGGCACACCAGCCCCCCCCCCTTATCTTTCTATCCCTTGCCCTCCTGAGACCCTGCAGGGTGGAGGAAGAGCAGAGAATTCCCTAAATCCCTCAACCCCAACCTTGGCCACCGAAGATGAAAATAAAAGGGGGGGTCAGAGGGTAGGCATAGAATAGAATGTGGGGGCTAGCCTATCTAGGCTCAGGCCCTGGTTTAGCTGCTTGTTCTGGCAAGTTCTTTTGGAACCCTCAGTTGCCACATCTTACATTTGGGAATGTTATTGCCAGTCCTGCCTCGCGAAAATATTAGGATCGAATGAAACCATGCAGCTAAGATAGAAAGGTGGTTTGTCAGAATTGTAACGTTTTGATCTTTTTTCCTGTGATGCTGCCATTTCTTCGTTGCTTTAGTTCATCCGTTTTTGTTTTTTGTTTTTTTTTTTTAAAAGATTTATTTATTTATTTTTATGCATACAGTGCTCTGTCTGCATGTATACCTGCAGGCCAGAAGAGGGCATCAGATCACGTTAGAGATGGTTGTGAGCCACCATGTGGTTGCTGGGAATTGAACTCAGGACCTCTGGAAGAACAGTCAGTGCTCTCCAGCCCTTTTCTTCCTTTCTTTAGAGTTTTATATTATTTTTAATTATGAGGGGAACATGGGTTAAGTGCACACAAGTGCAGGTACCCACAGAGGCCAGAGGAGGGTGTCCTGTCCCCAGGAGCGGCAGTTATTAGGAGGCCATGAACAGCCTCGTGTGCGGTGCTGGGGACCACACTTGGGACGTCTGGTGGAGTGCGCAGTGCGTGCTCCCACTCGTGAGCCAGCTCTCCAGCCCCACTCCCAGTTTCTGAATTCAACAAGGTGGGATCTGACCTTGAAGAGCCAAGGTGATCCTTGGAGCTGACCCCTCCTCTAGTTTACCACTCTCTTCTCCCCAGGCCAGAGACCCCAGAAGACCAGACCATACCCATATGGTCTAGCAGGCTTCTAGGCATGCTCCCAAGAAGCTCAGGGGAACTGTGCCATTCTCTCTCTTAGGTTGTTCCTCAAAGTCATTCAAGCTGTACTCACCGAAGGAGCCCCCGAACGGCAACGCCTTCCCTCCCTTTCATCCCGGCACCATGCTGGACCGGGATGTGGGGTGAGTTGCTTTCCTGCTTCCTAACCCCCATTAGATGGTAACCTGCCTGGAAAGGGAAGGGAGTGTCCCCTCCCCTTCTCTAGTAATTTCTCTCTTCCCTTACACAGCCCAACTCCCATGTACCCACCTACGTACCTGGAGCCTGGGATAGGGTAAGTGGGGTACAGCCAGGAAGGAGGCTTTCCTTTGCGTGAGTGCAAGCAGACAGGGGTGGAGAGCACGACTCCGCTGCTGACGCCGCCACTTGTTCACTTCCCCAGGAGGCATACACCGTACGGGAACCAAACGGACTATAGGATATTTGAGCTTAACAAACGACTACAGAACTGGACAGAGGTATGGCAGAGAAATGGGGGGGAGGGATTGTCCAAATGTACTTCCCTGTGGATGTCTTACTGCACACACATGCTCCCCTCTGCGTTCTTCAGGAGTGCGACAATCTCTGGTGGGACGCGTTCACGACTGAGTTCTTTGAGGATGATGCCATGTTGACCATCACTTTCTGCCTGGAGGATGGACCAAAGAGATACAGTGAGTGGCCCCAGCGATACACTTCCTGGAGTTTGTGAGCCTGGGAGCGTTCAGAGGTCTGCCTTGGGCCTTTTTGAAGCACTTCTGCTCTGAAAAGTTTGTCCTGTCTCTCTAGCCATTGGCCGGACCCTGATCCCACGCTACTTCCGCAGCATTTTTGAGGGGGGTGCTACGGAGCTGTACTATGTACTTAAGCATCCCAAGGAGGCATTCCACAGCAACTTTGTGTCCCTCGACTGTGACCAGGGCAGCATGGTGACCCAGCACGGCAAACCCATGTTCACCCAGGTCAGCAAACTGACAGGCTAGGGAACACCAAGGGCACCTGGATTTGATTTCCTCTTTCCCAACATGTACTACAGCTGCCCCCCCAAGGAGGCGTAATGGGAAGCGCTCAAACGAGAAGGGAGGGCAAGCAGCCATAGCGTCCAGCAGATACTTACTTGGTTTATTCATGTCAGTTTTCTGGGCCCCGAGGTATACGGTGAACGAGAGCCTGCCCTCATAGAATTTGTAGCAGATGGGTTTTTCTCTGGCTACTTGGGAAAAGGACGAGGATCTGTTAAGCTTTCCTACTATGTGTGTGTAAGTATATGTGAGTGTGTAAAGGCCAAGTATGACAGGTATACGGGGAGGGAGCATGCTGCAACAGTTACACACTCAGATACTTGGACAGGTAGCAGAAGCGAACGTAGGGGGAGAGCTGTAACAGGCACATTTCTGTGTGTGGTGGCGTGAGACGGGGACCAGGGGTATGACGAGCCTATCCCCAGGTGTGTGTGGAGGGCCGGTTGTACCTGGAGTTCATGTTCGACGACATGATGCGGATAAAGACGTGGCACTTCAGCATCCGGCAGCACAGAGAGCTCATCCCCAGGAGCATCCTGGCCATGCACGTGAGTTGTGGGCGGGGCCTGAGATAAGGGAAAAGGCTAGCAGCTGTGGGTTGAGCCGGCTGTGTGCTGTTTTCTCACTGAACTTAGAGGGGGAGGTGGGTTTACTTGTGTAGCTCCTTTCTTTCAGCTGTGTCACATGCTCAGGTGAACAGATGCGACTTAGATCCCAGTGTCTTTTTTCCTGCTCTTAGGCCCAGGACCCCCAGATGCTGGATCAGCTCTCCAAAAATATCACCCGATGTGGGCTGTCCAACTCCACTCTCAACTACCTCCGAGTGAGTCTCTGGTCGCTCAGGTCTTGCCCCACAGCCTGTTTGTTCCTCGAGCTCCGCGTCTGCCCCTAACAGTCTAATCCACCTTCTGGTCGACCCCGCAGCTCTGTGTGATACTCGAGCCCATGCAGGAACTCATGTCTCGCCACAAGACCTACAGCCTCAGCCCCCGAGACTGCCTCAAGACCTGCCTTTTCCAGAAGTGGCAGCGCATGGTAGCACCTCCCGGTGAGTGCCTTGCCCCCCTGCGCTCGCCACACTCTTGACAGGACACTGTGAGGCGGCTGTATCTTCTGTCTCCTCATGATGTGAAGTTCCGTTTGCTCCTTTCTTACTCCTGGGACTGCAAGACCGAGACCAGGGTAGAGGCAGGCTCCTAAGGCCTGGGAATAGAGAGTGGGGTCCAGAGCCCGCTCCCACCGAGCCTCCTTTCTCTGCACAGCGGAGCCTGCACGACAGCAGCCCAGCAAAAGGAGGAAACGGAAGATGTCAGGGGGAAGCACCATGAGCTCGGGGGGTGGCAACACCAACAACAGCAACAGCAAGAAGAAGAGCCCAGCCAGCACCTTCGCTCTCTCCAGCCAGGTACCTGTAAGCATCTCGGCTTTCTTCTCTTCTGGGCTGCCCCACTGCTCACCCCTGACCCCAGTCTGAGCCTCAGCTTACTAACAGGCATAGAGGCATAGTCTTCCCCATGTACTCTAGAGCCAGCATGCTCTGGCTCCTTCCACTGATGAGAGAATCTTTGCCAAGGCACATACATGCATGGTTGTGACCACACAAGCTCAGCCATAGGTACATAGAGCACGGGACAGGCTCAGCTGTGAGAATATAAGACGTTCAGAGCAGATAGTGTGGTGCACGTGCCATCAGGACACACCCACACCGATGAAAGGACGTGCAGACTTGGATGTTGCATATGTAGAGCGCATGCACACACGTTTCCCTCCCTCATATCTTTGATCTGCCCATTTACATGTGGACAGAAGTTTAAGGGCCCCCTAAAATCTGAGGGAGGTGGAGTAGAGAGCTAGGGGGGTAAAATGTCATTTCTTCCCAGAATCCAATGGGTAAGGGCTAAAGGCTGTGATGTTCTGGAGCCCTTCAGTGGGAAGGGTCCCAGGAGTTGGGGTTTTAAACTTGGGTATGAAGAGGGGGTGGGGTGTTGAGCTTCTCGGGAGGGTATGGGGCTCTGGGGATATCTGCTGCTCTGGGTCGGGCGAGCCCCTGCCCCGATTATGTTTGGGGACCTCCGCCACTCTCAGGATGTGATGGTGGTGGGGGAGCCCACCCTGATGGGCGGGGAGTTCGGGGACGAGGACGAGAGGCTCATCACTCGGCTGGAGAACACCCAGTTTGACGCGGCCAACGGCATTGACGACGAGGACAGCTTTAACAACTCCCCTGCACTGGGCGCCAACAGCCCCTGGAACAGCAAGCCTCCATCCAGCCAAGAAAGCAAATCGGAGAACCCCACGTCACAGGCTTCCCAGTAAAGGCCCTGCCATGGCCGCCCAGCGCTCCGCCTGCCCCACTCCTCGAAGCCCCAGGGAGCGGAAGACAGAAGGAAGAGACTGAGCATCTGAAATGGGCAACCTCCGTCCGCCCGCTTCAGGGAGGAACTGGACTCACTGGGGGCAGGTGCCAAGATTTGCCCCTCAGTTGCCCTGGGCTGGGGCTGGGCCTGGCCCCTGCAGAGCCTTTTGGGGGAAGGGGGTACTCATGTGGATGCTATGTGGACCCTGGGCCTCTGAGAAATGCCCTGACCCTCCTCTCCCCGGGCATTTGCCCCCATTCTCACCCCAGGGCTGGGTGCCCCATCTTCCTGATTTCCCCCTTTGAGCCTGGGGTTTATACCCACAGCCCTTAGGGGCATCAAGTTTGGGCCATGGTTGAATGCCTTCCCTGGGTTGGCTGTTCACAGTGGGCAAAATTCTGGGCTCCTCCCTTTTGCCATTCTCCCAGCTCCAAGTTTTTAAAAAAAAAAAAATAATATTATTAAAAATGTAAATTAAAAAAAAAAAAGTCACTCATGTTCCCCTATTCCCCTGTTGAAAATCCAGCTACCTCCCTCCTGGCAGGCGGAGGGCCGAAGGCCCAGGTGGGGTGAGAGTTGGGGCAGGGGAGTCAGCATACTGTCTACACAGTCTGAGAAGCTTCAGACCACTTGGCCGTCTCCTCCCTCCCTCTGGGGTGGCTGGAGTTGGGGACAGCATGCCATGGATTGGGGATGGGATCGCTGATGAGCACATCTTCTCACACCCCCACATCTGTTGTCTGTCTGTCTCCCTACCCTCTAGGACTCTGGCCTGTCTTAGTGCTTTTGAGTTTTTCTAGCTCTACCCTATCCATGGTGTGTATCTTCACAGTCCGCTCCAGCAGCCGACTCGGATGGGTGGGGAGGCTCCCTCGGGGAGCGCAGGGGGAAGGGAGCTGCTTTGTCACTGTCTTTTTGTAGAGTGTTTTGTTTTGTTGTTTTGTTTTGTCTCGGTGTGTCAGGAATAGGACTAGAGGGCCTTGTCCACTTACTCTAGACCCCCTCCTATCCTAGCCCCTCAAACCGCGCATCTGGTCCTGACCTCCGTGAGGGAAAGGAGCCACTAAGGCCATGGGGAGAAAAGAGCCTCTGTCCTCCCCCATGTCCTGTCAGGCAGCAGCCACCATCTCCGCTCTGTCCCATAGTTAGAGCATGTGGAGGCTCGGTGAGGAGCGGCCAAGAGCAGGATTCTGTGTGTGGCTCGTGGCCAGCCCCAGGTGTGTGGGTGCCTCTTCTCTCCCCATTCCCCCTTTGGATTATGGGGTCCCTTGGGCTCTGCTTCCTCCATGGCAGCCACTTTTGAGAGGATGCTGTCAGGAGCCAAAGGAAAGTGTGAGGAAGGTAGATGTCCCATTCATAATGATTTTCCCTCTTTTTTTCTTTTTTCTTTTTTCTTTCCTCCTTTCTTTCTTTCTTTCTTTCTTTCTTTCTTTCTTTTTTTTTGGCCATTTGAGTCTTGTATGGTACCAACCAATAAAGAGACTTTTTGGTTTGAGAGTGTCCTGGACAGTCATTGGTACAGTTTGTCAGGCGTGGTACCACTACTCAGAGGCAGGAGCATCCCTGTAAGCTCAAAACCAGCCTGTTCTATATAGTGAGTTCCAGGCTAGCCAAGGCTGTTCATTGAGATGTGTCTCAAAAAGAAATCCCTCAGTTGAGGACAGGCTTTCTCTGGAATTTGCTTCCTGCTCACATCTTCCTCAGTGGAGCTGTTCTGAATAATGCCTTTCGTCGTACGTTCCGACCTTTCTTCCTAGATAACCCACTCTAGCCCCATCCCTTCAATGTTGTCTTTCCTCCCAGACTTACCCCACTTCAACTGCTGCCCCTTAACCTCCAACTCTTAACAAGGTTCCTGTACTCTGAGCCAGGGTCCTGGAACAGAGCCTGGATGAAGATGTTGAAGGCTTGTGGGGAAGGGGTCCTTGGAGGGAAATTGTGTTACAGGAACTTGGGGCAGTTGAGGTGCCTGTGAGGCTCTTTGTTGTTTCCTGGGGCATTCCTAACAAACCCAGCTCCCCAGCCCAGATGAGGTCTGAGTCAGGGTTCCCTGGGGCCTAAGGCCCCTGCAGAGAGATTAAGAGAGAATTGTTTGTAGGCAGACTTTGGTTGGGGTGGAAGTTCCAGAGGGAGATGGGAGGTTTCTTTCCTGTTAGCTACTAGCTCCAAGTCCCATGTCTCCAGCACTGGAGAGGTTGTCAAGATAGGGGAGACCTGCTGTGGCTTGGAGCTTGGGTCTTCCATCCGTGACGTGCTCTCCCAACACACACACACACACACACACACACACACACACACACACACACACA
>OU015757.1:63724885-63772134 GCA_907169655.1 Acomys percivali | reverse complement strand
GAGAGAGAGAGAGAGAGAGAGAGAGAGAGAGAGAGAGAGAGAGAGAGGAAGGGAGGGAGGGAGAGAGAGAGAGAAGAAAGAAAAATAAGTAAATAATAAATATTTGGAGACAAGCTCTCACTATGTAGCCCTATCTAGCCTGGAACCTATTATATAAACCAGATTGTCCTTAAACTCCCAGCCTGCCTCTGCCTCCTAAATGCTGGAATTAAAGGGTTAAAAGTGTGTACCACTAAGCCCAACCTAATTTTTATGTGTATGTGTGTTTGTGTGTGTGTGTATGAGAGAGAGAGAGAGAGACAGGCACTCAGGCTAAAAGAGGATGGCCCATCCCCTAGACCTAGAGTTGCAGGTAGTTGTGACTCATCTGATACTGATGCTGGGGATCGAACTCTGGTCCTCTACAAGAACAATATTTGCTCTTAACTGTTGAATCAACTCTCCAGTCCCAAGATTTCTGACAGTTATGATTATTAGTGTCCTTCAGATGTTACATTTAAAAAAATTAAGCCAGGTATGATAATTCAGGTATATAATCCCAGCAATTGAGAGTCTAAGGCAGGAGCATTGCTATGAGTTCCAGGCCAGTCCAGGCTAATATAAATCCCTGTCTCAAAATAACAACAAAAGGAATTTACAGTGGGGCTGGAGAGATGGCTCAGAGGTTAAGAGCACTGCCTGTTCTTCCAAAGGTCCTGAGTTCAATTCTCAGCCACCACATTGTGGCTCCCAACCATTTATAATGAGATCTGGTGCCCTCTTTCAGCTCCCAGGCACACATGCAGGTAGAATACTGTATACATAATAAACAAAAATCTTAAAAAAAAAAAAAGAAAAAAAGAACTTACAGTTTGCAGGCTGGACACGGTGGCACACGCCTTTAATCCCAATACTTGGAAGGCAGAAAGGCAGGTGGATGGATCTTTGTGAGTTCAAGGCCAACCTGGTCTATATGATGAGTTTCAGGACAGCCAGAATTACACAGTAAGAAACCTACTCACTCCACCCCCCCAAAAAAAGAACTTATAGTTTTCAAGTAATGTCTTTCATATTTACTCTTCAACCTTAAAGTATCTTTGGAAAGTGGATACTACTGTGCAGACTCAGTTGGGAGGCACATCCGGGGTTACACAACCAATAGGCAGGCAAGATTAAATTTTTAGGAGCTGGGGGTGTGGTTCAGTAGAGCTTGCTACCGGTATAAATGAAAGCCTGAATTCAAACCCTATAAAAATATTATTCACTAAGTCTCCAGGGACATCGCTGGCAATTTAAAATGCAATACAAACAGGGTCCAAAGCCTGAAGAAATGCCCCAGTTCTGAGGTGAACTTTTTTTCCCCCCAACACCCAAGACAGGGTTTCTTTCTGTAGCCTTGGCTGTCTTGGAACTCATTCTGTAGACGAGGCTGGCCTCAAACTCACAGAGATCTGCCTGCCTCTGCCTCCCAAGTGCTGGGATCAAAGGCGCCCGCCACCACACCTGGCTTTTTTTTTAAGATTTTATTTATTTTATGTATGAGTGTTCTATCTGCGTGTACACCTGCAGGCCAGAAGAAGGCATCAGATTTCATTATAGATGGTTGTGAGCCTCCATGTGGTTGCTGGGAATTGAACTCAGAACCTCTAGAAGAGCAGACAGTGCTCTTACCCACTGAGCCATCTCTCCAGGCTCCAAGCTTTTTTCTTTTTAAAAAAAGTTTGTACATTTGGTGTTTAGCCTACGTATATGTCTGTGACAGGGAGTCGAGTCCACTGCAATTTGAGTTACAGACAGTTGTGAGCTGCCGTGTGAGTGCTGGGAATTGAACTTGTGTCTTTTAGAAGAGTAGCCAACTCTCCAGCCCCTAGGGGAGGTTTTTTTCAATAGCTGGTAGAACAAAACAGATAGGTCCTTTAGTAGAGTACTTGCCTAGAATAAATGAAGCCCCGCTGGGTTTTGTTGGAGTTGAGGAATATCTACACAAACCACTCAGGCACTGATCGATGTCAGATATGGATGGGTTATCGAATGCGCATCCCAGGACTGACTGATGAGGGACACCATTCAGACTTGGGAGCTGAACTGTGATGTTGACTGGTCTTCAGAGTCAGCTTATAAAGGCAAAACCCACAACTAGCTCATACAGAGGGGGAGGCAGTGGCGCAGGGTGGTCGGCTCTGACGAAACAAGCACTTCCAGCTGACCCTGAAAGTGTGCTTGGCAGCTGGAGCCAGCTGTGCTATGGTTGGGGAATTTTCAAGAACAAGAAGACCACAGAGCTGGGCATGGTGGCATATACCTTTAATCCCAGCACTTGGGAGGGAGAGGATGGTGTATTTCTATGAGTTCAAGGCCAGCCTGGTCTATAAAGGGAGTCCAGGACAGTCAAGCCTACACAGAGAAACCCTGTCTCAAACAACAACAACAACAACAAATTGTATCTTTTAGGGCTGGAGAGATGGCTCAGCAATTAAGAGGACTGGCTGTTCTTTCAGAGTCCCTGGGCTCAATTCCCAGCACCCACATGGCAGCTCACAACTCTGTAACTCCAGTTCCAGGAGATCGGCACCCTTACATATCCACACATACAGGCAAAACACCAATGCACATAAAAAAGGAATAAATAAATTAATAAAATATTTTTAGAATTGTTTATTTATTCTTTCTTTTTCTTTTTTTGAGACAGGGTTTCTTTGTGTAGCCCTAGCTGTCCTGGAGCATGAGATGACGTTACATGCTCTAAGCCTGATGGCCAAAATGCCCCCAAAACTCACATGTGAGAGAGAACTGACTTCTTTCTTTCTTTTTCTTTTTTCTTTTTTTGGTTTTTTGAGACAGGGTTTCTCTGTGTAGCCTTGACTGTCCAGGACTCACTTTGTAGACCAGGCTGGCCTCGAACTCACAGCAATCCACCTGCCTCTGTCTCTCGAGTGCTGGGATTAAAGCCATGCGCCACCACCGCCCGGCTTCTTTTTCTTTCTTTCTTTCGTTTTTCGAGACAGGGTTTCTCTGTGTAGCCTTGGCTATCCTGGACTCACTTTGTAGACCAGGTGGTCCTCGAAGTCACAGTGATCCACCTGCCTCTGCCTCCTGAGTGCTGGGATTACCATGCTCGGCTTCCCGGTGACTTTTTGTTTGGTAATGGTCTTACACACACTAAGAACTGATACACTGGCTGGGTGTATTCACCATGTAGGCTTCAGTTTGATGGTGAGAACCTTTCCCATTTTTGGAGACTCCCCGAATTTTAGTATAGAAAATGACCTTTTTTTTTTCTTTCTTTCTTTCAAAGCACCATTCCTTTTCAACATTTATGGGGAGACTCACATGATAGGATGCTTCCAGGGTTTAAGCAGTGCGTCAGAGTTGGGAAGTGCTTAGTGATGTAACCACCCACAACCCCTAGACACCCCATCAATCCTGTGACTCTGGATGAGCTGAGGAGGGTGAGCCACAGCAGCAGTGGCGAGCAGTTGCTTCATTTTCCCAAAGAACAGCTCTTAGTGATGGCCAGGTTGGTGCCCCAGCTTTGGCCTGGAGATAAGACCCCTCAGTCAAAAAACAAAACAAAACAAAACAAAACAAAACAACAACAACAACAACAAATCCCCTCAGTCTTCTGTTCCTCCCCCACCTTTCCAGACTGCCCAGCTCCCAGCATCAGGGACTGCCCATCTCTTTGAGGAAGGCCTACCCCTCCACTCTGAGGTTCTAGCCTGATCCTACAGTCTGTTCAGGCTGTTAGAAATGAGGGACTAGGGCTGGAGAGATGGCTCAGCCGTTAAAGGCTAGGCTCACAACCATAAATGTAAGAAATGGGGGACTACTTCCCTGCTTTCCCCAGAACAGCAGAACTAACACATCTTCAGAAGTCTACATACAAAGCCTCTACATGAGCCGGGCAGTGGTGGTACCCCTCTTCAATCCAGCATGGTGGCGCATGCCTTTAATCCCAGCACTTGGGGAGGCAGAGGCAGGCGGATCTCTGTGAGTTCGAGGCCAGCCTGGTCTACATAGTGAGTTCCAGGACAGCCAAGGCTACACAGAGAAACCCTGTCTCAACAAAACAAAACAAACAAAATACTCCAAGTCCCCCTGGAAAAGGGATGTCTGCAGACCTATGAAAGTGGAGGGCAGTCTGGCCTGCCGGAACTGCAGGAGGTCAAGATGAAGTTGCTTTTCCTCATACTTCTTTTCTTTTCTTTTTTTCCTCTCTTCACACTTACTTTCTTTTGAGACAGGGTCTCATCTAGCCTAGGCTGACCTTGAATTTGCTGTGTAACTGAGGACAACCTTGAGGAAATCCTCATCCTCCTGCCTCTGCCTCCAAAGGTCTGGGATTACCACTGTGGTATTACCTACCACCTCTAAAGATTTTGCTGCTGTTTGTCTGTTTGTTTAGAGGCAGGTCCACCTCTATTTCATATTTTGTGTATAAAAGTGAGACCATGTTAACTTTAAAAATAAAGTCTGATGTTCTTGGATTTTATTTTTTCATTGTGTCTTTATTTTGTTTTGTTTTATTTATTTGTTTGTTTGTTTGTTTGTTTTGGGGCTTTTTTCGAGACAGGGTCACTTTGTGTTACCCTTGGCTGTCCTGGAGCTGCTTTGTAGACCAGGCTGGCCTCGAACTCACAGCGATCCCCCTGCCTCTGCCTCCCGAGTGCTGGGATTAAAGGCGTGCGCCACCACCACCTGGCTCATTGTTGTATTTTAAATTCACAGACAATGTGGCCTTACTGTGCCTTTTTATGGAAACAGCTGTGTGGTCAAATTCCTTTCCGCTTTCAATCCCAAAGAGCATTCTGGTGGCTCAGGCTCCTTTTCCTCCTGGTTCACTTTCATGTTCATTTCCATGCCATGATTCTACCTTCTGAGTTTTCTCCCGGCCTTCTCTTCCTTCTTTTCTCTTGGCTTGTAGAATCTGGACTATTTCTTCTAAAGGCTTCCTTAGCTGAGAAATCCCTGCTTCAGCACATTTGATGAGTGAAGTTGCAGTGACAAGAGATGGCCACCAGGGGAGCCAGTGCCTAAGAAGATGCTGAAGCCCCATCTGTTGGTATCTGTCTGGCCTTAGACTAAAATGACCCTAAGTTTTGAAGCCAGCTTGGACTACGCACTTCCAGGACAGCTTGGGCTACAAAGTAGGAGCAAGCTCAGCGGCTAAGAATCTTGCTGCTCTTGCAGAGAGCCTGAGTTTGGTTTCTAGTGTCCATGTCTAGGAGCGCACAATCGATTCTAACTCCAGCTCCTAGGAATCACAAGTACTCTTCTGACCTCTGAGAGGACATTTGCACACATGCCCTGTGTGCGCAGTAATCTTTTTTCTTTTTTCTTTTTCTGAGACAGGGTTTTCCTGTCTGACTGCCTCTGCCTCCCAAGTGCTGGGATTAAAGTTGTGCACCACCATGCCCAGATAAGAAGTGATCTGTTAAGATATCCACTTAAGCCGGGTGAGTTGGCTCACTCCTCCTGTAATCCCAGCACTTCAGGAGGCAGAGGCCGGCCTGGTCTACAAAGGGAGTCCAGGAAAGCCAAGGCTACGTAGAAAAACTCTGTCTCAGAAAAACAAAAACAAAAACAAAAACAAAAACAAACAAACAAACAAACAAGAACAACAACAAAAAAGATACCCATTTAAAAAAAAAAAAAAAGAGGGAGCTGGAGAGATGGCTCAGAGGGTAAGAGCACTGCCTGCTCTTCCAGAGGTCCTGAGTTCAATTCCCAGCTACCACATGGTGGCTCACAATCATCTATCTATACTGTGATCTGATGCCCTCTTCTGGCCTGCACATGTACATGCAAGCAGAGCACTGTATACATAATAATAAATAAATTGTTTAAAAAAAAAAAAAGAAAGAAAGAAAATTTTTGGACTGGAGATATGGCTCCTCAGATAAGAGCTTTCTCTGTTCCTCCAGAGGTCCTGGGTTCAGTTCCCAGAACCCATGTTGGCTGTCATGATCGCATGTAACTCGAGTTCCCAGGAACCTGTTACTCTCACCAGAAGTTCAAGATACATGGTGTACATACATACATACATACATACATACATACATACATACATGCCAAATACTTATACACGGAAGACAAACTAAACAGCCGGCTGTGGCGGATCTCTGTGAGTTGGTGGCCAGCCTGGTCTACAAAGCAAGTTCCAGGACAGCCAGAGCCACACAGAGAAAGCCTGTCTGGAAAAAAATTTTAAAAGACATAAATAAATATTTGAAAAAGACAAAACACCAAGAATTGGATTGGAGCCGGGCGGTGGTGGCGCATGCCTTTAATCCCAGCACTAGGGAGGCAGAGGCAGGCGGATCGCTGTGAGTTCGAAGCCAGCCTGGTCTGCAAAGGGAGTCCAGGACAGCCAAGGCTACACAGAGAAACCCTGTCTCGAGAAACAAAAAACAAAACAAAACAAACAAAGAATTGGATTGGGAGCCGGGTATGGTGGCACACGCCTTTAATCCCAGCACTCAGGAGGCAGAGGCAGGTGGATCGCTGTGAGTTCAAGGCCAGCCTGGTCTACAAAGTGAGTCCAGGACAGACAAGGCTACACAGAGAAACCCTGCCTTGGAAAAAAAAAAGTGGGGGGGGGGTAGAATTGCAGTGGGGAATGGTTTATCAGGTAAGGCACATGCTACCTAGCCTGACAGTGTAAACTGGACTCTCAGAGCCCATGTAGTGGAAGGAGAATATTGACTTTGGCAAGTTGTCCAAGTTGTCCTCTGACCTCTGTATACTCACCTGGGTGCCCCAATGCAACCCACAAAAATAAAAATTAAAACAAAACAAAACAAAAGTCAGGCACAGGCCTGAAATCCTAACAGGCAGGCCAGCCACCTCCGATACAGAGCCAGTCTCAGATACAAAGCACATTTGAGGCTGACCTTGGCCACTTGAGACACTGTCTCAATAAGCCAGAAACAGTGTGGCAATGCATTCCTATAATTCTAGAGGCAGGAAGATTCCAAGTCCAAGGTCATCCTTGTCTATATAGCAAGATCTTTCTGGAAGGGAAGAGAGAGAGAATCAGAAAACAATTTAAAAAATAAAAATAAAAAGACTGGGTGGTGGTGGCACATGCCTTTAATCCCAGCACTCGGGAGGCAGAGGCAGGCGGATCTCTGTGAGTTCGAGGCCAGCCTGGTCTACAATGCTAGTGCAGGACAGCCAGGTCTGTTTCACAGAGAAACCCTGTCTCAAAACAAAACAAAAGCCTGAGGGGAGCCACTCAAGACTTTGCTGCCCTCCCCCCAGTAGGTATAACACTCATTCAAACTTGGGGTGACTCCATATGGAGAGTCTAGAGCTGCCCTCAGCCTCTACTCTCCCTTCCTGGCCATTTAGGTCAGTAGGAACCAAACTCTAGTACATCTGTGTATTGTACAACATTTTTTTTTCTTTTTTCTTTCTTTTCTTTTTCTTTTTCGAGACAGGATTACTCTGTGTAGCCTTGGATCTGTAGACCAGGCGGGCACAGTGATCTGCCTGCCCGCCTCTGCCTCCCAAGTGCTGGGATTAAAGGTGTGAGCTGTTACCGCCTGGCCAGCCTTCCTTCTTCCTTCTTTTCTTCCTTCCTTCCTTTCTTTTTGAGTTTTTGAGACACAGTTTCTCTGTGTAGCCTTGCCTGTCCTGGACTCTCTGTAGACCAGGCTGGCCTCAAACTCACAGAGATTCCGCCTGCTTCTGTCTCCCTGAGTGCTAGGATTACCGGCATGTGCCACCACTCCCCACTGTAGAATATTTTATTTATTTGTTTGTTTGTTTGTTTGTTTATTTAGGTTTTCCAAGACAGGGTTTCTCTGTGTAGCCTTGCCTGTTCTGGACTCATTTTTGTAGACCAGGCTGGCCTCGAACTCACAGAGGTGCTGGGATCAAAGGCGTGCGCCACCACACCGGGCATCTTTCTTTTCTTTTCCTTTCTTTATTTTTGGTTTTTCGAGACAGGGTTTCTCTCTCTCTCTCTCTTTTAAGATAAAAAAAATTTGTTTTATCTATTTGTTCATTTGTTTAATGTATTCTGTATCTGCAAGTACACCTGCATGCCAGAAGAGGGCATCAGATCTCATTATAGATGGTTGTGAGCCACCATGTGGTTGCTGGGAATTGAACTCAGGACCTCTGGAAAGCAGGCAGTGCTCTTAACTGATGAGCCATCTCTCCAGCCCCAACAGGGTTTCTCTTGTAGTCCTGGCTGTCTTGGATTTGCTTTGTAGATGAGGCTGGCCTCAAACCCACAGAGATCCACTGCCTCTGCCTCCTGAGTGCTGGGATTAAAGGCGTACACCACCACGCCTGGCACATAGACTCTCTCTTAAGGGCTGGTTATTGAGTACATGGGCTCAGTCCTGCAACACTCCGAGTCCAACCTCCAACTCCCACTCTCTCTAATGCCCATCTCTCCTGGGTCTTCATTGACTCAGACTGTCCTGTCGTCTCTTCTAGCCTGGGGACTTGAAGCCCTGCCCTGCTAATAGGTCCTACCATTTCCTTCTACTCCCTCATCGACCAAGATAAGTCTGGTTTATCTGACCCTAACACTACCCAGATCACCTGTTCCTTCCCTTAAGCCCACATCCTTTTTGTCTGTTTGTTTGTTTTTGTTTTTTCGAGACAGGGTTTCTCTGTGTCGCCTTGACTGTCCAGGACTCACTTTGTAGACCAGGCTGGCCTCGAACTCACAGCAATCCACCTGCCTCTGCCTCCCTAGTGCTGGGATTGAAGGCGTGCGCCACCACGCCCAGTCCACCTCCATTTTTATGTCTAGATCAACCATTTGGTGAGTCCGGCTTATGGAGAAATGGGGAGAAGGCCCCCTTTACCTAGGTACTAGGGGCCGTTAGATGCATCCAATGACGAGGTTACAAGATTACAGATAACCAGGGTGTCAGCTGTCAAGAAACTTGAATGCTAATTAGGGAGACAAATAACTAGGTAACCAGAACATCAAAGAAGAATGCCTGGAAAGAGCTGGGTGATGGTGGCCCATGCCTTTAATCCTAGCACTTGGGAGGCAGAGGCAGGTGGATCACTGTAGTTCGAGGCCAGCCTGGTCTACAAAGTGAGTCCAGGATAGTCAAGGCTACACAGAAAGACCCTGTCTCGAAAAACCAAAAAGCCTGGAAAGAAGGCTGGAAGGAGCCAGGTGGTGGTGCACGCCTTTAATCCCAGCACTCGGGAGGCAGAGGCAGGTGGATCACTGTGAGTTCAAGGTCAGCCTGGACTACAAAGTGAGCCCAAGACAGTCAAGGCTACACAGAGAGATCCTGTCTCAAAAACCCAAAATAAAATAAAATTAAAATTTAAAAAAGAAGGCTGGAAGGGAAGAGGCAGGTCCAGAACTGGACAAAGGTAGATGTTTGTCAGGACTCCGCTTGTTCACTGAATATTAAAATAGGCAGTGGAACTCCATCAGATTTGTTAGTTTAGCTTTCTGGGTAATTAAAGTGTGGTGGCACATACCATTAAATACCAGCACTCAGGAGGCCGAGGCAGACAGATCTCTGTGGATTTGAGGCCAGCTTTGTCTATCATGAGTTCCAGGACAGCCAGAGCTATGTAGAGAGACCCTATTTTCAAACAAAAACAAACAGATTAGATGTAGGCGGCGGTGGTGATGCACATCTTTAGTCCCAGCACTCAGGGAGGCAGAGGCAGGAGGATCTCTGTAAATTCCAAGGTCAGCCTGGTCTATGAAGCGAGTCCAGGTCAGCAGGGCTATACGGGGAAACCCTGTCTCAAAAGACCAAAAAGAAAAAGAAAAAGAAAAGAAAAAGTTGGCTCTTTTTCTGTATGTTCCCTGGGGCCATCAAGTACAATTCCCTCTTTTTTAGGCGCAGGAGTAGGCCCAAGCCAAGTCCCAAAGACTTGAAGACTTGAACTCAAGAGGACCATGAACAGGGAGCAGCTTCCCTCTGAGGAGACATAATGAGCCTAGCTCAAGACCAAAAGGAGGAAGGAACCTTTGACAGACTAGGGAAGGTTTGGTACGGAAACTGAGGGAACAGTTTCTAAGCCCCAGGTCCCTGGAAGGAAGAACAGCTTAAAGTCCAGTAGCTTGACTCTAGGCGTTGGTAAGATAGTCTGGGTGTCAGGTCTGGACAAGAGCCATCCAAGCCTTGGATGGGACTACAGTGTAATCCCAAGACTGTCCCCAGGCTAAAAAGTATCTGGGAGCAGACCATGCACATGAGCTAGCTGCCTCTGAGGAAGTGATGCCGACCAAGCGTGGGGCTGGCCCAGCAGTTCTGAGGAACTGAGAGGCCCCCTATGAGCCTAAGTCTACCTTAGGCCCAGAGTGACTCTGAATGGAATCAAAGGTGCAGGGTCTGTGTGAGGACAGAGTGACAGTCCTTACCTGCTTGGGCAAGGAGTAGTTGGCACCTGGGTTGCGGAGTGCCAGCACCAACACCCAACCTCAGCCATAAGCGGGCAGAGAGGCCACTGAAGTAGAGGTCCCAGAGACCACAGCCTCTCTGGAGAACTTGCCTGCTGTTGCTGCTTCTTGGCTTAGGGAGTCTGCAGGAGTCCCAGGTCCTCTGAAGAGCTTTGTCCCCAGCCCTGCAGTGACTCCTTACTAGTCTGGGCTCTGCAGGCAGCTCCCGTCTGTAGCCACCAGGGACTGCTCAAGAAAACCTGAGGGAGTAAGCATGGCGGCACAGGGGCCATCACATTGTCCACTCGGCAGAAGAGGTGGCATTGTAGGTTCAATTTTCTTTCTTTCTTTCTTTTCTTTTCTTTTTAAAAATATTTTATTTAATTTTAATTTATGTGCATTGGTGGGAGGGTGTCAGATCTTGGAGTTACAGACAGTTGTGAGCTGCCATGTGGGTGCTGGGAATTGAACCCGGGTCCTTTGGAAGAGTAGGCAGTGCTCTTAACCACTGAGCTATCTCTCCAGCCTCAATTTTCTTAACAATTATATTTTATTATGAACCCCCCCCAAGACAGGGTTTCTCTGTGTAGCATTGGCTGTCCTGGACTCACTTTGTAGACTAGACTGGCCTACAGCTCACAGCGATCTGCCTGCTTCTGCCTCCCGAGTGCTGGGATTAAAGGCATGTGCCACTACGCCCGGCTATTATGAAATTATTAACCTGAGAGTTCCTCAATTATAACCCGACTAACCTAAACAAAAGGAAAAGGAGATTAAAGAACACAATACTGAAACCTTAAGGATATCAATTCTGAGGAACGATTCTCCTGTTGTATTCGCCAGGATTTCTTCTGCTGGAATCTGCCTCAACCGGAAGCTGGAGCCTCAGCCACAGCATGGAGCCCCGAAGCCTTCCCTTGAGTGGTTCTCTCTCTAGGAGTGTCTCAAAGTGGAGTGATAAACAGCTAAAACTATCTCCAGTCTCCAGGACAACCAACTGCCTCCTGTCTTGGGTTCCTATCGCTCTCTCCCCCAGAGTCTGTCTGATCATGGGTTTTGGTCACAGGTTTTCTTTAGCTGGCAACAATCAAGCTCCCGTACAAGGTGGTCTTCTAGATTAACATCACCTGTTCTCTCACAAGCTGGTTCCCCATCCCACTCTTGGGATAATATCAAAAAACATGTTTATCTCTCCTTCACGGCACACACCTGTAATCCCAGCACTCAGAAGGCAGAAGCAGGCAGATCTCTGTGTGAGGCCAGCCTGGTCTGCAAAGTGTGCCCAGGGCAGCCGGGGCTACAGAAAAACCCTGTCTTGAAAAACCAATAAAAAAACAAAACAAAACAAAACAAAAAGAAAATGGAGATTGTGGGACACTGCTTTTTAAGGTTGAAGCCTGGAACGTCTAGATAGCCTCTGAGCTTGGTATACAGCGACAGACTCCCTTTCTCAGCTGGGCTCTCTCTTCACCTGATCTGGGGACCCCCAGATCCCCTAAGGAGCATCACATAGCCCTCAGGGAAGATTACAGGCCCGGCCCTTTCCTGATAGAACCTGTTCAAGCAAGCACCTGGGGATTCCTGGAAATACCCCAACCTACGGCAAAGAGATCCTAGCCTTCAGCAAATGACCTTTAATCTTACCTGGGAGTTCTTCCCCCCTCCCATAGGATAATTAAGTACCGTGTTCTCCTTCTTCTAATAGGACCTGGTGTTACCTCAAATAAATCAAGTATCCTGGGCTGGAGAGATGGCTCAGAGGTTAAGAGCACTGACTGCTTTTCCAGAAGACCTGGGTTCAATTCCCAGCACCCACATGGCAGCTCACAACTGTCTGTAACTGAAAGATCTGATACCTAGAGACATACATGCAAGTAAAATACTAATACACATAAAATGAAAATAAATAAATTATTTAAAAAAATAAATAAATCAAGTATCCTTAGGATCCTAGCTAGCCCCAGCGAATCAGACATATTCACCCTCAAAACCCTCCTCACTGCCCAAGGTTTATAAATCCCTGATTCGTGAAAATAAAGGTTGGTTGGCATGCCTTCTCATTCAGACCAGACGGTCTGAGCTCCTCGACTGTCTGGGGCTACACGTCTCCGTGAGTTTCTGGCCGTGAAGCATGCTGTGCCTTTTGGGGCATCTGCCCACATCCTGCCATGCTCAGCACAGCAGCTTAACCAAAGAGCTGTTAACACTATGGTATCATCAAAGGCCAGTGGAAAAGCCTGAGTTTCCACTGCTGTCTGATACTAGCAACTTCACTCTAAAAGAGCTAAAACATAACACTCCATGAAAAACTTTCCACACCCTGGCCTAGGGCATGGGCCTTGCCCTAAAGCACACTTGCAGGTCCTGAGAGAAACAGGGCCTTTGGTCTTGAGGTCCATCTGTTCCCGTCTGGAAGCAAGCAGCACCTGGAATGACATGGAAGTTAGGCCGCCTGCCGGATGCTGAGCAGAAGATAACATTAATACTTTCCCACAAGAGGTTCTATAAACATCAACAGGTTTCCTAGTATGTAGGAAACCATTGGTCATGACTGTTGTTTTCATGAGCAGAAGTGGCTGCTTTATGCCAGAGATCCAGATTCAACCAGTCCCCCTATAAACTACAACCCTTAGCTGTTGAAGAATAACACACACAAAAAAATGTGAATATCTTTGGTATTTACATATATTTTTCTAAACTGTTCCACAACAGACCATATTGCACACACAAATTCCACCTTGGTGCTCTCCAACCCTAGGTACCATTCCCCATCATTTTAAAAAAAACATTTATTTATTAATACATATACAGTTCTCTACTGACAGAAGAAGGCATCAGATCATAGATGGTTGTGAGCCACCATGTGGCTGCTGGGAATTGAACTCAGGACCTCTGGAAGCGCAGGCAGTGCTCTTAATCTCTGAGCCATCTCTCCAGCCCCCATTCCCCATCTTTGTGCTCTACAAATGAACTCCCATGTCAGTGGCACAGAACCTCTGTCCAGGTGGTATTCAGGCTTCCGGTCCTGGGTGGTCCAATGCCTGGAGAGTAGTGATAGGTCCACGAGGTGGGGTTGGGGGTGGAGTGCCTGGATCCCACAGGATGTCCTCATACGTGCTTTGAACTGGGCCAGAGGGCCGTTCTTGAGCCCCAGTCTGTTCTAGTAAGGCTCTCACCAAGCCCACTGTGAGAGGGGGCTCTGCTCCCGGCTCAGGGAAAGGGGCGGAGGCTTCCGCATCATCTGGGAGATGTGTCTTTAGTAGTAGCAGGAGCTCATCTGGAGCCACTTCTGGTGGGCACAGGCGGCAGAGGAGGGGGAGGTGAGCATCGAGGCGGCGGTGCTGGGCAAACTCCGCCAGCAGCAACTTAAAGATCTCACTCCTTAGTAGGGGGCTGGACGAAGAGTCAAGGGCCAGGCCGGCCTCCAGGGCCCGTTCCCACAGTTCCTTTTTTATTAGCTGCCTCACAGCTTGTAGCACAGCTTTGGGCCGCCCACTGCCCAAGAGCAGCTCTAGTTCCAGGGCCTCAGGTCTCTTCCCTTCCTCACCTAGCACTGCCAGGGCTCGGCGATAAAGGGGCAGGCCGGGGCCTTCAGCCCCCCAGCCCGGCCCACCCTGTTGCTGTGCCAGTTCCACAAATGAGGGGAGCCACTGTGGCTCCAGCTGGCATAGGCACCGACACAGGAGTTCAAAGGGGGGCAATATTCCATTGGGGTGTTCCTTTCCAGCTGGTGGACCCCTCAGTACCTTCTTCCATACATCTGGGGGTGCTTGAGACCTCAGCTTGCCAGTCCTGTCTGGCTGGAGCTGCAGGGCCTGGAGGGTGGCACTCCAAGCTGCTGTAGGAAGGGCTTGGAAAATGGTGTTGAATTGGGCCAGCTGCTCTCCTGTCAACTGGGTTCTCAACAGGCGAGCCACCTCATGCTCTGCCAGCTCAGTCCAGCCAGCTTCCTCGTCATCCCCAGCCACCAGCTGGGCCTTGAGCTGCTCCAAACTCCGGTAATCGCGAAGCTCAGCCCTCAGTGTAGTCAGCAGTGCAGATGGGGGCAGGTGGCCCTGGAGGATGGAGGCCAAGGCCTGAGGTGCCCGGAACATGCTGTTGTGTCTTAGTTCTTCTGGGGTAAGTTGGGTACCTCTCAGGCTCCTTCGCTGGTAGTACCTGCAGGCCTCCTCAAACACCAGACCCTTGTCTGAGGGCAGCTCAAAGCCTTGGGGCATTTCCCAAGCCACACAAAAGAGACCCAAGGCTGAAAGTAGATGCAGAGCTCCTCGGGGCTCCAACTCTTCCTCCGTCTTCATGCCAGGGGCTGGAGGTTCAAGCAGATGGACCCTGTCCGTACTTAGGACTTTCCTTTCCAACAGCTGACCACTGCTCATGTCCAGCAGTTCCAAGGTCGAGCCCAGGGCACAGGCTAAAGTGCCATGAAATGTCCCCAGGGCTGCAGACCCCTTTGGGCCTACAGGTGCTTCCTGCAGGGCTCCCACAGTCCGAGTACCACCATGGCACTGCACGAGGCTCACCTTACCTTTCAAGTCAAGCAGCAACAAGCCCTGGGAAGATGAGGCCCAAGTATGTACAGCCAATGGCTCCCTGGGGGACAGGAACCCAGGAAGGCCTCGAAGCAGGGTCCGGAAGTCCCAGGTATCCCCTTGTCTGGGATTCAGGCTTTTCCCGTGAGAAAGACCGAGAGATGGGGCAGCAACTATTACTTTGCCCTTGCTTGGGCTCCAGATGAGTAGAACATGGGCCACACCAGGCCAAGTTGTGGTAGTGGGCACCAGGAAGAGGTCCTTGCGGGATGCTATCAGTCCAAATGAGGGACAGTGGTGCAGCAGGATGTGTGTGCAGCCTAGTTTGGTGCCAGCCTCCCCGCTGGTTTCCAGGGTCTTGACGCACACGTAGTGGCTGAAAGCCATTGAAAGCTTCTCTGGCTGGTCCCCATCACCAAGCTGACGCTCCTCGCACCAAACTAGGCGGCCTCGGGTTACTGCCACGGCCATTACGCGGGCTCCACCATCCGGACACAGCTCAGTGCTCTGAAGTATCCTCCAGCCGGGCTCCATCCCCGTGCCCCACACCTCCGCTAGGCCACTTTGCCATACCAAAATCAGCGCGGGTCGGGCCAACCACGGCACGAAGAAGGCGTCCAGCGGCGAAGGGTGGCCCTCCGGCCAGGCACGCTCCAGCGCCAGGCCCGGCCCACGCACAGCCACTAGAAGCTGCGGGGCGGGCGATCCGGGGGGTCTTAACAGCAGCAGGTGCCGGCCGTCGGGGCTGCATCGGACTAGGACAGCTGGGTCCCCCGCCAACAACTCGCGGAGTAGGGCCCCGCCGGTGAAGTTGCTCAAATCCGAAAGCAGGCGCAGAGTTCCTGCGCGCTTCATGACGCCTCTGGCGCGGGAGCTCGCCAAGGCCTGACCCGCCCGGTGGGGCGAGGCCGGGTTGCTAGTCCGCAGTGCCGGAGGGAGGGCAGGGCTGACACTTCCGTCTCGGGTGGATGAGGTGAGCCTAGCCCCGGCTATAGTGTCGTCTCCGCCCGGCCCCGCCCCGCCAGGCTAGGTCCGGGGATTGCCCTGGGGCACGCCCCGCTAGCGCTGCGCGCCGTGGGAGGAGCTGCAGGAAGATCGTCGGGGGAGGAGCCTCTAAGGAGCAGCACCCAAGGGTCTCTGCCCTCGGACTGATGCTCCCTAGACGCTGTGAGGATCTCTCAAAGCGTCCCTTCTTTCTAAACCTCGCTCTTTCACCTTGTTTGTTCATCAAGGTTGAGTACTGACACTGTATCAGCCCGGAGCGAAATTTCCTCAGCCTCCTGGAAATTAAGTGGGAAACTGTAAGGTTAATGCTCCATTCATAGAATATATACCAGACTAGCCACAGAGATCGACCTGTCTCTGCCTCCCAAGTGCTGTGATTAAAGGCGTTCACCACCACAGTCCTGGTCTTTATACATATTTTCAGAAAAAAAAATTTTTTTTTTTTTTTTTTCGAGACAAGGTCTCTCTGTGTTAGCCTTGGCTGTCCTGGACTCACTTTGTAGACCACGCTGGCCTCGAACTCACAGCGATCCGCCTGCCTCTGCCTCCCGAGTGCTGGGATTACAGGCATGCGCCACCACGCCCGGCTATATTTTTAGAATTTTAAGTTAGCACATAAAGTAATGAATTTCTGTAAAGGTGACTTTTATTCTCCTGGTTTATTCTGTTGTCTGGGAGGCTCACTGCCTCCTTCTGCTAGCCTGGGCCTAGTCCTGGAAGCTTCTAGCCTCTGTACAATCTAACCTAGAATGTTTTCACCCTCTGAGACTTACTGCTTAATAAGCTCACACTCATTTGTTCTTACTGAACTCTGGCTGATTTATTTAATCTGGATTCTCTGTCCTCTCTGCTTGGCCTCAAACTAACCCAGCAATCTGTTCTAGTCTTCTGGCTTTTTCTCATTGTCTGGTTCGGTCCATCTTCACTTGAGTTCTCTCTGTCTGCCACCCATCTTTCTATTACTGTCTGGTAAAACTGCCTCCCTTCTCTGTAAAACTGCCTCTTAAGTAGCCCCCCACCCCATTGAGACAGGGTTTCTCTGTTTCACAGAGCCATGGCTTTCCTGAGATCTGCCTGCCTCTGCCTCCTCTCTTCTCCTCCTCCTTCTCCTCCTCCTCCTCCTTCTTCTCATTCTCCTCCTCCTCCTGCTTCTATTCTTTCTTCTTTTTCCTGAGACAGGGTTTCTCTGTGTAGCTTTGGCTGTCCAGGACTCGCTTTGTAGACCAGGCTGGCCTCGAACTCACAGTGATCCACCTGCCTCTGCCTCCCAAGTGCTGGGATTAAAGGCGTGCGCCACCACTGCCCGGCCCTGAATTTAGAACTGTTTGTCTCTGGTTCCTAGATTAAAGGTGTGTTTGTAGTTCAGCTGGACCACACAGACCTAGAAGATCTTAGGATGTGATCTCTTGCTAGCCGGATCACATAGACCTAGAATGTCTTTGGATGTGACCTCTTGTCAGAACAGCTATGTTCTGAATTAACATTCCTCTACAAATTTCATAATAGCATCCCCTCTTTCCATATGCTTATTCGTGTGTGCACCTGTGGAGGCAGGAGGTCAGCCTCCGTGTCTTTCCTCAGACGTTATCTGTTTACATCATTTTCAGACAGCTTCTTTCACTAGGACTTTCCATCCATCAGGCTGCGCTAGCCAGCCAGTGAGCTCCAGAGACCCCCCTGCCTCAGCCTCCCACGCTGGGATTACAGGCTCAAACCAGGACACCAAATGCTGGTATCAACAATCCGTGCTGTGTTAACAATCCCCCTGCCTCGCTTCCCAAATGCTGGTATTATAAGCTGCTGTTCCTGTCTGTGCATGAAGAATAGCCATACCCTGCTGATCTGATCTGATTTATATGTAAGGTTTCCTGCTATTTTTTTGGGGGGGGGGCGCATCTTTTTCCCCCGAAGACAGAGTTTCTCTGTGTAGCCCTGGCTGTCCTGGACTCATTCTGTAGACCAGGCTGGCCTCAATGTCACAGAGATCCGCCTACCTCTGCCTCCCTAGTGCTGGGATTAAAGGCATGAGCTGCCACCACCACCCGGAGGGGATGGGGATGGGGGTGAGGTGTCATCTTTTAAGATTAATTTTTATTTTGGGGGTTTGGAAAGATGATCCAGCCATTGAGAGACTTTCTACCCTTCTAGGGGAGCCCAGTTTGGTTCCTATACCCACATCCGGCAACTCACAACTGCCTGCAGCTCCAGCTACAGGAAGTCTGATACTCTCTTTAGGCTTCTAGAGGTAGGCAGTCACACTTTTAAGGTTTTATGGGTACACACTTTATTGACTGACCTACCACCACAATTCATCATTGTGGCATTTTCATAGATACAGATGATTATAATTTGTTCCTGTTCATTCCCATCCTCATTAAAATAAAAAAAAAATGTGTTTGTGTGTGTGTGTGTAAGTGCATGGGCATATGCCACAACACTCATGTGGTGGTCAGAGGACAACTTTGGGAGCTGGTTCCTATGGTGGCTTGAATAATGGCTCCCATAGGCTCATATATTTGAATGCTTAGTCATCAGGGAGTGGCACTATTTGAGAAGAATTAGAAGGATTAGTAGGGGGGTTGGGGATTTAGCTCAGTGGTAGAGCGCTTGCCTAGAAAGCGCAAGGCCCTGGGCTCGGTCCTCAGCTCTGGAAAGAAAAAAAAAAAGAAAGATTAGTAGGTGTGACCTTACTGAAATAGGTGTGGCCTTGTTGGAGGAAGTGTGTCACTGGAGGTGGGCTTTGAGACTTAAAAAACCCAAGCCCAGTCTTTCACTCTCTGACTGTGGATCAGGATGTAGCTCTCAGCTACCTCTTCAGTGCCACATGTGTCACCATGCTGTCTGCCATGATGCCATGGTGGCGCACGCCTTTAATCCCAGCATTCAGGGAGGCAGAGGCAGGCAGATTGATGAGAGTTCAAGGCCAGGCTGGTCTACAAAAGTGAGTCCAGGATACCTAGGACTATTACACAGAGAAACCATGTTTCCAAAAAACAAAAACAAAAGCAAAAACAAAAAAAGAAGAAGAAAAAAGATTTATTTATTATTTATACAGTATTCTGCCTGAATGTGTGCCTGCCTGCCACAAGAAGGCACCAGATCTCATTACAGATGGTCGTGAGCCACCATGTGGTTGCTGGGAATTAAACTTGAGACCTTTGAAAGAGCAGATGGTGCTCTTAACCTATGAGACATCTCTCCAGCCTGTCCTTCAACTTTATTTATTTATTTATTTATTTTTGTTTTTTGAGACAGGGTTTCTCTGTGTAGCCCTGGTTGTTGTGGACTCACTTTGTACACCAGGCTGGCCTCACAGTGATCCGCCAGCCTCTGCCTCCGGAGTGCTGGGATCAAAGGCATGCGCCACCACATCAGGCTTGTCCCTGCCTCAGCTTCACAAATGCTGGTATTATAAGCTGTTTTTCCCATCTGTACATGAACTGCCATACCCTGCTTGCTTTATTTATTTATTTATTTATTTATTTATTTATTTATTTATTTATTTATTTATTCATTTTGGATTTTGGAGATAGGGTTTCTCTCTTGTAGGCCTGGCTGTCCTGGAATTCACTATATAGACCAGGCAGGCCTCAAACTCAGACATCAACCTGCTTCTGCCTCGCAAGTGCTACAATTAAAGGCATGTGTCGCCACCACCCAGCTTTGGAGGTGGTAGTTATTTTGGGAGTTTGAAGAGACTGAGATTCAGCCATTGAGAGAATTTTCTGCTCTTCTTTTTTTTGGTTTTTCGAGACAGGATCTCTCTGTGTTAGCCTTGGCCGTCCTAGACTCACTTTGTAGACCAGGCTGGCCTCGAACTCACAGCGATCCGCCTGCCTCTGCCTCCTAAGTGCTGGGATTAAAGGCGTGCGCCACTGCCGCCCACCGCCCGGCCTGATTTTCTGCTCTTCTATGGGACCCAAGTTTGGTTCCTAGTTTCTCATGTCAGCAAACTCACAACTGCCTGCAGCTCCAGCTACAGGAAATTTGACGCTTTCTTTAGGCCTCTACAGGCAGCCAGCCACACACATGTGGCACCCAATACACACCAAAATAGAAATTAAAATCTTAGAGCAGGGCATGGTGGCACATACCTGTAACTCCAGCACTCTGTGGGGCAGAGGCAGGAGTAGTGCTGTGAGTTCAAGGCCAGCTTGGTCTACAAAGTGAGTCTAGGACAGTCGAGGCTACACAGAAACTTTGTTTTGGAAAAACAAAACAAAACAAAACCTCCCCCCAAAAACTAAACAAAAATCTTAAGTATTTACTTTAATGTGTGTGTATGTGTATGTGTGTGTATGTATGACAAATAAACTCTTCAATTTGGTCATGGTGTTTCATTGCAGTGTTAGTAAGACACCAACTAGTCATGTGTCAATGCCACTGTTGAGCTGGGTAGGGGCAAATGCCTATAATCTAAGTACACTGGAGACTGAGACAGTGGCACTACCTAGAATAGGAGGCAGGCCTGAAATTACTTTTTAAGTGAAACACAAGAGTACTAAGCCAGCTAAGGCTACAGAAAACAAGAGGAAAAAAAATATGACAAAACCAAGTCAAACCAATCTCAATCACCCCAAAGGGCAGCCAAGGCTACAAGGCTAACACAGAGAGACCCTGTCTCAAACAAAACAAAACAAAACAAAAAAACTGCTGAGTTCAGAATCTTCCCTATTTCAAAAACAAAACAAAACAGAAAGTCCTGCTACAACGGACTTAAAACCAGCGGACTCAGACTTGTTCACACGCGATGCCTTTTGGGACTTGTAGTCTTTGCGATGCTTCCTGGGAATCGTGGTCTGAGGCCGCTTCAGGAAGCGGGCGTGGACGAACCTGGAAAAAAGGAGGGTTTTAGGACCCGGCGGCGCGCGGCGGACTAGGGAACAGGGTCGGGGAGGTCGGGAGCGCGCCCGCGATTCCCGAGCAGTGGCGGCGTCGCGGGAGTCCGGAGCGGACCGGTCTGCGAGCAGCTAGGGTGCTGGAAGAGGGGCCGGGGACTCGGTAAGCCCAGCGGGTTCGGCGGAACTCTCGAACCCCGCCAACCCTGGCGGGTCCGCCGGGCTAGGCCTGGACCCGGAGGCGGCCCTGGGGGCGGGGCCTGCGTCTGCCGCGGGGACACGGCGGTGACAGGGCAGAGGGAGGGCTGCGGCTGCCCGGCTAATGGAAGCAGGAGGGTCGGGCCTGGGGCCGCAGAGTGCTCCCCGCTGCTACCGAGCGCCTGCTGCCGGCCTGGTCCTGCCCGTCAGAGGTCCATCTGGGGCCTGTGGGCTGAGGAGGCGCTGACCTTTGGCCCTAGCGCGGGGCGGCTAGCCCCTCCGGGAGAGCTGCTTGTCCGAGGGAGGCCGGTCCCTGCGAAGTGCTCCCGATCCCATGGAAGGGCGGGGTCCTGCGTGCTCTTCAGTCTTCAGCACCCACTTCTCCCAGAGTTAATTAAACCTACTGCGCTTTCTTGGGATGGGTGGGTGCAAGCCGGGAAACCCACCTCTTCCCTAGGGGATATGGCGATGAAAGAGGACAGTCATTGAGGAAGTTGAAGAGTGCTGTCCCTGGAGAACGGGACAGTGGATGCTTGAGCCATGCCCTAATAAAATGTTCCTGGACTCTCGGAACCTCCCCTACTCTTGTTTCCAGAAAAAAAGTTTTAAACTTAAGTGCGTTTTCCTTGTAGACTAGGGGAAGCATGGTGTTTAAACATGGTTTGTGTTTGAGCCTTGCATCCCTGCCGGACCGGGTTAACCTCGAACTTGCAGAACTCCTTCTGGCTCTCCTCCTAAAGGCTGTGATTTCACTAAGCTAGGCTTGTCTCCTGCCTGGACTTAGCTAGCACAGAGTTACTTACAATTATCTTTGGGTGTGTGTGCATAGTCATTTCTATGTGAAGGCTTTCAAGATAGCACAACTAACAAGGGATTTGATAACTCCTATTAGGACTGTAAAAGAAGTTTTTGTTTTTTTCTTTTTTCTTTTTTGTTTTGTTTTTCGAGACAGGCTCTCTCTGTGTAGCCTTGGCTGTCCTGGACTCACTTTGTAGACCAGGCTGGCCTCGAACTCACAGCGATCCACCTGCCTCTGCCTCCTGAGTACTTCATTTTTTTCTTAATAAATAAGCAAGCCTTAAATGCCTTAAATGTGTTTTAGTTATAACAGTCGTTGTACCTGTCATGTTTAATATTAATCTTAGCACGTAGGAGGTTTAAACGGGAGGATTGTTGAGAATTTGAGGCCAGTGTGAGATAGACTACAACTCAGGACCCAGAATTTGGGATGGAGAGATGGCTCAGAGGTTAAGAGCACGCATTGAGCCTTCAGAGGACCCAAATGTGGTTTCTTTTTTTTTTTTTTTTCCGAGACAGGGTCTCTCTATGTTAGCCTTGGCCATCCTGGACTCACTTTGCAGACCAGGCTGGCCTCGAACTCACAGCGATCCGCCCGCCTCTGCCTCCCGAGTGCTGGGATGAAAGGTGTGCGCCACCATGCCCGGCTCCAAATGTGGTTTCTTGCTCCTATGTTGGTTCCCAGCTCCCCCCACACTAGGTAGCCATGGCTTACAGCCACCTGTAACTGGCTTCTGAGGGCCCGCTGCACTCTTGAGCAAAACTCATACTCAGACACGTTAAAAGTAATAACGTGAAAATAGCCTGGTGGTGATGGCGCACACCTTTCATCCCAGCACTTGGGAGGCAGAGGCAGGTGGATTGCTGTGAGTTTGAGGTCAGCCTGGTCTACAAAAGCAAGTCCAGGACAGTCAAGGCTACACAGAGAAACCTTGTCTCGAAAAACCAAAAAGGAAAAAAAAATTAAATAAAATGAAAATAAGCAAAAATAACAACCAAGCCAACCCAGAATTTGGGGCTTCACACGGCACAGTTTAGGAATCCGTAAAATTTTGAAAGTATGATCAAATAACAGGTTGGTTGAGGATATGTGAGGGTGAGCTATTGATTCAGCACAGGTTATTGAGCCCTGACTTAAACTGACACTTAGCTTAGACTTGTTTTCTTAGAGAACATCAGTCAGACATATTTGGACACCGTTCTCTGGGTGTGTGTTAGTTACATGTCTGTGTAAAGGCATTTGTACGAAGGGAAGACTGCCATTGCCTCAGAAAGTCAGGAGATCTCTGTAAGGAAGATACATTTGAACTTTGCGCTGAAGGTTAAGCAGGAGCTTTGCACAATAAGGCTTTTGAGTTGGAGAGAACAGCCTTTGCAGAGGCGTAAAGTGTGAAGGGAAACACGCAACATGGCGTTTATGTGGGGGTCAGAAATTCATCCAAAATAAGGTGTGTGTTGGGGAATTGTCTGGAGGTAGGATTGAAAAGAGGGCAGGGAAGCCACGGAAAGTTTTGTTTTGTTTTTTTGGTTTTTTCAAGACAGGGTTTCTCTGTGTAGCCTTGGCTTTCCTGGACTCGCTTTGTAGACCAGGCTGGCCTCGAACTCACAGCGATCCACCTGCCTCTGCCTCCCAAGTGCTGGGATTAAAGGTGTGCGCCACCACTGCCCAGCTGGGGACTCAGTATCCTTAACAGCTGAGCCATCCATCTGTCCAGCCCTGAAACCTTTAAAGAGAGTGACAGAGTGAAGATTAAAAAAGTAGATAATGAAAGGCAAGACTAGAGTCGTTATAGTTGAGTAAGAATTAGACTACCTTGGTTGTGGTAAGGACAAGAACAGAGTGAATTCTAGAAACACTTCTGAGATAGCTGAAACATGACTGGGAAGAGTGGACGGAGGTTTCAGGAATGGGGTGAAGGAGCCAAGATGTCTGTATTCTAGGGTCCTGTTCTGGCCTTCAGACTAGGGTCTTGTTCATAATGGGCAAATGCTTTACCACTATTTTATATTCCTGAACAGAGCAGACTTTTAAAGGTTAGGTGGCTCTGGATAGAAGTCACTTGGGATTGTCTGGTGTACTGAGGTCAAGTGGCTTGTGTGATAAACAGGGGCAGTAGGTGTCAGTAGGTAGCTGCAGCTGCAGAGGCCAGTGAGCTAAATAGCGAAGAAGACAGGTGTGGGAAAAGATATTGACAGGGGAAATATTTATTAGGAAGTATCAATATGTGTAGCTTTTTTGTCTTGTTGGTTTTTTTTTTTTAAAGACAGGATCTTACTGTGTAGCCTTAGTGGCCCAAAACTCACTATGTAGACCAGGCTGGCCTCGAACTCACAGAAAAATCCTCCTGTTTATACTTCCTTTTTTTTTTTTTTTTTTTAAAATATGGAACGCGGCACGAATTTGCGCGTCATCCTTGCGCAGGGGCCACTAATCTTCTCTGTATCGTTTCAGTTTTAGTATATGTGCTACCGAAGTGAGCACCTGTTTCTACTTCCAAATGTCAGGTTTAAAAGTGTGCCTAGCGTGATAAGTACTTTTTTCTTTGTTTTGTTTTGTTCGCTTGTTTTTGTTTTTTCAAACCAGGGCCTCTCTTTGTAGCCTTGGCTGTCCTGGACTTACTTCGTAGACCAGGCTGGCCTTAAACTCTTAGCAATCTACCTGCCTCTGCTGGGATTACAGCCCTGATACATCCTTTTATTTTTTATTTTTTTTAACCTAATGGAGGGCTCTCAACAGAGATCATGAGTTTGTAATGTTTTGATATCTTTTGTCTTATACTCTATTAGTTTGAAGTCTATCTGGTTTTTTTTTTTTGTTGTGGTGGTGGTGGGTTTCTCTGTGAGTGCTGGCTGTCTTAGGATTTATGCTATAGACCAGGCTGGTCTCGAACTCAGAGATGTACCTGCCTCTGTCTCTGAGTGCCAGGACTAAAGGTGTGCGCCACCACCACTTGGCTTGTTTGTTTGTTTTTTATAAGACTGGCCTGGAACTAACCTAATGAGCCTTGGGATCCACCTGTCTCTGTGTTCCTCAGTGTGGGGATTATAAGTGTGTGTCACTAAGCCCAGTTTTTCTTATTTCTAATGAAGGTTCTGGATATTAAACTCAGGCCCTCATTCTTGCAAGGCAAACACTTTACCTCTAGATTATTCTCTCAGATCCCCCTCTTTACATTTACGGCATTTGTCTGTCTGTCTGTCTGTCTGTCTGTCTGTCTGTCTGTCTGTCTGTCTGTCTATCTATCTATCTATCTATCTATCTATCTATCTATCGTGTATGTGCATTTATGCATGCATTATTGAGGCCAGAAGAGGATGCTGGGTTCTGCTCTGTCATTCTGCTCTAGTCCCTTGAGGCAGGGTCTTCCACTGACTCTGGACTGGCCGTCAGCAGTCTCCATGATCTTTCTCACTTTGTCCTTCACAGTGCTGGCTTATAGCTTTGTGTGTAGCCTCACCTAGCTTTTTTTGTTTTTTTGAGACAGGTTTTCTCTGTGTAGTCCTGGCTGTCCTGTACGTGCTTTGTAGACCAGGCTGGCTTTGTACTCACAGAGATCCGCCTGCCTCTGCCCTGAGTGCTGGGATCACAGGTGTCTGCCACCATGCCTGGTTTGTTAGCTTGCTGTTTGAAGCAGTGTCTCTTGTAATCTAGATTGCTTGTCAAATTTGTTACATGAGGATATGGACCTTGAACTGTTTTTTCTTTTTTCTTTTTCTTTTTCATAGACCAGGCTGGCCTTGAACTCACAGTGATCCACCTGCCTCTGCCTCCTAATACTGGGATTACAGGCATGCACCACTACACCCAGCTCTGAACTTAAAAAAAAATTTATGTCTATGTATGTGTGTGTGTGTGTCTGTGTGTCTGTGTATGTGCCCAAGGAAGGAGAGAGAGGTATCAACTTCTTGACTCTGGAGCTCTAGGCAGATGTGAGGTACCTGATGTGGGTGCTGTGTTTTGAACTTGGGCCCTCTACAAGTACAACATACTCTTTTTGTTGTTGTTGTTTTTTTTTGAGACAGGGTATCTCTGTGTAGCCTTGGCTGTCCTGGACTCACTGTGTAGACCAGGCTGGCCTCAAACTCACAGTGATCCACCTGCTCGTGCCTCTGCCTCCCGAGTGCTGGGATTACAGGCGTGAGCCACCACGCCTGGCTCTGAACAATGTGCTCTTAAAACTGAGCCATTTCTCAGCCTTAGACCTTGAATTTATGATCCTCATGTTTCTATGTCTATAGTACACAAGCATGCCCACCTTTTTTTTTTTTTTTTTTTTTAAGATTTATTTATTTATTATGGATACAATGTTCAGCCTGCTTGTGCCCACCAGAAGAGGGCACCAGATCTCATTATAGATGGTTGTGAGCCTTCATGTGGTTGCTAGGAATTGAACTCAGGACCTCTGAAAGATCAGCCAGGGCTCTTAACCTCTGAGCCATATTTCCAGCCTGCATGTCCACCTTTTAAAGTTTTATTTATTTATTTATTTTTTGGAACAGGTTTTTCTATGTAGCACTGGCTTTCCTGGAACTTGTGTAGACTAGGCTGCCTGCTTTTGCTTCCTGAGTGCTGGGATTAAAGGCTTCTTTCACGATGGCTGGGCCTTTATAAGGTCTTAATATTATTACACTTGCAAGAATTCAGTTGTTGGACAGCCAAGGCTACACAGAGAAACCCTGTCTCAAAAAACCAAAACCCAAGCCAAAACAAAACAAAAAACCCCCAAAACCAATTCAGTTGTCTTTTAAGACTGCATTTAACTTTGGACTTACTTTAAGATTATGTAGTCTCTCTCCCCTTTATTTATTTATTTTGGGTGTTTTTTTTTTTTTTTTTTTTTGATTTTTTGAGACAAGGTTTCTCTGTGTAGCCTTGACTGTCTTGGACTTGCTTTGTAGATCAGGCTGGCCTCATACTCACAGTGATCCGCCTCCTTCTGCCTCCTAAGTGCTGGGATTAAAGGTGTGCGCCACCATGCCTGGCTTTATTTTTATTTTATGTTCATTATGTTTTACCTGCATTTATGTCTGTGTGAGGGTGTCAGAAGCCATGGAAATGGAGTTAAAGACAGGTGGGAACTGCCATGTGGGTGCTGGGAATTGAATCCAGGTCTTCTGGAAGAGCAGCCAATGCTCTTAACCACTGAGCTGTTTCTTCAGCCCTCTGGACTCGCTTTGTGGGCCAGGCTGACCTGGAACTCACATATCCGCTGCCTCTGCCTCCTGAGTGCTGGGATTAAAGGTGTGTGCATCACTACGCCCAGTGTGGTTTCTTCTGTACTATTCACTCTTTCATTTTTTTCTCCCAGCATTAGAAATAGACCAGCGCTTGACGCATGCTAGGCAAGCACATTTCCACTGATCTCTAGGTGGTTGCTATTAATGAACTTGCACAGTTTAAGAGAAAGGAAGTGAGAAGATTAGCCTTGTATTGTTTGAGGAAGGCCAGCCTACGTCTTGTGTAAGATACTTGAGGGAGATTCTGAGGTGGTTATGTTTATATAAACCCCTCTTTTTTATTTATTAATTTTTTTGTTTTGAGGCTGACCTGGAACTCAGAGATCCACCTGTCTCTGTCTCCCAAGTGCTGGAATTAACGCCCAGTTTATATATAAATCTCTTTATTTATGTTGTTAGTTTGGACAGTTTAGTAAGTCCCGTCTGTCTGTCTACCTTTCTGAATCTTGGACACAGCACCTTACTGATGAGCTAAATTCTTAGCCCTAATTCACTTCTTTGAAGATAGCTCACCTGTGGCTGTCCTGGACTGGCTGGCTTTGAACTCAGAGATCCTCCTGATTCTTACCTCCCAAGTGCTGGAATTAAAGGTTGTACCACTGGGGCGCCGGGCGTGGTGGCGCACGCCTTTAATCCCAGCACTTGGGAGGCAGAGGCAGGCGGATCGCTGTGAGTTCGAGGCCAGCCTGGACTACAAAGTGAGTCCAGGACAGTCAAGGCTACACAGAGAGACCCTGTCTCGAAAAACCAAAAAAAAAAAAGGTTGTACCACTGGCTGCTTCTGTGTATTTTATTTCATTTTGTGTTATGTGTGTGAGTACTTGTGCCATGGCATGCATGTGGAGGTCAGAGGACAACTTTCTGGGCTTGGTTTTTACCTCCTACCCTGTGGGTCCCTCAAGTTGAACTCAGGTCATCAGCGTTGGCAGTAGCCACCTTTCCCCACTCAGCCATCTTGCCATCAATCCCCTACTTCTGCTTTTAAAAACAAACTCGGGCTGGAGAGATGGCTCAGAGGTTAAGAGCATTGCCCGCTCTTCCAAAGGTCCTGAGTTCAATTCCCAGCAACCACATGGTGGCTCACAACCATCTATAATGAGATCTGGTGCCCTCTTCTGGCCTGCAGGTGTACATGCAGGCAAAACAATGTGTACTTAATAAATAAATCTTTAAAAAATAAATAAAAATAAAAACAAACTAAACACAGCCTGACGTAAAGCACTTTGTAGCACACACAGAATTTGAACATGGCATATATTGGCTCATGTGCTTCATCAGCCTGCTTCTGTCCTCATCTAGAAACTAGAGATGGCGATTTTCAAGAGCTGGCTTGAATTAGTGGACTTTTTTGGATAAACTGGGAATTTTGATCTTATAGTTTAGTTTGGATTTAGAGTTAAAACTTTTAGGTCTGAAGATGTATGCAGTTCAGTTGTAGAGTGCTTGTGCATGTTCAGAGTCCTGAATTCAGTGTTAAGCATTGCACACTCACTACCTAAGGTTACAACTCACCCAGTCTGATTTTTTTCTCCTGGTTTTTTGAGACAGGGTTTCTCTTTGTAGCCTTGGCTGTCCTGGACTCACTTATAGATCAGGCTGGCCTCGAACTCACAAAGATCCACCTGCCTCTGCCTCCCAAGTGCTGGGATTAAAGGCGTGCACCACCCTACCCAGCTTCCAGTCTGCTTTTTAATCATTTACTATTCCTAGCATCTGCTTTTCTGCATGCACAAGACAGTCTTTTAAAATATACTTGAATTATGCATATTTTATTTAGTATGTATGCGTTCCTGCCTGTGGGTGCATTCATGCTGTGATGTCCATGTGGCGGTCAGAAGACACCTGGTGGGTCTTCACCATGTGGATGCTGGGGCCCAACTCAGGACATCAGGCTTTATTGCAGGTGCCTTTACTGCTGAGCCATCTCCTGACTCTAACCAGAAAGGAATATTCAGTGTCTTTACTATTTGCCAGCTGTGTTATTTTGGGCAAAGTAAAATTCAAATAAAATTATGACAGCAGTACTTGTTTTATCTGATTATTCTAAAGGATAAATGCAGGGTATTTAAAGTACAAAAAATAGTGCCAAGTGAATAGTAGTTTCTCAGTAGTGTTGTGTGTTAGCGTATATCACCTCCCACAAAACGGAAGCAGTGCTCTGAAGATAAAGAGGAGTGACTGAAGAATTCCACATCCAAGAATTAAAAGAACACTGATAGATTGAAAGGAGTTTTCTGTCCTCTCTCAATGAAGGATTTCAGGGAGATAGCTTCGAGAATTGCAGGCCTGGGCCAGGCATGGTGGCGCACACCTTTAATCCCAGCACTTGGGAGGCAGAGGCTGGCAGATTGCTGGGAGTTTGAGGGCAGCCCAGTCAACAAAGCGAGTCTAGGACACCAAGGCTACACAGAGACACCCTGTCCTGGAAAAACCAAAAATAAAAAAATTAAAAAAAGAATTGTAGACCTGAACTGGGTAGTGGTGGAGCATGCCTTTAATCTCAGCACACAGGAAGCAGAGGCAGGTAGATCTCTGTGACTTGAGGATAGCCTGGTCTACAGAGTGAGTTCCAGGACACCCAGGGCTACAGAGCAACCATGTCTCAACACCCCATCCCTCCCAAACAAAATCCAAATAAAACAAACAAACAAAAAGAACGCAGGTCCACTCTGTTTTCTTTCTTTCTTTCTTTCTTTCTTTCTTTTTTTTTTTTGAGACAGGCTCTCTCTGTGTAGCCTTGGCTGTCCTAGACTCACTTTGTAGACCAGGCTGGCCTCGAACTCACAGCGATCTGCCTGCCTCTGCCTCCCAAGTGCTGGGATTAAAGGCGTGCGCCACCACCGCCCGGCTCTTTTTTTTTAAAATACTTTTTTTTGTTAATTTATTCATATTACATCTCAACTGTTACCCCATCCCTTGTTTCCTCCCGTTCCTCACTCCCTCCCGCTTTCATCCTATTCCCCTCCCCTATGACTATGACTGAGGGGGACCCCCTCCCTTTATATGGTCATAGGGTATCAAGTCTCTTATTGATAGCCTGCTATCCTTCCTCTGAGTGTGTTTTCATTTTGAAGAAGGAGTTGGAGTAACTAGCAGTAAAAATTTGACTGGTTAGCCTAGTTGGGTGCAGCCTGGTGTGAATAGCAGTAGAGGTGGAGTAAAGCAGACGGAGTTCCATACTTGGGCTGGAAGTGGGGTACCTGTTGTCTGTGCGAGTAAGAGAACCTGTGCCAGGAATCATATGGAAGTAAGCTAAGTCCTTAGGCTTTCAGATGGGAGGGTAGCATGAAAAGAAGAGTTGAGTGGAGGTAGAAAAGCCTAGTTTCTTTTTCTCTCTGTCTTTCTCTCTCTCTCTCTCTCTCTCTCTCTCTCTCTCTCTCTCTCTCTCTTTGTTTCTTTCTTTTCCGAGGCTGGATTTCTCTGTGTAACAGCTCTAGCTGTCCTGGAACTCTCTCTGTAGACCAGGCTGGCCTTGAACTCACAGAGATCCTCCTGCCTCTGCCTTCCAAGTGCTGGGATTAAAGGCTTGTGCCACCACCACCTGGCTGCCTACATTTTCTTAGTGATGTGTGTGGTGGATCTTCAGAAGAGTATAGGAAGCAGATAACTAAATTTTTTTTCTTCAGTGTTAGGAATAGAATCCAGGACCTCTCTGGAATGGGGAGTAGCCAGGCAAAGGCTCCTACAGGCCTGGCTCTGCCTTACACACTCCCTCCAACACCTTCTGATTGGTTTAGTAAAGAGCTGAACAGCCTATAGCAAAGGCAGAAGAGCATAGGCAGAACTTGCGGGCACAGATAGGAACTCTGTGATGGAATCAAGCATTGGAGAGTCCCTAGCCAGACAGAGAAAGGAAGAGGTGCCAGAGCTGACACAAAGAGGTCAAGGACACACGGCAGAGCACAGGTTGGTATAAAGGGTTAATTTACATTATAAGAGCTAGCTGGAAACAAGCCTAAGCTAAGGCCAAGCTTTCATTATTAACAAAATGTCTCCGTGTCATTATTCAGGAGCTGGTGGTCCAAGAAAGACCTGTTTCAATCGGCACACCTTGCTTAGGGCAGTATTTCAAATTTAGGCAGCTTCAGGTTATAAAGAAGAGAGAGGGTCGGATGTGGTGGCGCACGCCTTTAATCCCAGCACTTGGAAGGCAGAGGCTGGCGGATCTCTGTGAGTTCGAGGCCAGCCTGGTCTACAAAGTGAGTCAAGGCTACACAGAGAAACCCTGTCTCCAAAAACAAAAACAAAAACAAACAAGAGAAAAATGAAATGAAATGAAATTCAGTTATGTAACTCAGAGCACTTGTCTATAATGTGCAAGGCCCTCCATAAAACAAACACAAACAACTTAGGAAGAAAAAAATCACTTCTTCAATAACCTTTACAGCAACTTTTCAAAAAGGCACCGCCTATAAATTGAATGTGGTGGCGCATGTCTGTCACACCAGCGTTTGGGAGGCAGAGGCAGAGGCAGGTGGATCTTTGTGAGGCTGGCCTGGTTTACCAAGTGCAGGACAGCCAAGGTTACACAGGGAAATGCTGTCTTGAAAAACCAAAAAAAAGAAAAAAAAGAAAAAGAAAAAAGAAAAAAAAGGATCTCCTGATCTAAGGTTCCAGGGTTTCTGTCTGAATACGTTGTATACGTTAATATGTTCAGATCTTGGGGTCTCTTGCGCCCGACTTTCCCTCAATCTTTAATGCTCTTTGCACGGGTTCAGGGGGGTGGGTTCTGTCTGTTATTTAAGCCTTGTCTCGCTTTCTCATTGAGACCCTCTTGAATCTCCTGACGTAGTCCCTTAGGCAAATTGGCCTTCAGAGCACTTGCAGTTGTCTTAGCTTGTTTTTCCTCTTTTGGATGAAAATTCTATCCTTATGTATCTTTTTATTCTGTTCTCTGCTGCATCCCTGGTCTCTGACACCTAAAGGATGCTTGCTATATATTTGTTGAATGAATAAATGACTGAGTCCTCTGTGCATATATTTTACTGTCTAAATCATGGGTACGTTCACCCTTATTGTTTCTCCTTCTTTCCTATTTATTTACCTTTACTTAGTTTGTGGTGACAGGGATTGAACCCAGGGCCTCACACATGTCAGGCAAGGCAAGTACCACTAAGCCACAGTTTTTGTCTGTCTGTCTGTCTGTCTGTCTGTCTGTCTGTCTGTCTGTCTGTCTCTTTTGTTTTTTTTGAGACAGGGTCTCTCTGTGTAGCCTGGGTTGTCCTAGACTCGCTTTGTAGACCAGGCTGGCCTCGAACTCACATCGATCCACCTGCCTCTGCCTCCCGAGTGCTGGGACTAAAGGCTGCGCCACCACGCCTGGGGCTAGTTCTAGTCTCTCTTTAGAAAGTTTTGCTTTAGCTTTTTTTTGTTATATGATTGAGGTATTTTAGGACATCTTTCTTTCTTTCTTTCAACACTTTTCTTCACATTTCTTTAAAGTAGGTTTGTTTGTTTGTTTTACCCAGCTAAATTTTTTTTTTCTGGGGTGGTGGTGGTAGGTTTGGAGTTTAATCATGGTTTTTTTGTAGTCTGGGTTGGCCTCAAGTCGTTTGGAACCTGATACCTTCTACCAACTAAGTCACATCTCTGGCCCCACGATACTTTTTTTTTTTTAATTTAAAAGTTTCAAGCTGGGTGTGGTGGCGCACGCCTGTAATCCCAGCACTACGAAGCTACCTTCCTACCTACCTATGTGTGTGTCTGGTGCCTGAAGAATCCAGAAGAGGGCGTAGGATCTTTTTGAGACAGGAGTTATAGATGGTTGTGAGCTGCCATGTGAGTGCTGGGTATTGAACATGTGCCCTCTGAAAGAGCAACCAGTGTTCCGAACTGCTGAGCCATCTCTTTGGCCCCAAGATAAGTTATTTAAAGTTTAAATTTAATTTTTGAGATCCAAATAAAAACTTGTGAGAATTTTACACTTCTTATTTTGTTTTTGGAGACAGGGTTTCTCTGTGTAGCCTTGGCTGGCCTACACCTGTGTAGACCAGACTGGCCTCAAAATCACAGCTATCCGCCTGCTTCTGCCTCCCAAGTGCTAGGATTAAAGCCGTGTGCCACCACACCTGGCTGAATTTTACACTTCTTAAAGCCTCTCACTCCAAAACCCTAGTTTGCTGAATTCCATGGTGGAGTTTGAGTGCTGATAGGAGGGGGCTTTATGTTCTCAGTGTCAAGATGCTTCTCTGGCAGTTTGCTGGGCAAATTACGCTGCCTTCGTGATGACAGACACCTGAGTCGAGACCTTTGGCTGTTTTTCTTCTCAGCTCAAATGGAAGGAGAATGAGGAGAATAATTTCTTTGGATTGGAATTATTTTCCTCTTCCTCTTTTATTACCTTTTGCTTATTAAAAAGTATTGATCCTGAAATAGAGAGTTTATTAGCTTTGGAGTGGACATTGATTAGCTGTAACCCCATTGTAGACGCTCATAGGGAAATGTTTGTAAACAAGAGCTTGGAACTTGTGGTTCTTGAAGGTCCTGCTAATCAACTCTTGAAGTTGAATACGAGATCTGTAACTATTGCAAGTAGATTTGCATTGTTTATGTTTTTTTTTTTTTAAACTAGGACTCTCTTGATTCCCAGTTTATTTCCCCTAGATAAGGCTGTCCTCCTCTTGACAACTTGGTTAAGTCACACAGGACTATTTTGACCAGGAACTGTATTTCATGCTTTAAGACAAAGCTGTGATTAATATAATGGAAATTGTCTGAGTCTTCTGTTTTTTTCTTCTCAGTTTTCTCTAGATTATAATAGAACTTGAAAGCTTAGTAAAATAACAGATAGGTCTTAGCTACAATTTTAGGTCTGACCTAGAACTTTATTTTATTATCTTATTTTTAAAAATAATTTATTTAATTTTATTTTGTGTGCATTGGTGTGAGGGTATCAGATCACCTGGAACTGGAGCTACAGACAGTGGTGAGCTGCCATGTGGGTGCTGGGACCTGAACCTGGGTCCGCTGAAAGAGTAGCCTGTGCTCTTAACTACTGAGCCATCTCGCCAGCTCCTCCAGAACTTTTTTTTAAATTGCTGCTGGTACTGTTAAACTCAGCACCTGTGTATACCAGGCTGGCCTTTAACTTGCTGTTACTGAGAATGATCATGAATTCTTCATTTTTCTATTGCTATCTCTCTAGAGGAAGAATTCTGAAGGTGTGTCACTGTGCCTGGGGTTTTGTTTTGTTTGTTGAGACAGAGTCTCATTCTGTAGTCCAAGCTGGCTTTGACTTTTATTTTCATGATATATTTTTCTTTTTTATATGTGGGTACTTTGCCTGCTGTATGTCTATGTACCAAGTGTGGTTGGTGTTCACAGAGGCCAGAGGATGCCATCAGATTCCCTGGAACCAGAGTTACAGATTGTTATGAGCTGCCATGTGGGTGCTGGGAATCGAACCCTGTGTCCTCTGGAAGAGCAGCCAATACTCCAGCCCCAGCCTTGAACTCTTTTTGTTTGTTTGTTTGTTTTTTGAGACAGTGTTTCTCTGTGTGTAGCCCTGGCTGTCTTGGAATCACTGTGTAGACCAGGTTGGCCTTGAACTCACAGAGATCCTTTGTCTCTGCCTCTGAGTGCAGGGATTAAAAGTGTGCACGGTCACCACCTGGTTACCAGCTTTGAAATCTTTAACAGTCCTCCTGCCTTAGCGTCTGAGGTGTAATACTACAGGTGCAAGCCATCACATCTCATGAGAACTTTACTTTTATTACATTTATTTGTGTGGGTGCGTGTGACACATGCTGTTTGTATGGAGGTCAGAGGACCATTTGGGATTTGGTTCCTCTTCTACCATGTGGGATCCTGGGATAAAAGTAAGGCTGTCAGGCTTGGTAGTAAGCGCCTTTACCCACCGAACCATATCATCTGCCCATCTGGCCAGGATTTTGAAACAGGATCTCCCTATGTAGTTTAGGCTAGCCTGGAACTTCCTATATATATTTCAGGCTGAATTGAATTATAAGCGTACAATGCTATGTCTGACCAGATGAATGACTTTTGAGAAGTATTTCTGTTTATTTCAGAAGAATTGGTAAGCAAAGTTCCATGAGCCAACTGGTTTTTGGTTTTTTGAGGGTTTCTCTGTGTAGCCTTGGCTGTCCTCGATTATCTTTGTAGACCAGGCTGGCCTCAAACTCACAGTGATCCGCCTGCCTCTGCCTCCCAAGTGCTGGTGTTAAAGGCGTGTGCCACCACCGCCCGGCGAGCCAACTGTTTCTAAGAGAAGTATATGATGTAGTTAGTTCTTATGCTAAAGGTGCTTCATAGCAGCTTGGAGAAGTTATCTGTGCTTGGTGTACATGGTCAAAGGTAGGAATCTCCCTTTCTGGCTGATGTAATCGGGCAAGATGATATCTAAAGTAGAGGCTTTGTACTGCTGGGCGCATCTCTTATTTAAGTAGAATTGTGGATTTGAGAGGTGGTGTATATTTTCAAAATTTGTTTTACAGAATTAGTTCAATGGATTTGGATTTATCTAGAAATAAAATCAGGCTTTTCCCTAGTACCCACCATGTTGTTTTTAAAATTACATGTATTATCAGTACTCCTGGCTAGCGATCAATTAAGACATAGAAACTTGTTACATTTTAAAATAGCCTTAGTTAACCTGGGGCAGGGCAGATATCAGTCCTCTAAACTACCTCCCATAGTGGGGCAGGCATGGAATCCCTGCCTCAATCCCATGCCGTCTGTTTCTAATAACTTCTATCAAGTTATCTCCCATCCATAATCCCAAACACTTGCTAATGTTCTTTATCTGGGCGGGATTCTCCATCCACGCCAGCCTTGTGCGTCTCCTCCATCTGACCCATGGCGGCCTTCCTCTCTTCTCTTCAGGTCTCTGTCCTTTCTCCTGGTGGTGTTCTCTCTTCTTCACAGAATTCCTCTCTCTCTTAGTGCCCCCCCACCCCCACCCCCATCTCCCTTTCCCTGCCCAAGTGGGATAGCTTTTTATTAAGCAAAAGGTGGGTTAGACAGCAAGCAGTAATTAGCATCAAAATACATCAGACCATCCCCCAACACCCCTGCTTGTTGTTTGTGGGCTTAGATTTCTTACACAGAGTTTAGGATTTAAGAGAGAGGGAACTTGGCTAATAAATCAGAGACTGAGGGGATATGTGTAAATCTGCACTGGAGTCCCGTGGGATTTCAAGTCTCAGTTGAAAAAAAATTAAGGGTTCCTTGAAGTAAGATGTGAAGACTTGGGCATGATTTTAGAACTGAAAAATAGGTTCAAGTTTGATCTACAATGGTATTAGAAATATTTTCAATTAAGTCTTGAAAGCGGTATATTAGTATTTTGAAATCAGATTTATTTTGGCTTCTTGACTGCTGTCTTCTGCCGAGTCTCTTTGCAGAGGGATTTCTGAAGACAGTCAAGTGCAGTGTGATTTACGAGGCAGTGAAGGCCAAGAGCTTCACAGTGCTTAGGGCCTGTTTACTCAGGGAAGTCGATGGAGCACAGTCTGTAGTGCACTTTCTGCCCTAATGGTCCTCAGCGCGATCAATATTTGAAATTTAGCTTCACCGTCGCTCCGTGGGTAGTGTGCACTTTGCACCCTTGCTTCTTTTATCTTCAAATATGTCGCCAGATTTATTATATATGGAGCTAGTTATTATACTTTGCTGTTTGGTTTTAGATCAGCTTTAAGCTTTATCCACTGGCTCACTTTAAAAATTTAGAATGTATTGTGCTATAGGTCAAGTACTATTTTAAGTCTTGATATGACTTGGTCGGGGGAAGGAGTAATTGGACTAATGTATAAGATCTGTAACAGTTATTTATCACTTCGTCCTAAAAATACTCTCCTTGAAAGATACTTGAGTAGATTCTGTAGTATTCTAAAGTGTCCTGGCACTGCCCCTGCCTCCCCTCCTTCCCTTCCTCCTTTCCTTCTTCCCTTCCTCCCTTTGTTTCTTTCTTCTTTCCTTCTGGTTTTTAAAGACAAGGGTTTCATGTAGCTCCAGTTGGCCTTGAACTCTGTGCAGCTAAGGATGACTTTGAACCCTTAATCTTCTTCCTCTTTCCCTCACTCCAACCCCCCACCCCCCAGTTTCAGACATGTGCCACTAATGCTCTGACTTTTATTTTTTAAATGTGTTTTATTTTTAGAGGCATTTTTGGTTCATAGCAAAATGGAGAGGAATGCATTCTGTGATTCCATACATGCACAGCTTGTCCCGTTGTGGACTTGTTACAGAGTTACAGTTGATAAAGCTACATTGACCTGCACATCATTAGTACTGGGTCCATGTTTGCATTAGATATTTTTTGGTTTTTTTTTTCAGGACAGGGTCTCTGTAACCTTGGCTGTCCAGGACTTGCTTTGTGGACCAGGCTGGCCTTGGACTCAGAGATCTGCCTGCCTTTACCTCCCTGAGTGCTGGGATTAAAGGTGTGTGGCACCGCGCTTCACATGTTAGGTATAGTCTTGGTGCTAGCTGGTCTGTGGGTTTGAGCAAGTCATCTCGACGTATTTCTTCTATTATATGTTCACTGTCCTAAAATGTGTCTCACCCTACCCCACAGGTTCTCTAGCCATGGCACAAGTAGAGAAACGGGGAGGCTTGCTCCGGAAATCTTCAGCCTCCAAAAAGCCACTAAAGGAGAAAGTGGTGCTGATGTATGATGAGATTTTCATGGTAAGGCCTGGAGTCCTGTTATACTGCACAGTTACATTGACTCTTTCTTTCTTTCTTTTTTTTTTTTTTTAAGATTTATTTATTTATTTATTATGTATACAGTGCTCTGCCTGCATATACACCTGCAGGCCAGAAGAGGGCACCAGACCTCATTATAGATGGTTGTGAGCCACCACGTAGTTGCTGGGACTAGAACTCAGGTCCTTTGGAAGAGCAGACAGTGCTCTTAACCTCTGAGCCATCTCTCCAGCCCGACTCTTTGTTTCTTGAAAAATATTTTAAGATTGTGTTTATTTGTTTGTTATTCTGTTGAGTACATATATATGTGTTTGAGCAAGAGTGCAGGGGAATACAAGCCATGGTGCGTGCATGGAGTCAGAAGATACTTGCAACAGCCCTCCCACTATTTAAATTCTGAGGATTGAACACAGGTCATCAGGCTTGGCTCCTTTACTCATTGAGTCATCTGGCTTGCCCTTTGTTTTTAGTCAAGAGTCTTGCTATGTAGTTCAGGCTGGCTTGGAACTCACCATGTAGATCAGTTTGTCCTTGAACTTACAGAGATCATCCTGCCACTGCAGTTACAGGAATGAACTACCACAGCTAACTTTGCCTCTTCAGTTTTTTTTTTAATTTATTATGTATACAGTGCACATTATATCACATTATAGATGGTTGCGAGCCACCATGTGGTTGCTGGGAATTGAACTCAGGACCTCTGGAAGAGCAGTCAGCGCTCTCAACCACTGAGCCATCTCTCCAGCCCCCACCTCTTCAGTTTTGTAGTCCAAATAATCTTTTTTTTAAACTATAACTTAATTGATTTTATTTTATGTACACTGGTGCATTGCTTACATGTATGTCTGTGTGAGGGTGTTGGATCCCTGGGACTGGAGTTAATTGAGCTGCTATGTGGGTGCTGAGAAATGAACCCAGGTCCTCTGGAGGAGCAGCCCGTGCTCTTAATTGGTTTTTTTTTTTTTTTAAGATTTATTTATTATGTATACAGATTTCATTATAGATGGTTGTGAGCCAACATGTGGTTGCTGGGAATTGAACTCATGACCTTTGGAAGAACAGTCAGTGCTCTTAACCTCCGAGCCATCTCTCCAGCCCTACCGTGCTCTTAATTGTTGAGCCTCCTTTCTAGCCCTCCTAAGTAATCTTTTTTTTTTTCTCCTAAGTATTTTTTTTTTTTTTTTTTTTTTTGGTTTTTCGAGACAGGGTTTCTCTGTGTAGCCTTGACTGTCCTGGACTCACTTTGTAGACCAGGCTGGCCTCGAACTCACAGCGATCCGCCTGCCTCTGCCTCCCGAGCGCTGGGATTAAAGGCGTGCACCACCACGCCCGGTCTTCTCCTAAGTAATCTTAATCAGAAACAATCTTACTGGGGCTAGAGAGATGGCTTAGTGGATAAACGGCTTGTTGTGTATGTATGTCTTCTATTATGGTATATATGTTCACTGTCCTAAAATGTGTCTCACCAACCCACAGGTTCTCTAGCCATGGCACAAGGAGGACCAGAGGTCTGATCCCTAGCACCCATTTAACAACAGCTCACCTGTTATCCCAGTGCTCACAGACAGAGACAGGGGATCTCCTGGGCACGATGGCTAGCTGGATGAGCCAAGGCAGTGATGTCTGCGCTGAAGACCCTGCCTCAGTAAATAGAGAGTGATTGAAGAAGACACAGGACATCTGCCTTTGACTTCCACAGACACATTCACACATGCAAGCTAGAATACTTGTATTCCACCTAAATGTGGATATGCTTACATGTATGAACATTAGATGCTACCCCCCAACAACCAAGTTTGAGGTCAGCCTGGGCTACATAATAAGTTACAGCTTTTTGTGGGCTACAGAATGGGAACCCTGCTCAAAACACAAGCAATAACAACAACAACGATCAAGTATAGGCTCACCTGGGTTTGATGCCTCAGCACCCTGTAAAAGTGGACATGGTAGTGCATACTTGAAATCCCGCTTGGGAGGTAGAAGGATCAGAAGTTCAAGATTACCCTCTGCTGCATAGTAAGTTCAAGTCCAGCAGGAGAACTCGAGGACTGATAGTGAGCTAGCTCTCATAGGAGAGATTTGTCATCATATATTGATTATTAATGCTTATTACTATTATTATTTTTGAGATGGCCTCACATAGCCCAGGCTTGGCCTCAAACTTATTATGTAGCCAAGGATGGCATTGAACGCCTGATCCTTCTCTTTCCACCTTCCAGATGCTGAGAGCTTGTGGGTTGTTGCCAGGATCTAGGTAAAACAGTTGAAATGAAGGAGTCTAGGAATTATTATTATTATTTCTCCTCCTCCTTCCCCTTTTTCTTCCTCCTCCTCTTCTTCCTCCCTCTTTTGGCTTTTTTCTTTCTTTCTTTCTTCTTCTCCTTCTTTTTTTCTTTTCTTTTTTTTTTTTTTTTTGAGACAGGATTTCTCTGTGTAACAGCTCTGGCTGGCCTTGAACTCAGAGATTCACCTGCCTCTGCCTCCCAAGTTCTGGGATTAAAGGCATGCGCCACCACCACCCAGCTTTTCTTTCTTTCTTTTTTTCTTTCTTTCTTTCTTTTTTTCTTTCTTTCTTTCTTTCTTTTTTTAAAAAAAAGATTTATTTATTTATTTACTTTGTATACAATGTTGTGTCTGCATGTACACCTGTAGGCCAGAAGAGGCCACCAGATCACAGTGTAGATGGTTGTGAGCTGCCATGTGGTTGCTAAGAATTGAACTCTGGACCTCTGGAAGTGCAGCCAGTGCTCTTAACCTTTGAGCTATCTTGCCAGTCCCACTCTTTTGGCTTTTCAAGATAGAGTTTCTCTATGTAGCTCTGGCTGTCCTGAAACTCACCATGTAGACCAGGCTGGCCTTGAACTCAGAGATCCACCTGCCTCTGCCTCCCAAGTGCTTGGATTAAAGGCATGTGCTACCACTGCCTGTCTTGGATTTTCTTTCTTTCTTTCTTTCTTTCTTTCTTTCTTTCTTCCTTCCTTCCTTCCTTCCTTCCTTCCTTCCTTTCTTTCTTTTTCTTACATAATTTAAAGATCCTTTTTTAAATGATAGGTGTCTTATGAAATTCTTTTTGTGCCCTGAATTCTACAAGTTCAGTTTCAGATATTTAAAAAGATGCATTGTTAGCCAGGTGTGGTGCGCCAGCCTTTAATCCCTCTTGGGAGGCAGAGGCAGGTGGATCTCTGTGAGTTCGAGGCCAGCCTGGTCTACAGAGTGAGTCTAGGACAGTTAAGGCTGTTATACAGAGAAACCTTGTCTGGAAAAATAAAAAAAGAAAGAGAAGTATTTATTTATTTATCTTTGGTTTTTCGAGACAAGGTTTCTCCCTGTAGCCTTGGCTGTCCTGGACTCGCTTTGAAGACCAGGAAGACCTCGAACTCAGCGATCTGCCTGCCTCTGCCTCCTGAGTGCTGAGATTAAAGGTGTGTGCCACCATGCCCTGCCAAAAGAGAAGCATTTAATGGAAGACTTTTGAGCTATTGTTTTACTTTCGGTGTAGAGAATATGTATTCACACACAGTGCCTACAGAAAACTTTGTTCTCTTTTTCTATCATTGTAGTTTAAGAAAACATTTAAAAAAGTTAAATATGACAAGAAAGTTGACAGTATTTTTGATATTTCTTGAGTTGGCAATGAAGGTGAACATACTCATTTTCTGATTTCAGACGGAGGACCCCAGTAAGTGTAGTCCTCGGTTTTGGGAGGAGCTCTTCCTCATGAAGGTAAATCTGGGTGGCATGGTGGAGTTGTCTGGAGTTGTGTTGTACGTGCTGCGCTGAGAGTCTGCTCGGCCCTGGCTGTCTGCAGGTGAACTTAGAGTATCTGGAAGGCAAGCTGGAGTCTCTGGACGGTGAGGAGTTACTGAAGATCAAGGACAACATTAACTGTCTGTTCCAACACTGCATCCAGGCTCTAGGAGAGGAGCATCCGATCCGAGTGGTCAATGCGCTGCAGGTATGAGCTGGGGGACTGGGGAGGCTTGTCTAAAGGGGAAGGAAATTACAGCCCATGTGTTAGATGCCGGGAGCCTAGGGTTGCCTTTAGGTGTTGGGTTTTGTTTGCCTGCCTGCCTGCCTGCCTGCCTTTTGTTTTTGTTTTTTGAGACAGGGTTTTTCTGTGTAGCCTTGGCTGTCTTGAACTTGCTTGTAGACCAGGCTGGCCTTGAACTCATGTCAATCTGCCTACCTCTGCTTCCCTGAGTCCTGGGATTACAAGTTTGTGCCACTGTGCCTGGTTTATTTATTTATTATTGTTGTTGTTATTATTATTCTCTTTCTTTTCTTTGTTTTTTTAAAATATTTATTTATTTACTACGTATATATATATATATATATATATATATATATATTTTTTTTTTTTTTTGGTTTTTCGAAACAGGGTTTCTCTGTGTAGCCTTGGCTGTCCAAGACTCGCTTTGTAGTCCAGGCTGGCCTCTAACTCACAGCAATCCACCTGCCTCTGCCTTCCGAGTGCTGGGATTAAAGGCGTGCACCACCACACCCGGCTTTACTACGTATATATTGTCCTGACTACACTATATGCCTGGATACCAGAAGAGGGCAGCAGATCTCATTATATATGGTTGTGAGCCACCATGTGGTTACTGGGAATTGAACTCAGGACCTCTGGAGGAGCAGCCAGTGCTGTTAGCCGCTGAACCATCTCTCCAGGCCCTATTATTATTTTTTAATGTATGTATGTGTTTGTGTGTGTGTAGGTCAGAGTTAGGTATCTTCCCCAACTACTTTGTACCTTGTTATTTTTATTTATTAATAAATACTGGGGGTCTGGAGAGCTTGCTTAGCAATTAATAACACTTGTTGCTCTTGCACAGGATCTGGGTTGTTACCAGCACTCACATGGCAGTTGACAGCTGTTTGTAACTCCAGTTCCAGAGGATTCAACAACCTTTTCTGGCCTTCTTTTTTTTTTTCTTTTCTTTGAGACAAGTTTTCTCTGTGTAGCGTTGGCTGTCCTAGACTCGCTTTGTAGACCAGGCTGTCCTCGAACTCACAGTGATCCACCTGCCTCTGCTTCCCGAGTGCTGGGATTAAAGGCGTGTGCCACCACTGCCCGTCGGTTTCTGGCCTTCTTTGGTAGTGGTTTTACGGACATACACACAGGCAAAACATCCATACATATAAACTAGAAAAATCTCTAAAAAGGTTTTTTATTGTGGGGACAAGTTTGGTGGTGCACACCTTTAATCTTAGCCCTTGGGAGGCAGAGGTGGGTGGATTTCTGTGAGGTGGAGGTCTGCTTGATCTATTTAGGGAGTTCCAGGCCAGCTAGGGCCATGTAGTGAGATATTGTCTCAAAACAAACAAAAGCAAAATAAAAACAGAACCGTGTATAATTATGGGGAGTGTACATGCCACACTGCTCATATAGCGACTAGAGGATGGCTGGGTGCTGTTGCTTCTGTGCTTCCACTTGTACCTGGTTGCACGTATTACGCTCAGGTCACCAGGCTCGTAGGACAAGCACTTTACCATCTGAGCCATTTCTCCAGCTGCTCACTTTTTTTCCTCCAGAAGTGGAAGTAGTATGTCTTTATTACTGTCTGTCCTAGTCCCTGGAGTCAGGTTCACCGAACCTAGGGCTCATTTTTTAGCTAGGCTGGGGGCCGCAAAGTCCCATCAATCCTCTTATGTGTTGGCTGTTTTTTTTGGTTGTTGTTTTTGTTATTTTCGTTTGGTTTTTCTAGACAGGGTTTTTCTGTGTAGCCTTGGCTGTCCTGGACTCGCTTTGTAGACCAGGCTGGCCTCGAACTCACAGAGATCTACCTGCCTCTGCCTCCAGAGTGCTAGGATTAAAGGTGTGCACCACCACCGCCTGGCTGGCATTTTCTTGTTTTAAATATATTTTATTTGGGTTCTTATACCACACACCCTTCTCCACCTTAACACCAGATAGGAGAGACAGAAGGAAGTGGGGAAGAGAGGGCATTGAGATCGTTTTATACTACTTCCTGCTGACTAGGAGCATTGAATCCTTGGAGCAAGTTCAGTTTTCATCTTCTCAGGATATCGCCAACTTTTTCTTACTGTCTTTTTTCTAACAACCACTTGACAAACCAGGAGCAGGAACCGGCAGGAGGAACAGCCATGGCCCCTCTGTCTTTTTATACCATCTCTAGAGTCCCTGCAATTAAACTATTTTCTGCTGGCAAATCACACTTTTGCCAGAGCATGCACGAGAGTAATAGTCAGCTGCTGTGGACCATCTGAAGCAGCCCCGTATCCACACCTGGGATTCAAACAAAAACATGTTACATAACATCACTGGGGTTTTTTGTTTGTTTGTTTCTGTTTTTGATATTACTTTATTTTTTCACATATACATTTATATTATTACACATATATACAATAGATTACCTGTAGCAAGAAGAACCATGACACAATCAGGAATTATATAAATGTTGCATTCTTAGTGTTTTGGCTATTTGTATTTGACAGCCTTGAAAAAGACATCTTTCCTATCTTGGTGTAAATTAATTTCCCTCACATATTGTCATTATCAACTTAGAACACCTATATAGACCTAAGAACATTTTAACCCCTAAACAATAAAGCTTCATTGTAAAACTAAGCTATGTGGTTTTCAAGTTCCTCAGAGACTTGACAAGGAATAAACTCGATTATCTGAGTATGCTGGGAGTTGCTTTCCAAATGAAAAGAAGATAGAGACAGTTTTCTACCTGAATAGTCACCCAAAACTCTCTATAATGTTGGAGCATCTTCTTCAGCCTTCTGGCCCAATATTTCTACCTGTATATATGCCTGCATACCAGAGGAGGAAACTGGATCTCCTAATAGATGGTTGTGAGCCATCATGTGGTTGCTGGGATTTGGAGGGAAGAGCAACCAGTGCTCTTAACCTCTGAACCATCTGTCTAGACCCATAACTAGGTTTTTAAAGACACCAAAATAGCTGGGTGCAGTGGCTCTTGCTTGTAATCCCAGCAATCAGGGAGGCAGAGGCAGGTGGATCTTTGTGAGTTAGAGGCCAGCCTGGTGAATTTAGGACAGCCAAGGCTACACAGAGAAACCCTGTCTCAAAAAAAAAAAAAAAAAGACACCGAAATTCTCAGTACCTGTGTGTGTGTGTGTGTGTGTGTGTGTGTGTGTGTGTGTGTGTGTGTGTGTAAGGATGCTCATACACAGGAACCTGTGGAGTCAGAACAACTTGTGGGAGTTGGTTCTTTTGTCAGACTTGTCCCTTTATTCTTCTGCATCCAGCTCGCAGTACTGGGATTACAGGTGTGCTGCTGTTGATTAATTTCTGTATTTTTTGTATGTTAACACTCAGGCTGTTTTCAAACTCAGTATGGGTCAGGCTTGTCAAGATGTAGTTCTGAAGATGCAGTAGGAGGCTGCAGAGTGTACTCCTAGTTTTGAGACTTTTCTAGAAAGAATTCTTTTTCTCATCTCTGCAGACCTTGTGTGCACTTATTCGAGGTGTCCACCAGAAGAATAAATCTACGTCTGGGTTTGACATTATCAACATGCTGATGGGCTTTGACAAAGCGGAACTGTGCATGAAGGTGAGGCATAAGATGTGCTTATGGCTGTGGATAGCTGTCTGACCGCTGTCTGTGAACACTACCCGCAGACAGCATACTAGAAGATTTATATTCAGATTTCTCTTTTTTCTCTTTTGGTTTTTGAGACAGAATCTCTCTGCATAGCTCTAGTTGTTCCTGAACTCACTATGTAGTCCAGGCTGGTTCAAACTTAACAGAGGTCCACCTGCCTCTGCCTCCTGAGCTCTGTGTTTAAAGGTGTGAGCCATCCTGCAAGCTTTATATGGCATTTATGAACTCAGATACAACATGAAAAGTAACAGGATCAGATATTTGGTAGTGCTGGTAATGAGTCCATATTGTTCTGCATGGAAGGCAAGTTTTCTGCTGCCCAGAATCCTTGCTTGCTTTTGTATATTTGATAGAGGGTCTTTTGTAGCTGAGGCTGGTTTTAGACTTACATTACAGATGATGGACCTTTCTAATACATGTATATTCATTTCAGAGTGGATGGATATGTATATGTGTGTGTGTATGTATGTATATATATACACACACACATATATGGACCTTTTCTAATATATATATTCATTTCAGAGTGGATATTATATATATATATATATATATATATATTTTTTTTTTTTTTAAAGATTTATTTATCACGTATGCTGTGTTCTGCCTGCATGCATGCTTGCACACCAGAAGAGGGCACCAGGGAGGCAGAGGCAGGTGGATCGCTGTGAGTTCGAGGCCAACCTGGTCTACAAAGAGAGTCCAGGACAGCCAAGGCTACACAGAGAGACCCTGTCTCGAAAAAACAAAAAAAAAAAAAAAAGAGGGCACCAGATCTCATTATAGATGGTTGTGAGCCACCATGTGGTTGCTGGGAATTGAACTCAGGACCTCCGGAAGAGCAGACAGTGCTCTTGACCTCTGAGCCATCTCTCCAGCTCTGTTGTTTTGTTTTTAAAGAGGATTTTTCTTTGTAGCCCTGGCTGTCCTGGAACTCACTGTGTAGACTAGGCTGGCCTTGAACTCGCAGAACCTGCCTCTGCCTCCCAAGTGCTGGGATTGAAGTGTTCACCACAACCACCTGGCTTGATTTTCCCCCCTAGGCAAGGTTTTTCTGTGTACTGGAACTTGCTCTGTAGACCAGGCTGGCCTCAAACTTGGAGATCTGTCTGCCTCTGCCTCCTGAGTGGTGAGATTAAAGGGGTGCATTGCCATGATTTTTGTTTTGTTTTGTATTGTATTTTTTTGAGACAGGGTTTCTCTGTATAGCCTTGACTGTCCCGTAACTCTGATTTGTAGGCCAGGGTAGCCTCAGACGCACAGAAATCTGCCTGCCTCTGCCTTCCAAAGTGCTGGGATCACAGGCATGTGGCTACGTGCCCGGCTTGGTTTGAATTTTTATATCCACTGTTTGAAACTTTTTTCTTAAAAACTTCTGCTTCTCCTCTTCCTCTTTCCTGCCTCCCACCCCATATTGGGGATTGAACCTAAGGCTTCTTGAATGGTACAAGATAGACAGTAACTCTTTTTTTTTTTTGTTTGACAATAACTCTTAAGACACTATCTTTTGGGGCTGGAGAGATGGCTCAGAGGTTAGAGCACTGACTGCTCTTCCAAAGGTCATGAGTTCAATTCCCAGCAACCACATGGTGGCTCACAGCCATCTCTTCTGGCCTGCAGGCAGAATGCTGTACACATCATAAATAATAAATCTTATAAATAATAAATCTTAAAAAAAGTCACTATCTTTTATTATTTACTTATTTACTATTATTATTAATACTTTCATAATTCACAAATTATATAGTTGATTCTTAAGTTGAATAAATATCATCACTATTAATTTAAAAGCCAGCTTTAATTGCCCCAAAAGAAAAATTATGATTCTTCTGAGTTCTGGGATTATAGATATATGCCTGGATTGAACCCAGGGCCTTGTGAAAGCTAGGCAAGCTTCTGGCAGCAAGCACATTCCCAGGCCTTCCTCATGTACCTTGGAGCATTTTAAAGTCTATCTGGTGTCCCTTTAGAGTGAGAGAGAGAGAGAGAGAGAGAGAGAGAGAGAGAGAGAGAGAGAGAG
>OU015757.1:63654723-63724875 GCA_907169655.1 Acomys percivali | reverse complement strand
GTGTGTGTTTGTGTGTGTGTTATGTGTATGAGCTTTTTTCTGCCTGCATGCATGTATACACCCCATGTGCATACCTGTTGCCCTAGAGTCCAGAAGAAAGTGTTGCATCCCCTGGAACTGGAGTTATAGCTGGCTTTGAACTACCATGTGCTTGCTGGGAACCAAAAACCCAGGTTTTCTGAAAGAGCAAGTGCTCTTAATCACTGAGGCATTTCTCTAGCCTTGAATTCTTTTCCTTTATTTAATGTAGAATATTTTTCTTTGTCCCTTTATCATAGTGTGAAGGTTTTATGTCTAAAAGTTGTTTTTTTGTTTGTTTTTTGTTTTTTTAGTGCAAGCATCAAATTTTAGTCACATTGTCAATCAGCTAGCTTTCTTTGGTTGCTCATATGGCCATTGATGCTCACTAGTGAACTGACATTGTGTCTGTCACTGGTTCAGTGTGCTCACACGATGCACTTTCTATAACAAGTAATAAAATTCATGTATGGCCATTAATTTAGGTTTCCCTTTTTCAGATTGCTTCATTGTTCTTACCTTAAAGTTTATTTGTACAAAGCTTCAAGCATTCGTGCAGTACAAGAGTGAATTTATATTTATTTATTTATTTTTGGTTTTTTGAGACAGGGTCTTTCTGTGTTAGCCTTGGCTGTCTTGGACTTACTTTGTAGACCAGGCCGGCCTCAAACTCACAGTGCTCTGCCTGCCTCTGCCTCCTGAGTGCTGGGATTAAAGGCCTGCGCCATCATACCCGGCCAAGAGTGAATTCTTTACTGTTCTCTGCAGTAAACATTTCCCCCCAAGTAGCTAGACTTTGAAGTCTTTCCCTTTGATCTTGCAAGGTCTGGACTAGGGAGATGGTACAGTTGATCCTGTTATTCACTGTATCCTTTATAACATAACATGTACTGGGTAAATATGAGGTGTGTGTTACTTGGTGTGCACTAATGGTTAATGGTTCTTTTTCCCAGAACTTGATGGAGAGCTTGGATTCATTGCTTTGTGCAGAAGGTTCTGAAAGTCTGAAGAGTCTATGCCTGAAACTACTTCTTTGCTTAGTGACTGTAAGTGACCTCCTGTATGTTTGTCAAAGGTATTAATTATAGCAGAGACAAGACTAGTGGAATAACCAAGAAGAGACTTGATACCCTATGAGCATATACGGGGGGGGGGAAATCCCCCTCAGTCACAGTCATAGGGGAGGGGAGTAAGGGGAAAATGGGAGGGAGGGAAGAATGGGAGGATACAAGGGAGGGGATAACCATTGAGATGTAACAAGAATAAATTAATAAAAAAAAAAAATAAAAAAAAAAAAGACTAGTGGAATATTTCCTCCCAAATGTAAAAGAGAAATTCTCTACTGGGGTATTGTATCATTCCTTTTTGTTTGAACTTATAAAAGGAATTTAGATGTATGGAGTTTTGTTCTTTGCTTTTGCTTTTGTTTTTAATGTTTATTTATTTTTATATACAAGTGCTCTATCTGTACGTACACCTCCATGCCACAAGAGTATCAGGTCCCAGTATAGATGGTTGTGAGCCACCATGTGGTTGCTGGGCATTTTACTCAGGACCTTTGGAAGAGCAAACAGTGCTCTGAGCCACTGAGCCATTTCTACAGCCCCCAAGGTTTGTTTTTTGTGAGTTAATCTTTGGAGCATCTGCTGGCATTTTTAGCTACATGATATTTATCGCTTTATATTTATCATCATAAATACATATTCATCACTTTATTTTTTATTTTACTTAAAATTTAAAAAGTTACTTTTATTTTATGTGTCCCCCTTCCCCACACAGACAGCCATGTTGGTCACAACTTTCAGGAACTAGTTCTCTCCTTCCACCGTGTGGTCCTGGGTGGAGCTCAGGTTATCAGGCTTGGTGGCCAGTGCTTCAACCTGCCGAGCCATCTCCCTAGTTGAGACTTATCAGGTTAGAACGTCATTCTCGGAGAACAACTATCTTTTGGATTGTCTGACTTTTCCTTTTCGTTGGTTGAAAAATGGTTCTTGGGATTCTGATTCTTGGGATATTTTTGTCTGCTATTTGCTTTAACCTTTCTGTTTCATTGAGATGCTGGAGTAGGAGAATCCATGTGAGATGTCAGGTGCCTTGCTACAGGCCTTCAAAAGCTGTTCGTTGCCTTTAGGTTACAGACAACATCAGTCAGAACACTATCCTGGAGTATGTAATGATCAACAGTATATTTGAAGCAATTTTACAGGTAGGTCAACTGTCTGATGACCTTTCTCTTTTGGATAGACCATCACTTAATATTTTTAGTCTGCCTTCCCAGGAGGTAGGACTTAGCACTTAGGAGTTAAACGCTCTGCCTCTTGTTGCAGATACTGTCGCATCCCCCAAGTCGTAGAGAGCATGGGTATGATGCTGTTGTCCTCTTGGCTTTGCTGGTAAACTACCGAAAATATGAGGTAGGTGGGCCCTTAGTGTGCAGTTTATATTTTCTACAGTTGTGCTGGATACAGCCATTTTAAAAGATTGCTTACTTTTTGAGACATTTTCCTTTTTTTTGTTTTGTTTTGTTTGTTTGTTTGTTTTGTTTTTTCAAGACAGGGTTTTTCTGTGTAGCTTTGGCTGTGCTAGACTCGCTTTGTAGACCAGGCTGGCCTCAAACTCACAGCGATCTGCTTGTCTCTTCCTCCCGAGTGCTGGGAGTAAAGGCGTGTGGCACCACCACAGGCTTTTTTTTTTTTTTTTAAAGATTTATTTATTTGTATACAGATCTCTCCCTGCATGTACACCTGCACTCCAGAAGAGGGCACCAGATCTCATTATAAATGGTTGTGAGCCATGATGTGGTTGCTGGGAATTGAGCTCAGGACCTCTAGAAGAGCAGACAGTGCTAACCTCTGAGTCTTCTCTCTAGCCGCCTCTGCCTCTCCAAGTGCTGGGATTAAATGAGTGTGCCACCATGCTGGGCTGAGACATATTCTGGGTAAACTGTATTTTTCTTTTTCTTCTCTCTCTTTTTTTTTTTTTTTTTTTTTTTTTTGGTTTTTTTTTTTTGGCTTTGGCTGTCCTGCCCCCGCTTTGTATACCAGGCTGGCCTCGAACTCACAGCAATCCACCTGCCTCTGCCTCCCGAGTGCTGGGATTATAGGCATGCGCCACCACGCCCAGCTTACGCCCGGCTTCTTTTTCTTCTCTTAAAGAAGAAGTTTTGTTTATATTTATTTTATGTGTATGGGTATTTTGTCTGCATGTATGTCTGTACCATATATGTATGTGCCTGGTGCCCATGAAGGCCAGAAGAGGGCATCAGAGCTCTGTGAATTAGAGTTGTGGACAGCTGTGAGCTGCCATGTGGGTGGGTGGGTGGTGGAATTGAATCCACATCTTCTGGAGGAGCAGTGTGTGTTCTTAACTGCTGAGCCATCTCTCTCCACACCCCCTCCCCAGGATGACTTGACTTCTGATCCTTTTGTCTCTGCCTCCTGAGTGTTGGTGTTACGGGCATGTAGCACCATGCCCAGCTTTAACCCAGGAAGTTTTGTTTGCTCATTTTGTTTTTGAGACAGTCTTACTGTATATCCCTGGCTCACCTGGAACCCAGTAGATCTACTTCTCTCTCTTGTGTGCTGGGACTAAAGCAATGCCATGCCCAGCCCCCTAGGTTACTTCACACTGAATCAGATTTTGTGGTAGAGGCCTGATCATTTGCTGCTGCTGCTGCTGCTGCTATTACTACTTCCTCTTCCTCCTCGTCGTCGTCATCTTCTTCTCCTCCTCCTTCTTTTTCTTTTTGGTTTTTTCGAGACAGGGTCTCTCTGTGTAGCCTTGGCTGTCCTGGACTCGCCTTGTAGACCAGGCTGTCCTCTAACTCATAGCCATCTGCCTGCCTCTGTCTCCTGAGTGCTGGGATTAAAGGCGTGCACTGCTACACCCGGCTTGATCATTTACTTTTTAAAAGGTCCCCAACTGATGTATGTATAGTTGCTGATGCCTGTAATCTCAGCACCTAACAGGCTAAGACAGGAGGCTTGCTATAAATTTAGGGGCAGCTTGTGCTACATGAGTTCTGGGCTAGCTCGGGGTACAAAGTAACACTCTTTTGAAAATACAGCAAAACAAAACCAATTTCCATGTAGGATATTAACCAGTATTAGAAATCACAGGCCTGCATTTGCTTTGCAAGTTTATTTATTTTACTTGTATGTGTATGTAACTGATGGCATGTGACAGGAGCATGCTATCATCAGTGTTGAGTATTTCATAATATTGTGATGGATACAGCCATTCTGAGGCAGTGGCTTGGCATCCCTAAGTGCAAACTGAACCCCAATTTGCTCAGTAGAGCTCTGAAATGTCAGTCTGAAAAATGGGACACAGTCAGTGGCTGGAGAAAATCCTATTTCTAGAGTATGAAGCTTTGTTTTGTCAGAAATTTTGCAAGAATGAATATACCTGGCAAGGGCAAACCAGTGGGCATAATTTCTCTGGGACTTGCACTTTTGGATCTAAGTCACTCACCAGATGCCATTAAAGACGCCAGATTACAGTGGAACATGAAGATTTTGAAATGAGTGTGAGGAATTTCAGGTGAACATAGCAAAAATTAAAAGCCAGTGAAATTTTATGCAAGCCGGCAGGAGAAGGTGTGCTAGGAGACTGTTTTAGCCACTGCAGCAGTCAAGCCCGTGACCAGTAAGGCAAGTTGTTATGCTTTTTAGAAAGGGGTAAAGGTACCAGACAAGTTACCCAGCTAAAACTAGAGAAGGCAGACAAGAAATAAGGTGGCCAGGCATGATGGCACACGCCTTTAATCCCAGCACTTGGGAGGCAGAGGCGGTAGATTGCTTGAGTTCGAGGCCAGCCTGGTCTACAAAGCGAGTCTAGGACAGCCAACGCTACACAGAGAAACCTTGCCTCAAACAAACAAAACAAAAGAAATAAGGAAAGAGCTGGGTGTTAGAACCTTCTAAGTTCTAACCCAGTCCTCAGAGCAAGTTGCAGGACAGCATCCAGGGCTAATGCAAAGAAACTGTGTCCTGAAAGGAAAAACAAACAAACAAACAAAAACCAAAATAAATAAAAACAAACCAAAAAGAAATAAGGAAAGGGTATCATTTACAATTATTATTCATTTTAATAGTGCATTCTGTTTTAGAGACAATGAAAAGTGATGGGGGATACTTAGAAAGCTAGGACCCCAAAAAGGAACTCCAAGTATACTCAGTGGTTGACTTCTTAGTGAGTTTATAGTACTGTTTTGTGGATGAAAAGTAGATTGCTCCTGTTTCAAAAAGACCAGTCTGCTAGGTATGTAAAGTCAGGGGCAATTAGTATTTAAGAGAAAAGGGATTCTTATAGGATTATGATCCTGGCTTCTAGACTGGCCAGCCCTTCTGAGATGTAGTGGTTGAAAACCCATCTGCTGCCCTGAGGCTTTGTTTCCTTAAATTTAAAATTTTATTTATTTATTTATTTATTATGTATACAGTGCTCTGCCTGCATGTACATCTGCAGGCCAGAAGAGGGCATCAGATCACATTATGATGGTTATGAGTCATCATGTGGTTGCTAGGAATTGAACTTAGGGCCTCTAGAAGAGCAGTCAGTGCTCTTAACCCCTGAGCCATTTCTCCAGTCCTACCCTCTTTTCCTAAAGAACTTTTCTGGGCTAAGGAGATGGTCCAGTTGGTGAAGCACTTTTGCATAAACTTTATGGATCTGATGGCAGTTCACAGCACTGTGGTAAGAAGGTGGCCACACTTGTAATCTCAGTGTGGAATGGTGGAGGCAGGAAGATCCTTGGGGCTTGCTGGGCGCTGCAGCTTAGCCTAGTTGGCCTCAAGTCATAGGTCCCAGTGAGAAACCCAATCAAAAGGCAGGTGGATGGCTTTTGAGGAATAACAGCAGAGGTTGGCCTCTGGGCTTTATGTGCTTACATACACACAAATTAAAAAGATGACAACTTCCTCTGACTATGGTAATAACATCATAGAGCAGAGTAACAGAGCTGCCAGTGTGTCAGACGCCCCACAGCTCCAGGGGCAGAAGGCCGAAGATGAAATTAGGTCATTGTGTATGTGTCATACCTAGTAAGGGGAATTAGAGCATGCACCTTGCATGCTGGTCCTGGGGCCCAGGTTCTTTGCTGTCACCTTACAGTGTTCTTTTGGGAAGAGGAGTGACTAGTACGTGCAGAAATAATGTCAAGATAGTGTGCTGTGGCTGACAGTGACGTACAGTTTTTTTTACTTCCCACTCTGAGGAGGCAGAGGCAGGCGGATCTCTGAGAGTTAGATGCCACGTTGGTCTGTATAACAAGATTTAGGGAAGCCAAGGATATATAGTGAGTCCCTGTCTCGAAAAGAAAAGAAGCTTTGTTTTTACTAATGTTGCTGTCAACATGGTGATATCTGTAGTCAGCCAAGTGCTGACTTTTCTTTTCTAAGGATCCACGTGCATTGGACCTTGCACGAAAGTCTCTAGTGTACTGTAAAATGTAACATTTGGGTTGTTATGAAAACAAAACTTTCTTTTTCTGTTTCCACTTGACATGTGAAAGATATGCTTTGAAACTTGATTAAATATGAGGTCTATTTGGGGGATTAGCTTTTTAGTTTCAATTTCAGATTTTTTTTTTAAAGACTTATTATTTATTATTATGTATACAGTGTCCTGCCTGCATGTACACGTGCAGTCCAGAAGAGGGCATCAGATCACATTATAGATGGTTGTTAGCCACCATGTGGTTGCTGGGAATTGAACTCAGGACCTTTGGAAGAGCAGGTGGTGCTCTTAACCTCTGAGCCATCTCTCCAGCCCAGTTTCAGATTTCTTAATAATGAGTTTTCTTGGTAGCTGTAAAAATCTCCAGCCTGAATACTCACCCTCCTTGGGATGGAATTGATGCTTGAGCCTTAGGAGAACTTTGCTCACATCCTGTGGGTGGGATGTTTTTAAGGTCAGCAGGTCATTGGCTCTCATACCACTTTTAAGAAATAGTCAGATCTTTAATGAGTTTAAATATGTGCCCAGCTGAGACTGGGTCTGGGCGAAGTCAAGTAATCTTCCAGTGCTGTAAGTGATGGAACAATCATTAAATCCCAGTGTCCTGACCAGATTGTTGCTTGGGTAATAACATCCTTCCTTCAGCACCCCCTGCAGTGTTATTTGGGTATGTGATCTTCATAAATGGCCTCTCTGGCTGTTAAGCAGCTGCCACTTCCTAGCCCTGAGGTGCCTTTGTTTTCCGGGTGGGTGAATCAGCCCTTGTGTGTAGTTTTGAAACGGTTAGGGAGCCTTTGGGAGGAGAATGTAAGTTAGCATCTTTACAAGTATGCGTCTTAAGGGAAAGAGGTTTTTATTTCTCCCAAAGGACAGCTATCCCTGTGGATTCAGTAGGATAGGACAGATTGCGTTTTCAGAGAATTTACTTTTTAGAAGCAAGAAAGAAAAAAATAGGAGAGGTAGGTGAACATAAACATGAGCTAATTCATCCCAGAGGAAAACACAGGTAGAACAGAACTGACAATTGTGTGTCTGCGTGTATACACGTGTGCACACTTGACAAATGCCTGGATGGGCTGTGAGATTCCCTGGAACTGGGGCTGTCAGCAGCAGGGTGCTTTGGGTTTGGGTATTGGGAGCATCACCATGGAAAGAGGGCTTACAGAGCATCTTTGTTATTACTGTCTAATTAGGGAGCAGCGTTCTTAACTTGGTCATACTTACCTTCACTCTTTTCTCTTGCCTAATAGTCTGTGAATCCCTACATTGTGAAGCTGTCTATTGTGGATGATGAGGCTACGCTGAATGTGAGTATCTGGGTTCCGGATGTTTTGGTATTGTCTTATTGCATGCAGAGGCCTTATTTTCAGTGTACATTAAGGAGAGAGAATCTGGGTCAGTAATGGACCTAGTAGTAATAGTGGTGCTAGTAATGGAAACTGGTAGAAAAAGTGTAAACTTAAGGCCATCCTGTGGTACTTAGTGTGACCCTGTCTCAAAAGAAAAGAAAAAGGGCTGGGGATTTAACTTACTAGTTTTGGATTCAATTTCTAGTTCTACAACAACAACAACAAAAATAAATAAATAAAAAATGAATCCCAGAAAGCAAGTGCTTTATTATGATTGGTTTTTAGTTTTGGAGACAGTCTCACTACGTAGCCCAGGCTGGCCTTAGACTCCTGGTCCTTCTGCTCCAGCCTCTTCAGTGCTGGGATTGCCAGTGTGGGCCATGTACAACCATGTGCTTTGCCTGGTGCCTGAAAAGACCAGAAGAAGGTACCAGATTCCCTGGAACTGGAATTACAGATGGGTGTGAGCCTCCATGTGGGTGCTGGGAACTAAGCCTGGGTGTTTGCAAGAGTAGCAAGGGCTCTTTACTGCCATGCTGTCTCTCTAGCCCTGCAATTCCTTCTTAAAGAACCAGTTTGATACAATTTATAGCTGGACTTTGGGAGGCTAAAAATGAAGGGTGATATATGTCTGTTACATGTGCCCTTAACGTTTTGCCAAATCACATCTCCTTTCTGGATATAGGGGAAAAGGTGACCAGCTGTTTGGCTTTGCTTCCTTTTTCTCCTGTCTTTTTTTTTTTTTTTTAATTTCCCTTAGAAAAAACTATGTGCATGACTTATCCTTGTGACGTTAATAGATCTTTATGATATGCTTTACAGGTTCTGGAGAAAACTGGGCTTTCATTTTAATATTTACTTCATGCTTCTTTCCTTTTCCTTCATATCTTTAAAATTGTGCTGGGCATGGTGCCATGCTCCTTTAATCCTAGCACTGAGAAGGCAAAGGCAGGCAGAGCTCTGCGTTCATGGCCAGCCTGGTCTCTCTCTCTCTCTATATATATATTTTTTTTCCTGGTCTATATAGTAATTTCTAGGACAGCCAGTTTTGTAGTGAGGCTTGTCTCAAAACAATTTTTTAAATTACATTTTATTTAGTGTGTGTGTATGTGTGTGTATGACACATGCCAAACATACATGACACGTGTGGCATGTATACACACACAGATGTCAAAGGATAACTTGCAGGAGTCAGTTTTCTTTCACTCCAGGGGTCCTCAGGGTTGGCAGCTGTAGCCTTTACCCACTGAGCTATCTCACCGGCCCTTTTCCTGTTTCCTTGTGGCCTGAGTGGCTTTCCTGTATTCATGTTCATTTACTCCCGACTCACAGTTGCTTTTGTTCTGGCAGTTTGGCATCTATGTATGGTCTTTTTGTTTGAATCTTCTCTCTTAGTTGTCTTTTCAGAGGTGAAAATGACCCCAGTGAACTCATCAATAACTAGACTGGTCTGCATTGCCTCTTGTTACTCAGTTTTAATGGTATGTGGGAACCTCACACAAAATAATTACACAGACAATCTTTCCAAAGTGGCTGCTGCCCCCACTCACCTTGGTTCAGTATTTTTGTTGCTTTGATGAAATAAACAAAATTCTACTAAGAATTTTTGTCCTTAATGAGAGCTTTCAGGCAGAACGTCTTGGGTATAGACTCTAGGGCTTTGATGTTTTGCCTGGCTGAACGGTAGCAATGCAGCCAACACTTAAAAGCTCCTTGCTTATTTCAGCTGTGTTGTGTTTTCTCTTCCAGGGAATGGGGCTTGTGATCACTCAGGCTTTATCTGAGTATAACAGGTAAGTTTACACACTACAGATGGAAAAAGGCTAATTTTCACTTGAACTGGGTGAGTAGGAAAGAAGTTTGTTAGAATTCTTAGGTAAAAATTTCTAACCTATCCCAAAAGAATAGTTAGAGGTCTAGCTGTGTGCAGACGTGTTTGCTCTGGCTCCGCTTGATGGTATCTGAAGGGCTCTTTTCTAACACCAGGGAAGAGCAGACAGGTTGGTGACACCTTTAGTTTCAATTAGGCACTTTCTTTTTCATACTTTGCTCTTTTTCTATTCTTTTCTTTTTTCTCCGAGTCAGGGTTCCTCTATGTAGCCCTCATCACTTTGTAGACCAGGCAGGCCTTGAACTCACAGAGATATAACTAGGCTGGCTGTGAACTCTTGGAGATATGCCTGCCTCTGCCTCACCAAGTGCTGGGATTGATTACAGGCACACAGTAGGCCAGCCTTTGGTATTTTGTTATAGAGCATTTTACTAACTTTATAGATACAAAACAAGTTTCCTCCTTTACCCAGTGTCATGTAAATACCGTTTTCCATGTAAGAAAGCTCATGAGGCACCACTTTAAAATTCTCTTTTTATTTTGTTTTGGTTTTGGTTTTTTGTTTTTGGATTTTTGAGATAGGGTTTCTCTGTGTAACTCTGGCTGTCTTAGAATTCGCTCTGTAGACTAGGCTGGTCTCAAACTCACAGATCTTCTGCCTATACCTCCTAAATGCGAAATTCAGGGATTAAAGGTGTGTGGCACCACTGCCTGGCTAAGATTCTTTTTTTACATGATTATTTATTATTTTATGTGCATTTGTATTTTGTCTGCATGTATGTTTGTATGAGCTGTGTCAGATCCACTGGAACTGGAATTACAGTTGTGAGCTGCCATGTGGTTGCTAGGAATTGAACTCAGGTTCTTTGGAAGAGCAGCCATCTCTACAGTGCCCCCCCCCAATTCTTAGAGGAATAAAGAGGGAAAGCGTCAGATTTACATATAGTCCCTACCCCCTTCCATCCCCTGGGGTTGAACCCAGGGCCTTGTGCAAGCTAAGAATAACCTCTGTTACCAAACTACAATCATGAACCATTTTTTTTTCTTTCATTACTGACTCCACTTCCCAGAGGCCTTGTTTAGTCTTAGTGTCTCTTCATCCCATGGATAGGGACCAATTTGGTGTTCTATGAATAGAAACCAGAGATAACTGTAATCCTACTAAGGGCCTGCGTAGTAGATGATTTACATGTTGGAGGGCTTTTCTAATCACCCATTCTAGCTCCTAAATAAATGGCACAGAGACTGATTGGATTTATCAATAAGCTTTAGGCTCTATAACTAGGCAGCTATGCATTTAAGTAACCCTCTATGCTAGTCTCGCTATTTGCAAGCCATGTGCCCCAAGTTTTTTGCCATATTGGTCCTGTCTGGCCTGTTTCTGCTTCATCAGGACATGTACTTTCTTCCCCTTTCCCCAAGACTGGGACGGAAGTTCCACCTACCTATCTCCTTTGCCCAGAATTGACTGTCCAGCTTTTTTATTAGCCAATCACAAATAACTGGGGAGGGAAGTTTACACAACATTGGTCAGTGTGGCAATGTCTGGACTGCAACCAGATCTTGGGCCCAGAATTTAGTACAGAGCAGCAGACCAGCCCCCAGCAGGCCAGCCAGGATCTTTCTTGCTTCTCCTCAGACTTTCCTCACATTCACTTGGGTTTTAAAACTTCAAGTGTGTCCCATCTCCACAAATATTTTAGCTCTTCAACTTTCTTCCTACTTTAAACACAAACAAGGTTTTCACTGTCACAGCCTGGAAGAATTTTCACTGCCATACTTTTCAAGTAATCATCTGTTTGGGAAATAACTGGATCAGCCATATGCTAGAGAGTTTCACACTTGTGCAGCTTGCTTTCGAAGTCTCTCCCAAAGTAGCCAGGCATTTTGGTACACAGTACCTCAAGAGCAGATGGGTGCCTCCCAGCCTGCGGGGGAGCTGCCGTGGCTAGAGCGTCATCATTTAGTTTTCTGGAGTCAGACATTCTAAGAGTACTCTGCCCTCATTACCTAGAATGTCAGGGTTGAATATATACTTGGTAAAAAAAGTTCTGAGGCTTAATTTAGTTTTCTTTTTAGGCAGTATAAAGACAAGGAAGAAGAGCATCAGAGTGGTTTTTTTTCTGCTTTAACAAATATGGTAAGTTCTGCATGTGTTTTTCCCCCTCCCACTGAGAAGTACAGGAAGCCTTAAGGGGTGGGCAAATCTGGGCTCAGGCATTCAGGTATCTTTGAGGTAATGGTGTCAGGAGCAGATAACACATTAGGTTTTATTTGGATCTGTATTTCCTTGATTTATTTACTTACTTAATTTATTTACTTTTTGGAGCTGGCTTGGCACTCATGACAGTCCTGCCCTAATCTTTCAAACAGTGAGGTTACAGTTGTGGGCTGCCGTACCCTCACTAGAACCATAGCATTTTTAGTAAGTTCCAAAACTAGGTTAAATAGGGTAGATCGGAGCTTTGATTTTTCTGGGTCTGATTTTCCCCCCTGATTAGTTAGCAAAGAAAAAGTATGACTGAGCTCAGTGGCTGTGTAATCCCATCATTGGGAAGGCTGAGGCAGGAAAATTATGAGTTTAAGAATAGTTTGGATGGCTGGGCATGGTGGTGCATGCCTGTAATCCCAGCACTCGGCGAGGCAGAGGCAGGTGGATCTCTGTGAGTTGAGGCCAGCCTGGTCTACAAAGCCAGTTCAGGACAGCCAGGCTACACAGAGAGACCCTGTTTCCAAAAACCAAAAGGAGAGAGAGAGAGAGAGAGAAAGACACACACACACACACACACACACACTCTCTCTGAATAGCTTGGGTTACATAAAGCAATCTGATTTCCAAACAAAGAAAGAAGCTGGCATGACGGTGTACATGGGAGGCGGAGGCAGAAGGATCTCTGTGAGTCCCAAGTCACAGCTACATAATGAGACCCTGTTTCAAAGCAACAACAACAACCAAACCAAACCAAACGGAAAAAGAAAGAAATGTTACACATTAATGTAGACTATTGCTGAGGCAGGCAGATCTCTATGAATTTGAGGCCAGCCTGGTGAATACAGTGAATTCGAGGCTAGTCCGAGCTATGTAGAGAGACTCTGTCTCAAACAAACAAACAAAAAACAACAGAACCAAAACTGACACAACAATTGCCTTGCAGTCCCACTTGCTCGGTAAAATGAGGAGGATTATGTGAGCCTACCTATTCAAGACCAACTTGAGCAGCATAGTCAAGACTCCATTTCAAGAATGAGTTGGCTCCATTGACTCTGTAGATCACATAATAGGACGATATAGATGAGTCCTCCCTGGTGGTCTTCTGTGGCCACGTGATTCCTAGTAGCTTGATGAGGCATTTCCACTACCATGCTCTGTTTATACAGTGCTGAGGATTAAACCTGAGCTTCGGGACTGCTAGTCAAGCACAATGACAGAGGAATCTAAAAAGGGACATACAGGGCTGGAGAGATGGCTCAGCGGTTAAGAACACTGACTACTCTACTCTTCCAGAGGTCCTGAGTTCAATTCCCAGCAACCACATGTGGCTCACAACCACTTATAATGTCATCTGGTGCATACTGTATACATAATAAATAAATCTTAAAAAGAAAAAAAAGGGACATATGCCCGTAATCTCAGCAGTTGACAGCTGAGGCAAAGCATCAGTGATTTACGACCTTCTCAATCCCTGAGTCCCTTCTCAAAAGTACAAAAGAGAGGGCTACAGAGATGGCTCAGCAGCTTAGAGCATTGGCTGCTTTTGAGAGAACCCAGGTTCAATTCCCAGCACCCACATGTCCGTTCACAACTGTGTGTTAACAACTATCTACTTATTTCCAGGACATCTCACCTCACTTTTTGGCCTCAATGAGCACTGCATACATATGGCACACAGACAAAACATCCATACACATAAAATAATTTTTTTTTTTTGAGATGGGGTTTTTCTGTGTAGCTCTGGCTGTCCTGGAGCTTTCTTTATAGACCAGGCTGGCCTCAAACTCAGAGATCTACCTCTGCCTCCTGAGTGCTAGGACTAAAGGTGTGTTCCATCACTGCCCAGCAATAAAATAAAATTTTAAAAGATAATTTTTTGTTTTTTGTTTTTCTAGACAGGGTTTCTCTGTGTAGTCCTGGCTGTCCTGGACTCATTTTGTAGACCAGGCTGGCCTCAAGCTCAGAGAGATCCACCTGCCTCTGCCTCCCAAGTGCTGGGATTAAAGGTGTGCCCCAGATTTAAAAAGATAAGTTTTTAAAAGTATATAAAAAGAAAAAGAAAAAGAGGGGGAATAAATAAATCTAGTGGGTGCTAAAATGTAGACAAATTTGGAACCCATCTTTGGTGTCTTTAGTGTCCAAGTGCCCTAGAGCTGAGACAGTTTAAGTTTATTACACAAACAACTATTTCTTCCACTGGGGCAGTTCCTCCTTCTTCCTATACATTCTTACCCCTTTTCTTCTTAAAGCCTGATTTTTAAAGACTCTTCTTATAAATGCTTTAACTCTGAGACATTAATCACTAAAGTGTCTCAGAGGCTATGTATGGAAGCAGAAATTTTATATTGATATTTGATTATATGAATTAGATATAATTACATTGTTCTCATACAGCTTCAATTTTTTTTAAAGGTAGGCTTAGTGAAAATTTTAGTTTCTTTAAAAATCCAGTTATGTTATGTGAATGTTTTTGTTTTAATCCCTGCTTCGGATTGTCCACAGCAGCTGACAATGATTGTCTTGTGCTCTAGGAGGGACGTGATTTTTGCCAGCTTCAGATAGTTTAATTCTGGGGACTCTGCAGAGGGAATAAATGGGAGAGCCCTGAGAGGGCCTATGGTGGCTGCGGCTCCCTGCTGCTGTGCTTGCTATTGTTGGTTTGCTGGATTGCTGGATATTCTGATGACAGAGATGGAATTTGTCCCTGGGAGCCCTGTGCCCCTGGTCAGCAGAAAGTAGTCTAAAGAGGTCTATGCCCCTTTCTCCCTCTAGCCTTCTTTCTTGCCTACCTAGTGCGGGGAGGTTGGGAGGGATCGAGATGGAGAAGGGTGGTAGATATAAGAACCCAATAAAGTGGCTAAGAAGTACTCCTGTAGTAGGCTTAGTCTCGTGAAGCCTGGGCTGGCCTTGAGCTTGTCATATAGCTGAGCAAGTTTAAAATGTTTTATTTCCTTTTGAGACAGATTTTGACACTGTCCCTCAGGTTGGTCCCCATTCCCTATATAGCCTAGACTGACCTTGAACTTCTGAGTTTGGGATTATAGTTGTGAGGTATCAGGACAAGCTTGAAGTGCTTTGTGAGTTAATTTCTGACTCCAAATAAGCAGCTTTTAGGAAACATGCAGCGACTAGAATGTTTAGGTTGACTGGTACCTTGGCATTGTTTCTAAACTTACACGCTGAAATGCTAGATGACTTAGTAGGAATCTCATTATTTCATTTATTAGTTGTAAGTCTTTTACAGTTTTCAAAGTGGGCTGATTTTTGTGTGTGACTGATGGTCCAGAGTTCCTTGATCTTTGCTACTGGAATCACTGGCTTTTCGCAGATGAACTTCTTAGGCACGGCGCTCCTCTGCTGTGCTGTGTAAAGTCTGTGATTGCTTCTTTTGTCCACAGGTGGGCAGCATGTTCATAGCAGACGCCCATGAGAAAATCTCGGTGCAGTAAGTACTTGGATTTTAGTGCCAGCTCTCTTGCTGAATATGAGAGCAGAGAATGTACTCTCTTGTCAACCTTTTTCAGATTAAAACTTAAAAAAAAAAATATTTGCAAAGTGTTTCTTGGGTTTTAAGCAGCAATGGATTCTTAGAGACCCCTGCTTTAGAGGCTAAGGCTGATAGAATTCTTGCTTAGCGTGCATGAAGCCCGTGGCTTGATCGTCAACATTAAATGAGCTGAATGTGGCTGGTGTGTGCCTGTTGTCCCAATCCTCCTGGGATGGAGGGTGGAGGGCCATAGGTTCACGACCATCCTCTGCTACGTACTGAGCTTGAGGCCGATCTGGGCAACGTGAGACTCTGTTTTTTAAAAAAAGTTTTTGAGACATGATCTTGCTGTGTGTAGTCCTCTGGCCTAGAACTCTCTGTATAGAGCCTGCTGGCCACCGTCTTGTAGCAGTCCTACTCCTGGCTCCTGAGTGTTCAGGTCACCATTGCTAGCTCTGTCTCTGGAATGACTGATGGCTGCATATCTGCCTCTAGCAGGCCCAGCTGGGTAGGAGTGGGAAGAACTGGTCCTAGGGGTTCAGGGTCTCAACCTGTGTGCGTTGCATATGTCCAGAGGGTAGATAGAGGGATTGAGAAGGAGAAGCCCTTGATGGTTATAATGTGTTACATTCTCTACTTTTAAGAACTAATCTTGCCGGGTGTGGTGGCGCACACCTTTAATCCCAGCATTCGAGAGGCAAAGGCAGGTGGATCTCTGTGAGTTTGAGGCCAGCCTGGTCTACAAAGCGAGTCCAGGACAGCCAAGGCTACACAGAGAAACCCTGTCTCAAAAACAAACAAACAAACAAACAAATAGAACTAATCTGGTTTGTTTTCTTTTTCTTTAGAACCAATGAGGCCATTCTTCTGGCACTTTATGAAGCTGTCCATTTAAATCGAAACTTCATCACCGTATTAGCTCAGGTTGGTTATTTTAAACATCCCAGTCCTGGCTGGGCATGGTGGCCTGCCTCCTTACTACTAGCACTGGGCAGGTGGGTCTCTGAGTTCAAGGACAGCCTGGTCTGAGTTTCAGGCCAGCCATAGCTGCAAAGTGAGACACATCCCCTCCCCAATCCCTCTCTCCTTCAAATTTCATTTTATTTATTTTTGGTTTTTGTGATGTTATAGATCAAATCCAAAACCCTGTGCATATCAGGCAAATGCTTTTCTCTGCGCTGTATATATCTTTATCTCTTTCCTTGAATTTCACACAGATTCATTCTATTGAAAAGCCCATCTGGGTGTGCCCATTTAAGCTCTGGTTTGCGTTAGTCAGTGGTAGGAGCAGAGTTGCATTAGTTGCCTGTGCTTTGTGTTGTCCTCACTGGCGCTGAAGCAGTTTCAGGGCATGTGATGTTAATGGCTGGACTGGGTTACTGAGGCCGTTACCCTCTGAGAGAGTTGAGATCACTGCATTTCACCTTTTGGGATCTGCTGGAATTATTTGCTCCATGGAGTTAATGGACTTTTCTCTTAGGCGGTCTTTTTTATAAATCTTTATGGAGTTACAATGAGATACTATAGGCCAAGTCATTTATGCTGTTCTCTTACTAGTTCCCAGAGAGAAAAAGTAAAAGCTTTCTAACTAGGATGTGTTCAATAGTATACACACATTGAAACTAAGAGGACATTAGATACTTGTTCATCTGCTTAAGGGATCTCTTCAGTGGTAGGTACAGGAAGAGACTGAAACAAGCTAGGACCATAGACCAGGGACACTATCTTAAAAGACTGAAGTGCTTTTATTTTAATGGTGCACTTTTAAAGTGTGTGTGTAAGTTTCTTTCTTCATTTCTCCCCTTTCTGCCACTTTTTAGTGGTTCAGGATCTCACGGTGTAGGCCTGACTGGCTGTCCTTGGACTCAGAAAGCCACCTGTTTCTGCCTCCTAAACACCATGCCTGGTGTGTACGTTTTTTTTAAAGTAGTCTACTCATAGACTTTTAACCAAAAAGTAAGGCTATGTTTGAAAACAATATGCTGCTTTGGACTCTTATTAATTTCATAAGACAATGTAAGAAAGTTTATCTCCTGTTTCATAAATGACTTTAGAGGAAGTGAGAAAGATAAAGGGCTGGCAAAGGGATTGAAGAACAAAGGGTTCCAAAGGAGCTGCTTCTGAGCTCCCTTCCTTCAGCTGATGTTGCTGAGGAGACCAAGGACACAGCTGTCATCTGTGCTGTCCATACTAGATAGCTTTCAAACCTCTGCTTTTACATTTTATACATGCTTTCATGTGCATATATGTTGGAGGAGTGTTAAAGTGTGTACACGTGAGGCCGGCGGTGGTGGCACACACCTTTAATCCCAGCACTTGGGAGGCAGGGGCAGGCGGATCTCCATGAGTTTGAGGCAAGCCTGGTCTACAGAGTGAGTCTAGGACAGCCAAGACTACACAGAGACTCCCCCCACCCCCCAAATAGTGTGTACATGTAGAGGTCAGAGGATAAGTTTTGGGAGTTAGGTCTATCCTTCTACCATATCGGTTCTGGGGATGAAATTCAGATCATTACCTTGGCAGCAAGTACCATTACCTCTGAACCATCTTGCTGGCTCATATGCCCCCCCCCCCCCCCCACGCCCAGAGACAGAGTCTCTCTGTGTTAGTCTTGGCTGTCTGGACTAGCTTTGAGCTTTGTAGACCAAACTGGCCTCGAACTCACAGTGATCTACCTGCCTCTGCCTCCCAAGTGCTGGGATTAAAGGTATGTGCCACCATGCCTGGCTCTTTTTTTTTTTTTTTTTTTTTTTTGTGGAACAGCAAGGCTGCTATCAGCATACCTTTTTTAATGGTTCTTAGCATCCCCTGGTTTACTTACATCTATTTGTAAATTCTGTGGTCATGAAAATAGCCCATACATCAATTATTTATTTGTTTGTTTGTTTATTTATTTTAAATTTATATGGCTGTACAGAAAAACATGTGCAATGGAACCCAAATTTCAAAATGAAAATTAACCCACAGTGTTTGCTGTTAGAAGCTTGGCAGGCACCAGTAGTAATTAAGCATTCATGGGCACTATATGCAGGTCCTCACTTTTGACCCTGGAAAGCCAGTAAGCATGGTTATAGAGGATTCTTAAGGAGAGCTACATGTTCTGTTTTCTTACCCATCTGTGTCCTTTTTCAGAGCCATCCAGAAATGGGGCTGGTGACAACCCCTGTCAGCCCTACTCCAGCGACCCCAGTCACACCACTTGGGACTACGCCACCCTCCTCTGATGGTAAGTCCACCACTTCTGTTGTGTTCTTGGTTAATATGATTTTAGACTCCTTCCTTCCTTCCTTTTTTAGGTTTTTGAGTAGGGTTTTCTTTGTAGCCGTTGCTGCCCTAGAACTTACTATATAGAACCAGGCTGGCCTTGAACTCAGAGATCTACCTGCCTCTGCCTCCTGAGTGCTGAGATTAAAGGTGTGCGATAATACTGCCTGGCTGATTCTAGATCTTTAAGGGTTAAGCACAACTGTATTGAGCAAAGAATACAGTTGTTAGTTCTTTTAATTAATAATTCTTTTAATTTGTGTAAGTGGTAGTAAGCATTGGTATACATTGTAATCCCAGCTATTTGGAGGCTGAGATAGGAGGCCTGCTTGGTTTACATAGTGAGTTCAGGGCCAATCTGGTTAACTTGTTGTAGCCCTTTCTTAAATTTTAAAATGGGATTGGGATATAATTTAGTGGTAGAGGTGCTTGCCAGCATGCATGAACCCTAGATTTAATCACTAAGACAGAAGAGGAGGAAGGAGGGAAAGAGCAATGAAAGGAAAAAGAAAAGGAATAATTTGTGAGCTAGGGCCTGGGTCAGGTGTCCAACATTTCCAGTATTTGGGAGTCTAGGATGGAAGGACTGTAAGCACAGGGATTTGAGATCAGCCTAGGTGATGTCTTTAAGAGAAGAAGGAGCCGGGCGTGGTGGCCCATGCCTTTAATCTTAGCACTGGGGAGGCAGAGGCAGGTGGATCTCTGTGAGTTGGAGGCCAGCCTGGTCTACAAAGTGAGTCCAGGACAGCCAAGGCTACACAAAGAGACCCTGTCTGGGAATGGGGGGTGGGGTGGGGAGAAGAAGGAAAGAAACAAAATATATGATGTTATCCTTTAGGCCTTCTGAAGTTCCAGAGAAGATTTTGGAAAGATACTTGAGTGGTGTGTTTCTTCTGTGTGTAAGGAACTTGTAGGGCTGAAGAGATGGCTCAGTGGCTAAGAGCACATACTTTTGTTGCAGAGGACTGGAGTTCCGTTGCCAGCACTCACATCAGACAGCTCTCAACTGCTTGTCATTTATCAGAGAATGCCTTTAATCCCAGCACTCGGATGCAGAGGCAAATGGATCTCTGTGAGTTCAAGGCTAGCCTGGTCTACAAAACTAGTCCAAGATAGCCAAGGCTGCACAGAGAAACCCTGTCTTGAAAAACAAACAAAAAATTTACCAGAGAATCTAACACATTGTTACTGCAGGTGCATGCACTTGTTCGCGCGCGCACCCACACACACACCCACACACTTAAAAATAATAATAATAAAAAATCTTTTTTTTCCTGTTTTTTTTTTTGAGACAAGGTTTCTCTGTGTAGTCCTGGCTGTCCCAGAACTCAGAGATCCACCTGTTTCTGCCTCCCAAGTGCTGGGATTAAAGGTGTCTGTCACCACCACCACCACCTAACAGCTAAAGATAAATCTTGAAAGAAAAACAAGCAATTTATTTAAAACCCTATGTGGTTGTAATACCTATAATCCCAGCTGGAGGAGCTGGAGGCAGGGGCATCAATTCAAGATAGCCTTGGCTACATGAAACATCTCAAAGAAATTACTAACTAGGGCTGTGGTAGTGGCACACTTCTTTTTTTTTGTTTTTTGTTTGGTGGGGGGCAGTTTCGAGACAGGGTTTCTCTGTAAAGCCTTAGCTGTCCTGGACTTGTTTTGTAGACCAGGCTGGCCTCGAACTTACATCGATCCACCTGCTTCTGCCTCCCAAGTGCTGGGATTAAAGGCATCTGCTACCACCACCCGGCCTAGTGGCACACTTTAAATCCCAGCTCTTGGGAGACAGAGGCAGGTGGAAATCTGTGAGTTTGAGGACAGCCTAGTCTACATAATGAGTTCCAGGACATCCGGGCCAACATAATAGAGAAAACTTGTCTTAAAAATACCCCAGACGATCAAACACAACCTGAGAAACTGTATAACCTTGGTTCATCCTCCTTAGGTAATTTTAGAATTCTGAAACAGGAAAGTGACTGAAGATCTGACTAATGTCTGGCCTCAGTTAGTTACTCTTGCGGTGCTTGACAGGCTCAGGGATGTAGCTCAATGTTAGAGTGTTTCTCTAGCATGTATAGGGCCCTGGATTTGATTGCCAGCACCTTATAAAAGTCTGGCATGGTGGCACATTGCCTGTGATAGATGTGAAGGCAGGAGGATCAAAAGTTCAAGATCATCCTCAGCTGCACAGTGAGTTTGAGACCAACCTGGGCTTTATGAGACCCTGTCTGAAACAATTTTAAAAATGTACATCAATACCTGGTGTTATATTTCAAATGATGAACTCATTTTGTAGTCTAAGAAGTATAAGAAATATCCAGCCGGGCTGGAGAGATGGCTCAGAGGTTAAGAGCACCGGCTGCTCTTCCAAAGGTCCTGAGTTCAATTCCCAGCAACCACATGGTGGCTCACAGCCATCTATAATGAGATCTGGTGCTCTTCTCTGCCATGCAGGCACACATGCAAGCAAAACACTGTATATATAATAAATAAATAAATCTTAAAAGAAAAAAAAAAAAAGAAAGAAATATCTAGTCGGGCCTGGTGAGGCATACCTGTAGTCCCAGCATTTGAGAAACAGAGACAGGCGAAGCTTTCTGAGTTCGAGGCCAGCCTGGTCTATAAAGCAAGTCCAGGACAGCCAGGGCTACACAGAGAAATCCTGTCTCAAAATAAAAAGAAAAAAAAGAGAAATATCCAATGTTGGGACAGTTATGATGGTTCAGTGAATAAAATGCTTGCTGTACCAGCCGGATAGCCTGTGTTGGATCCCTAGTTAGACCTTCATATGCATGCCATGGCACACGAGCTCCCTCCAGCAACAACAATAATGCTTTCTATAAAGAAATCCAACTTTGATCCTTTGTTCTCCAGTTCATATATGAAATGTCCCTCTTTGTTTCTTTAAGTTTTTTATTTTTCTTTTCTTCTAGTCTTTTTCTTTTTTTAAAATGGTTTATTTGTTTTATTATGTATGCAGTGTTCTGCCTGCATGCAACACCTACACGCCAGAAGAGGGCCTTGGATCTCTGGTCATGAGCCATCATGTCGTTGCTGGGAATTGCACTCAGGAACTTTGGAAGAGCCGCCAGAGCTCTTAACCTCTGAGCCATCTCTTTAACCTTCTTACTTCCAGTCTTAACTAGTGCTTTGCATATAATTATCATGTTCTTTTCCATTCCAGCCCTACTTTCGTTGTTGTTGTTTTGATTTTCCAAGACAAGGTTTCTCTGTGTAGCCTGGGTTGTCCTGGACTCACTCTGTAGACCAGGCTGGCCTCTAAACAGAGATCGGGCTGCGCCTACTTCCCTGAGTGCTGGGATTAAAGGCGTGTGTCACTACTGCCCGGCTCAGCCCTGCATTTTTATATAGCACTTGCGCATTCACATTTTAAGGCAGTATAAGCAGTAGAGAAGTATGGCAAGGATATTCAGATCTATGACAGCAAGTTGGATCTGTTTAGAGCTGAGAGCCAAATCCTAAAATATCTTAATGATAAGAAGCATAGTGAGGATTGCCTACTTGTCCGTTTATTCAGGTCAGTGGATACGCCAATAGAAATACTGTACTTTTTCCTTAAGGACGACGCTTGCCTAGTTACTATGGATATCCAAAGCCGTGTGTGTGTGTGTGTGTGTGTGTGTGTGTGTGTGTGTGTGTGTGTGTGTGTGTGTGTGTGTATCTCTGTTCCATGTGATTTTGGGGTTTGGATGCTTCAGAGAACTGCTTTTCAAACTGTGATTGTGAGCACTGTACCCACACACTCGATTATGCAATGGCAGGATTTGTGCTTACCTACAACCACTGAGCGTTTAGTCTTCCAGTGGGAAGATCAAGTTAGCCCACTTTGAGAAGACTGTCTCTCTTGACAAAATCTACTGGGAAGAACTATAAAGCCAACCATCAAGGGATGAAACTTGCTTATGAAGGAGATTTTAGTTTGTGAGGGATTTGATTCTGTCTTTATTTTATTTATTCATTTTTCTTCTCTTCTAACTCATTTCCTTTCTGTAGAGGTCCTAAGTATTATATACTTATTTTCAATTTTTGGTTTTTAATTATAGTGCTGTTCTGTAGCCCAGTTATATTTAAAGGTATGTCACTGGTGCTATTATTTTTAAAAGCCAGCAGTTAGCTGTAACATTTGTTCGCAGCTCAGACTTGACATTTGACAACTCCGCCTTGGCATGAGAGGACTTTCTGGTAAACTAAAAATACATAGAGTTCTATATTCCTACTATATTATGTAAGATAGTTTTCTAGTTATCACTGTGTGTGAGTGGGGTAAAGCTTCCACTTACCAGTTAAATAACAAGGGATGACTATGGGTTCTGAGTTCAAATTGGCTGTGGTTTGAAATGATAGCTTGTGGTATTAAACCATAACATGAATTAAGACCTTTTAGGTTTACTTGTTGTTTTTGAGACAGGGCCTCACTCTATAGCCCAGTCTTTCCAGGAAATATTTTACTATTTAATTACAAAAATAAACTTATCTTGTATTTGTTCTTGGGGGCCAAATTATGGGAAAACAGCCAAGGGTTGGATATACTAATTTCTTCCCTAAGGTTTTTTGCTGTGTGTTGTGGAATCATAATGTGCAATGTTTTCCATTGTTAATAAGTGTCCTCTGCATGCATTGTAGTGATTCCAGAGAGATCCATTATGGCTATGAATACATATTATGACTAATAGCCCAAACCTATCGTGTGTTCATAGTTTAAAATACAGCAGAAAACTGTAGATTTTCAAATGTCCCTGGGCTGTCTTGAGGTTATTTTTGTATAAGTGTTATGTTTTAGAGACTGTTAAAACACTTAACAAGCTGACTAAATCTAACTTAAAGTCTTTGAATCTTGGGAACTCTAGGTCAAAGCTGTTGTGGTTGGGTCACTTCTGGTCTGATTGCCCATTGTTCACTGGGCCCAAGACTCGGAGAGGCTGGGAGAGTAGGCAAAAGATCCTCTTTTGTAAACAGAGGCTAGGTATGCGAAGTTCCAATTCCAGGTGCTAAGTCAGGGATGTCAACTTGTTTGCTGTCTGATGCTATGTTTCAGGTTCCCTTTCAGAGGGGAAGAGATTAATGTAGACTTTAAACATGGTTCTGCCGCAACTTTTGCTCCTTTTATCTTGGGTACTTTTAGGGTAAGGCCTTGTTCTCAATATTGAGCAAAATTTCTCCTTATTAGGAAGAACTCTTCCTTTATTTTAAGCAAGAGACTCTTCAAAGCAAAGTCATTTATGCTCAGCATAACTTCTTCCTTTAGTTAGAAATGACAACGCCTTGAAGAGGACCTTGAACTGTTGATTACTTGGGGCTGAAATGGAATCAAAATCCTTCCTAGGATATTAGGAGAAGAACTTTCTGGACTGACCCTAGATAAGAAAGAAGGCTGACAGGCTTTCGGGGAGTGTGGGGTAGAGGGACTCTGGAGGCCTAGTAAGAGTAGCTAAGGTTTATGGAAAGTGCTGGTCCCTCCTTCTATTGTGGGAAAAGCGTATTTAGTCATTTTTTGCCTGCTGGCAAATTGGCTATGTGGGTAGAAGTGTTAGGCGGAATATGTTATGGGCTAAGTGTTTTATTTGTTCTATTCCAGTTATAAGTTCTGTGGAACTCTCACTGGATGCAGATGTACAGACCAGTAATCTACTGATAACCTTCTTAAAGTATAGCTCAATTGTCATGCAGGACACGAAAGGTAAGACATGCTGCCTTGGGAGGTGTGACGGGTGCCTAACATCAAAGAACAGTGGCTCTATTGAGGCTTTGACAGATGAGCCCCTCGAGGGGGGTTGGGCTTCTATGCAGGCGATGGATCCAGCTTCTGGGAAACAGTGATTTCTCACTGCTGGTTGACAACTAGGTGGTGCTGGGAAAACCTGAAGTTTGAGGAAAGTGCTTAAAAATAGAAAAGGAAAAAGTTGAGTCCCACATCTTGGGAATTAGCACATCTTGGTAAGTGGATACAGGCTCTGCTGGGTGGGAAGGTGGGTGGGGGACGAGGACGCATCAGGGAATTCCCTTCTGAAGACAAACACCACGAGCATCAGCTTATGGTAGAATTAGAGGTCTCTTATGCAGAGGTGCAATTCAGAGGAGTGCATTTCTGTTTACTTAAAATAGGAATGTCAGTACTAATCCTAGATAACAGCCTGGAAGAAGGAGAGAATTGAGTGTCGGGATTGTTTTTCTTTTGAGCTAAGGGTCTTACTGTTTTGCCCAGGCTGCCTTTGAGATCCTCCTCACAGCCTCACCAGAACCCAGGACAGCAGCATAACAGTCATGCCCAGCTGGATGCTGGGAAAGGGTTGTTTTTTCTTTTGATTTATAGGCTTTCTGTTGCTAACTAGTCTTGTTACAGCTTTCTTCCTCTCCCCCCCCCCCTTTTTTTTTTTTTTTGGTTTTTCTAGACAGAGTTTCTCAGTGTAGCCCTGGCTGTCCTGGACTCACTTGTAGACCAGGCTGGCCTTGAACTCACAGTGATCCACCTGCCTCTGCCTCCCAAGTTCTGGGATTAAAGGCATAGGCACCATGCCCTGCCCCTTTTTTGGTCTTGATCTTTGTCTTTTTGTTTGTTTTCTGAGACAAACTGTTATATATGTAAAGAATTGTACAATGATCACCTGCATCCCACTGACATTTTGCTCTATTTGGGTTTGCCTTTAAATCTTTTTTGTATTTTACTGTTGTTTTGGCTGTATCACTTTAAAGGGAATGTCAGACTTCACATTTAAGTACTTTGGCATGCATCTTTAAAAAGTAAAAACATTTCTCTGGATACCTAAAATGTCATTATTGTATCTAAAAACAACAACAACAACAACAACAACAACAATGGCTTTCTAATAGCATGTAAAATTCAGTCCATATTTAAGTTTTTTCAGTTATCTCTCAAATCTTTCTCTTTTTACAATATTGACAGTTACAATATTGTCAATTTAAGTCAGATTTAAATTTTCTTTGTTTTTGAATTTTAAGACAGAACTCATTGTATAGCCCTCTGTGGCCTGGTACTGACTATGTAGACCAGTCTGGCCTTGAACTAACAAAATCCACCTTCCTCTGCCTCCATAGTTCTGAGATTAAAGCATGCAGCACAAGGCCTGGTCCTGACCTTTGACCTTCTCCCTTTGCCCACTGAAAGCTTCTTCCCAACCAGTCCCCACCTTCCTTCCTTCTTTTAAAGATTTATTTACTTACAGGAGTATCTTGTCTCCATGTGTGGGCATCAGATCTCATGAGACTTCAGTTATGGAAGGTTATAAGGTGCCGTAAGGGTGCTGGGAATTGAACTCAGGACCGCTGGAACAGCAGCCAGTGCTTGTGAGCCATCTCTTGACACTTCCATGCACCCCTGCTCCCATCTTCCTTTTTTTTTTTTTTTTTTTTTTTTAATTATTATGTATACAGTGTACATTAGATGACATTATAGATAGTTGTGAGCCACCATGTGGTTGCTGGGAATTGAACTCTGGACCTCTGGAAGAGCAGACAGTGCTCTTAACCACTGAGCCATCACTCCAGCCCCATCCCATTCTCCTTTCATGTCTTCTTTTCTTTCTTTCTTTTTTCCTTTCTTTTTTTTTTTCTTCTGAGACAGGGTTTCTCTGTGTAGCCCTGGCTGTCCTAGACTCGCTTTGTAGACCAGGCTGGCCACAAACTCACAGAAATCTGCCTGTCTCTACCTTCCAGAGTGCTGGGATTAAAGGCATGTGTCACCATGACCGGCTTTGTGTTTTCTTTTTGTGTGTGGCCTACTGAGTTTAAATATGGTTTGATTTTATGTGTATGTGTCTCAGAGCATGTTTGTGTACCACATGTCTTATCTTCTGGCTCTTATATTCTTTTTGTTCCCTCTTCTCTGATGTTTCCTGAGCTTTGGAGTGAGTGATATAGCCATGCCATTTAGAGTACTCTACCACTAACTTATTTTTGACACTTTGGCAGTTATGGGTTTCTGCATTAACCATGCTGACTTAGTTAGGGCTTCTAGTGCTGTAAAGAGACTGTATGACCATGGCCACCCTTTATAAAGGAAAACATTTAATTGGGGCTGGGTTACAGTTCAGAGATTTAGTCCCTTATTGTCATGGCGGGAAATATGGCAGTAAGCAGACGGACTGGGTGCTGGCGAAGGAGTTCTACATCTGGCCCCACAGGCAGCAGGAGGAGAAAGAGACTGGGCCTGGCTTGAGCATCTGAAACCTCAAAGCCCACCCCCAGTGACACACTTCCTCCAGCAAGGCCACATCTCCTTTTAGTGTCATTCCCTATGGGCCTGTGGCGCCTATTTCATTCAAACTATCACACCAGGGCTGTTGCAGTAAGAAGCCATCTCTGATGAAGGCTAGATGTAACACTAGTCTTTGGGTATAAACATGAGTGTTTTTCTGTCTTTGTCTTTTCCTTTCCTTTTTTTTCCCCTTTCTTCTTGCATCTCAAGTATTCCAGATTGGGCTCAGACTTGTTCTGTTGTAGAGACTATTGTCTGTTTAGAAGTGCGGGAGTTACATATGTGTGCTACTATGCTCACATATAGTCTGTGAATTAACTTATAGTCTGTAAATAACTTCAGATTTCCATATATAAAAGCCAACCTTATTGGAGAATCAAAAATTGTTAAAATCAATTGTTTTGCTGTTTTACTTTGTGTGAGGAGATTGTGTTGCCTCTGAGTTGATCTGAGGCTCCCTTCAGCATGGTTTGTACTTTAGAAGGCTTTTGTTTGCCAAGTGAGTAGATTTCTTTTTTGAGGAGTTTTAAAAGTCGGGCATAGTGGCACAAACCTTTAATCCCAGCACTCGGGAGGCAGAGGCAGGCAGATTGCTGTGAGTTTGAGGCCAGCCTGGTCTACAAAGTAAGTCCAGGACAGCCAAGGCTACACAGAGAAACCCTGTCTTGAAAAACAAAATAAAACAAAACAAAAAAGAGTTCTAGAATGGAAGGAAAGACCAGTTTCGGGGGCTCTGGAGAGAGAAGAAAACCCTGGAGACAGAGATAAGAAAGGTGAGAGATTAAAGAAAGAAAGAAAGAAAGAAAGAAAGAAAGAAAAACAAAGGTAAAAGATCAGTAAGGGAAATGAAGAATTGGCAGAGCTGAAAGGAGCTTGGGTGGGTGAGTCTCAGCTGTGCTGTGTTCCAACATCGCATTAGCTGTTGGAGACCTCTTCCTTGAACACATGTGATGATATTCTTTCAAGAGTAAGAGCTACATATATGGGTTAACTACATGTAGATATTCCATGTCCCCAACGCCTAACAGAACACTGGGAGCTGCTGAGCTGGTTCTTTGAGACTTGGCCAGGTGAGATCTGGCAGGCAAGGATAACAAGGCTCTTGTGTGTCTGAGTTCCCTGAGGCTATTGCTTCTTTATGGAAATGAGTAGCCTCTTCCTTTCTCTACAAATAATGTGGCAACCACAGAAGAGAGACACTGCATGGATGTGACCCAGAAAAGTGAACTTTTACTTTACTTGTCATAACACAGTCAATTGAGGCTCTTGAAGCACATTTTTAGCTCTATGAGTTATATAAGCCTCTGTCCTGGTCACTTCAGGTTCATAAATACAAGTCCAAATTAAGGTCTAAGCAATAGCCAGTATGGGTGGTCACAGTGACTGTAGAATACAATACATCTTTGCCAACAAGCAGTTTAAATGTGGCAAGGGACAAGGTTAGGTATGATGGATAGTTAATTTAAAAAATGGCTGTTTTGTGGCTTCATCAGCCTAAGACCTGTTGTACCATGCCCTGCCTATAGGATCATATTATTATTGTTGCAGTTATTATAACTCTTATACTTCATGTGTGTTGTGCTGGAGATGAAACCTAGGCCTTGCCCATGGTATCCAAATGCCCTCCCACTAAACCACAACCCTAGTCTCAGATTATGATCTTAGATGCAGTAGAGCTAACATTTTCTTTGTCCCAGACGAGACATCTTTTTCTTTTGTTTGTTTTTTGTTTGAGAAAGTTTCTCACCATATAGCTGACTGGCTTGGAACTCCCTCTGTTTTTCAGGCTTGCCTTGAACTCACAAAGATCCATGTGCCTCTGCCATCCAAGTGCTGGGATTGAAGGTATTTATCACCATGCCTGGCTCTAATATACCTTTTAAAAAATGTATGTATCAGTTGGAATCTATAAAAATACTTTCCTTTAGATTTGTTTATTTATTCATTTTTTTTCTGTGTATGTATGTGTATATATGTATGTGTATGTTGCATGCGTGTGCTAACAGAGGGTGTCAGATCCCCTGGAGGTAGAGTTACAGACAATGTCAGTTGCCTCATATGTATGTTCGGAACTGAACTTGAGTCCTCTGGAAAAACACTCTTAAGCACTGAGTGATCTTTGCAGAACCCTATAAAATGCCTCTAATTGGCTTGTATGTTCTGAAGTATAATAAATAGTATAGTAATAAAATTAATGTGAACCTGTTGCTCAATTTTAAAAAGCAGATGTTATGTTATTGAAGCTGCCTCCTCAATCCTTCCTGTTCATTCCCTGGATTTTATGCTTTCCTTTCCCTTGTTTTGATTCTGCTTTTAAGTCCTTTATTTTAATAACTCTTTGGTATTTGTGTCTTTGGTGTTGTTACCTGAAAGAGAAATCTTCTTGGTCTTTAGAGTAGGTATTAGGGTTGGGCAATATGGTTCTTGCTTACTGTTAGAGCTCAGGAATAGCTGAGTACTGGCCACTCCAATACCAGACTCACGTTGATGGAAGTTCATTTGACTGCTGATCAAGAACTAACCAGTTAGGGTCACAGTCTGTAAATTCAGACTATGACATTGGTAACAGGAACTGACTAGTCAGGGCCATGGTTGAAACTCAGGAATCAGACCGTGACATTGGTCTGCTTCTAAGGCATATTCTTTATAAGAAAAACCGTAACCAAGTAACAACTAGATAACCAGGTGGGAAGCAAGGAGGAGGGCAGCATTACATCATTTTGACCAGTTAAACACAAGAAGAATCCATTTTGTTCTGAGCATAATGTACCCAGGTAGCTAGACAAAGCATTTTAAGCTGATTGGCTGGGATGTAGGGTAGGGGAGCTCTTGGGGGCTTTCCAGCTTTCTTTGGGAGTAAGGAATATAGCAGGATATTGCAACCTTAACTCTAGTAGAACATCATTTATCTTTAACCCAAGCAGAACATGGATTTATCATCTGTTGTTCTATTCTAAGCAGCAAGCACTGAACCTTCCTGGTTTCAGGCACGTAGGGCCCAAGAACTTGAATTTAATTTCACCTTGTAATTAAAATGGTTTCTGTTATGCTAAGAGCTGGTGTTAAGAGAGGACCTACGTCATGCTAGGAACTAAAGTAGGTCTCATTGGAGGGCCTATGGAGTTTAAGCAAGTTAAACAGGTTATAACACTTACCACATGTAAGGCTCTGGGTTCAATCCCCAGCACTGGAAGAAAACGCATGGGCATGAGAATAGGAATGGTTACCAGGGTTATATCTTGGGCAGATATTTTACAGGTTACCACAATAAAGGGAAAAAAGAAAGAAAGAAAGAAATTTGAAAAAAGAAAAATATCTGGGAGAATTCCTTTGCCTAGGAGGAAAGCAAGACTCACTTTAGTACCATCTTGGTTTTGGGGTGTGTGTGTGTGTGTTCCTTGAGGTTTCTCATTGGTTTTGGTGTGTGTGTGTGTGTGTGTGTGTGTGTGTGTGTGTGTATGTTCCTTGAGATTTCTCATTGGCTTAGAGCTCAGCAAGTAGGTACAGCTGGCTAGCCAGTAAGCTTCAGGGATCCTGTTCCTATCTCCTCAGTAGGGGTTAAAGTGTGTATCACAAGTTTGTTAGTGTTTTTACATGAAGTTGAAGTCCCCATGCTTGTAAGGGGACTGACTGAACTATCGCCAGCCCTTCATTTGTGTCATTTGTGTGAACATATGACTGCTCCTTTTTATGATGTGCATCTTTGTCCTCTATTGACATGTGGTTGAATTATGTATAGAAAAGAGTTTTTCTTTTCTTTACAGATGAACACAGACTTCACAGTGGCAAGCTCTGTCTGATTATCCTTACATGTATTGCTGAGGTAGGTCTTCCTGTGAGCCTTGCATGTAGATTGCCTTCTTCCAGAACACTCTTTTCTGTTCCATGGCTTGCGGGTCTTTTGTGTTGTCCATCTCTTTCCTCCAGAATATGAGCTTGCAAAACAGGGCCTGTGTTTTCATCACCACTGTGTTCTCATCATCTGGTACACAGTACAGGGTCAATTAGCATTTTAAAAGAAATTAGTAATGAACCGCAAGGTGCTGGGACATGCGGCTCTGTCGGTAGAGTGCTTGCCTAGCAATCATGAAGCCCTGCCTTTGATTCCCAACACCACATAAAAAGCCTATCATGGCACAACCTATACTTTGAGCACTTTGGAGGTGGAGATAGGAAGATTAGAATTGCAAGGCATTCTATGGCTATTACAGTGAGTTTGAAGCCAGCCTGGGAATAGATGAGACTTTGATATAGTAACTGTGGTAGTTGAGAATCAGATGGGTGGTTCTGGCTGGCGATCGATCCATCTGTCTTTTTTTTAAAGACAGAAGGTCTATTAGAGTCTGGGCTGCTCTTGATCTTCCTATGTAGTTGTGGATGACCTTGAACTTTTGATTCTTTTGTCTCTACCCACTGAGTGTTGGAGTTACAGGCACATAGTGTACCACCCTGGGATTAAAGGCATGTGCCACCATGCCCAGCTTTATGTGGTGTTGGAATTGAACCCAGGGCTTTATGTATGCTAGACAAGACTATACCAGCCCCATGCGTATTCTAGCACTTAGCATTTCTAACCAAAAGATTTAAAACTTTCTAGAAAACCAGTCATTTCCTTTTGAGCTGCCCTTTTGTATTTAGTAAATTTAAAAAGGAGCTAAGGTATCTTGGGGATAGAGGAGAGGAAGGAACCCAGAAGAGAATGATCTCATTTTGGCATAAACAAGAGCTGAAGGACAAAGAGGTGTGTATGAGTGACTCTTCTCATTTCTGTGACCAAATTCCCAATAAGTTGAAATTTACATGTGGGAGAGATGGTTCACCTGGTACAGGCGCTTGCTGCCAAGTCTGATGATATGGGTTTGATGCCTGGGATCCTTTGATGGAAGGAGAGAGCTGATTGACTCTTGCACGTTGTTCTCTGCCCTCCACATGCACACGGTAGTGCATGTGCACACATTCACACACATGATAGTGTAATGTTTAAAAAGTGGACTTGAAGGAGGTTTTCTTCTGACTCAAAGTTTGAGGTGATACAGTCCATCACAGAGGGGAAGACATAGCTGCGGGAGCCTGGGCATCCTTTTCAGTGTATCCACAGTCAGGAAGCAGAGAGAGATGATGTTGGTGCTTATCATGTAGGCTTTCTCCTTTTTCTCCCTTTGTTCATTTTGAGATGGCCCGTAGGGTGGTACCAGACACATTTAGGGATGGGTCTTCCGTTCCTCAGTTGAATCTCTTGTAAGACCCTCGTAGGCATACACGGAAGATGTCTTGCCAGTGACTTGAAAGCAGGTTCTCCATGAAGATGGACTATGGAAAGATGCTTCTTTGTGAGAAGGCTCATTTGGCTGGATCAGCTAGACTCAAACTCTCGGTTGATGGGGATACCCGAGCATGATGGGACTTGAGCAGCTTCAGCTCTCCTCTCAGAACTCCCTGCCTCGCATTTCTTTTGTAAGACAGCAGTCAAGGTGGTCCACAGGGTGTAGTGGTCTCACTGTCCCTTCTGTGCTCTCGGGGAAGATGAGCTCTTTTTACAAGGCTGGGGGAGGCTGGTTCTAGAAGAGCTGCTTATTAACAGTGGGTCTTGTATAACTACTTTCAAAACTCTTTCAAAGAACATCCTTAAAGGAGCTGTTTTCACAACTTGTAACAGTTCCTAGTAATTGGAGTCTGTAGGCATGTCAGATCTCAGGACGGCGTTGGGAAAGGGCCAAGGAAGGGATGCTTATTTCCAGGCCACTGTGGGAAGAGTTTGATGTGGGAAGGAGAGGTGGGGCCTTGCCTGCTTCTGTGCTGCCAGTATAGGAGTTGTTCCCTGCTGTGCTGAACTCAATTCCCAGCAGAGCACAGGTTTTCCTTGTTCCTAGAGCTTCATGTGGCACCTGCACATGCGGCCTCTTTTCCCTATGAGATCCTCCAAGCTGTCACAAACACAGCTGACTCCTTGGGCAGATGGGAAGGAAGAGAGAATAGGAAAACAGACTCCTCTGAGCATTTGTCTCAAGTTCCTGGATTTGATTTTTATTGTATTTCAGTTTCTCAGAGATCTCTGACCATTTAAAGAGGTACTAGGAAATTATACTCAATTTTATGGCTGAAGTAAGAGACTGATATAAAGGCCCTGGGCTTACCACTTTACTTCTCCAACTGATGCTGAACGTAGTCCATGAAGGTCCAAGGGTTTGGACTGAGGATATATGTTACTTGGCCGAGCGCTTGGTTCAGTCTCTACCTCTACATGAACCGGTCTGCCTATACTCCCAGCACTCAGAGGTGTTGGCGAAGGCAGGAGGGTCAGAAGTTCAAGGCTATTCTTAGGTTCATAGGGACTGGAGGCCAGTCTAAGCTAGAGACTTTGTTTTGGGGTTTGGAAGATGAGAGAGGAAGGATTTGTAGGATGTATGGTTACAAATGGTTGCCTGCTTGCCTGCCTTCCTTGCTTCCTACCTTCTAGCTGGGTGGTAGTGGCACATGCTTTTAATCCCAGTACTCAGGAGGCAGAGGCAGGCCAATCTATGTGAGTTCAAGACTACCCTGGTCTAGCAGAGTGGGTTCCAGGACAGCCAGGGCTACACACAAACTCTATCTGAAAAAAAACCCCAAACCAAACCAAAAAGCAACAATAAAGAAGCCCTCAATAAATCTTCCTGCCTTCTTTTGTCTCTTTCTCCCTTCTTACCTCCATCCCATCTTTTTTTCCTGCCTTTTTTTTTTTCTTCTTCTTCTTTTGGTTTTTCAAAACAGGGTTTCTCTTGGCTGTCCTGGACTTGCTTTGTAGTCCAGGCTGGCCTTGAACTTGAAGAGATCCATGTGCCTCTGCATCCTGAGTGGTGGCATGCGCCACCACACTGAGCCTCTTTCTGCCTTTTTAAAAAAAATTTAATTATTTGTGTGTTTGTGTGTATAAATGCATGCATGTGTACTTGTGTTTCTTGGCTTGCATATGGAAGTCAGAGGATAAATTAGGATTGTATCCATGGGCTGCACAGATCAAACGTAGTTCATTCATTAGACTTGGTGGCAAGTGTCTTTACCCACTGAACATCTCACCAGACGCCCTTCCTTTTTTCTTTTTTGCTCTTTCTTTTTTTTCTATCTTTATTGTATTGCCATCTTTCCACAGAGTCTCATGCATCCTAGGTTGGGATTAAATTGGCTGTATAGATCAGGACAACCTCAAATTCCGGATCCTCTATCTCTGCTTGCCAAATGCTGGAGATTATAGGCTTGTGCCACCATACCCAGTTGAGTTTCTTAAATACATTTATAACATCTTACCTTTTCTATTTTTATTAGGATCAGTATGCCAATGCATTTTTACATGATGACAACATGAACTTTCGAGTCAACTTACATAGAATGGTAGGTGTGATTTTACATTTACATATTTTAAAAAGTTATTTATTTATTCTGTATAAAGTATTTTGCCTGCATGTAATGCCTTCATACCAGAAGAGGGCACCAGATCTTATTGTAGATGGTTGTGAGCTACCATGTGGTTGCTGGGAATTGAACTCAGGACCTTTGGAAGAGCAGCCAGTGCTCTTAACCTCTGAGCCATCTCTCCAGCCCTACTTCTTGTTTTTAATAGACAATTTTTTGTGGTTGGATGAGTTAGAATGAAATTGATTTTTTTAAATACGCATTTATTTTTTTGCTCAATTTATTCTCATGCCATCAGTTTTTGTTCTTTAGTTTCTTCTGGGATACCTTTTTCTTCTGTACCACCTCCTTCTCTGGCGTTGGAACCATCTGCTCCTTTTCAATGAGGATCATTTCAATGTGGCAGGGAGAGCTCTTGTATGGGTTAGTTGGGCCATGGCTCTGTAAATTCGTCAGCACATCTTAGGTGCCTTGTTCACCTGGACATGTTCAATGACCAGGGAATCTACATTTAAACCCTTAAGTTCAGCATTGCTCTCTGCATTTTTCAGCATGTGCAGAAAATACCTTCACTCTTTTTTTGGCCACTGACCTGAGTCCAGCTTCACTGTTTGTCCTGGGCGCACCTCTCCATTCCATGATTATACTGCCTGAACGGCACACATTGCTTCTTTAAAGTGACATCTTTCAAACACTCGGTGGCTTTTCAGATATGCATACCCTTGATGGCCTGGGCAGTTTTCCAGGTGTTCTTAAAGTGAACACAAAGATTTGAGCTTATTGATTTGCATGATTTTGTAGGGTTTTCTAGGTCAAGTGAGTAGCGAACCATCTTTGCAGGTCACCTCTGGCCGCTTACTGGAAGAATGAAATTGATTCTTTTTTTTTTTTTTTTTTAACTAATAAAAAAAAATTGTATTTACTTAGAAGCATTCAAAATGTCAACAAAACAGCCGCAATTTTTTTTGCAGTTACAGAGTGGTATTCAGTTAACAGAACAACAATTATCTTTGTATAAGCTGCATCACAGACAACTGAAGATGGAAAAAAAACAAAAACAAAAAACAAAAACAAGGGGGGTAAAAAGAAACAAAACAAAACCTACTGTCCCCATATATAACTAATTTGTGCTGTGCACCAAGAACCTGCTTTAAATTTCCATGCCAATTTACAACCCCCAGACTGTACCAGGCAAGGTCAGTGGCCATTGAAAGTACCACCAGGACAGGGCTAGACACATTCGGTAGTGTGTTAACTATACAAAAAAAGACCCTGTACAGTTTAAAAACAAATCTTACACAGCCTTACATTTCAATTTTTTTTTCTTTAAAAGGAGTGAGTTGTGTACAGGGAGGTTAAATGCTTTATAGACAAGAAAAAAAAACTGCGCTAGAACCAACTTATTCATCATCATCTTCCTCTTCTTCCTCCTCTTCCTCATCTTCTTCATCCTCCTCATCGTCTTCCTCTTCCTTCTTTTCCTTGCTCTTTTCAGCCTTGACCACCCCCTTCTTCGCTGCAGCAGGCTTTCCTTTAGCTCTGTAGGCAGCACTATCCTTCTCGCACTTCTCCTTCAGCCTGGCCGCCTTCTTCTCACAGGGCTGCTTGTCGGCCGCAGCGTGTTGTTCCACATCTCTCCTAGCTTCTTTGCAACGTCACCAATGGATAAGCCGGGTTGTTCTCCCTTGATTTTGGGGCGGTACTCAGAACAGAACAAGAAGAAGGCCGAAGGAGGCCTCTTGGGTGCATTGGGGTCCTTGAACTTCTTTTTGGTCTCCCCTTTGGGGGGATGTAGGTTTTCATTTCTCTTTCATAACGAGCCTTGTCAGCCTTTGCCATGTCTTCAAATTTCCCCTTCTCCTTAGCAGACATGGTCTTCCACCTCTCTGAGCACTTCTTGGAGAACTCTGAGAAGTTGACAGAAGCATCCGGGTGCTTCTTCTTGTGCTCCTCCCGGCAGGTTTGCACAAAGAATGCGTAGGAAGACATTTTGCCTCTCGGCTTCTTAGGATCTCCTTTGCCCATGTTTAGTTGATTTTCGTCCACGAGGCTCAGAGTCGCCCGGTGCCAGTCCGGCTTGCGCTTGCCCCGGCGCTGTCTCTATGGAGCTCAATGTACTGCAATGGCTGTGAGAGCGGGAGCCAGACGCCAAAATTGATTCTTTTTTTTTTTTTAATGTATTTATCTTTATTTTGTATGCATTGGTGTCTTGCTTGCATATTTATCTGTGTGAGGGTATTGGATCCTCTAGATCTGGAGCTTCAGACAGTTGTGAGCTGCCATGTAGGTGATGGGAATTGAACTCGGGTCCTCTGGAAGAGCCACCAAGAGTGCTCTTAACCACTGAGCCATCTCTCCAGGCCCCGAAATTGATTCTTAAAGAACAAATGTAGCTGGATAATTGTGCCTGAAGGCTCAGAGCATGATCGCTTTTCAACAGATCTGTGTCTGTCCTTAAGTTTTTGTTGTTGTTGTTCGTTATAGAGCTGTTTCTTGCTGTGCTAAGGATAGAAAAACCCACAACCAAATAGCTATTATACTAACACTGGAGTGTATAGTAACACAAATTTTAAAAAACTAAGTCTAATCCTTTTATTTTCAAAATGTAGTATTTTTAAATTATTATTTTACAAGTTACATTTAGTCTGGGTTTGTGTGCACATGCACCTTTCTGCCTTTCCATGTGCCACTGTGGAAGTATGGGGGTCAGAAGACTCCTGCGGGGCTGGAGTTCTCTCCCTCAACCACATGGGTCCCGGAGCTTGAGCTTCGGTTGTCAGGCTTGGCAGCAAGTGCCTTAAGCTGCTACGCCATCTTTTAAGCCTTGTCCCCCTTGACAGTGCATCCTGTATCCTAGACTGTCCTCAGCCTTACTGTGTAGCCAAAGCTGGCCCTGATCTCCCCAGCCCTTTCTCCTTCTTTTTTTTAATTACTGTAGAAAAGTACCAGTATACACTTTTTGCTGTTAACAATGCCGCATGTACAATGTAGACAAAAATGAAAGTAACAACATTAGTCCTGTTGTGTGTGCAGTGTCTTGCTGTAAATTGTATTTTTGTCACAGGCTTTCATTAATAACTCAGAAACATTTCCCTGGGCGTCTTCTGCCCCCCCCCCCCCTTTGTGGAGATTCTATTTGCATGAGAAACATGATAAAAACCATTGGATTTCAGCTCAAGTGTCTGCTAATTCCCTTCTCTGCCTGTGTGTTTTTGAAGCCTATGAGACACAGGAAGAAGGCAGCTGACAAGAACCTTCCTTGCCGCCCCCTGGTGTGTGCAGTCCTGGGTGAGTGAGGACCATCACAGTGGCGGTGTTCTGACGCATTGATGGATTTTCCTGATTAAGATTTTGGTTGATGTGCTTTTTCCTCAGCATCATTTCAGAAGAATTTTTGTTTATTGTGATATTCTGTAAACCAACCCCAGTGACTAGTGCTCAGTAAAAGGATGCTGTTGCTTAAAATAAAAAAGAAAACAAACAAACAAAAAATCCCAAACTTTCCTGGGACAAAAATTAGTATGTATTACTTTTCATCAAGATTTCAGATTCTTGGGCTGGAGAGATGGCTTAATGGTTAAGAGCACTGACTGTGCCAGGTATGTTGGAGCACACCTTTAATCCCAGCACTCAGGAGGCAGAGGCAGTGGAATTGATGTGAGTTTGAGGCCAGCCTAGTCTACAAAGCGAGATCCTGTCTCGAAAAACTTAAAAAAAAAGAGAACACTGACTGCTCTTCCAGAGGTCCTGAGTTCAATTCCCAGCAACCACATGATGGTTCACCACCATCTGTAATGTGATATGGTGCCCTCTTCTGGCCTGCAGGAGTACATGCACTGTATACATAATAAATAAATAAATAAATCTTTAAAAAAAAATAAATCTTTAAAAAATTTCAAATTCTTACTTCTCTTTCATGGTCTCCATTTATGTGTCAAAAGATCATAAGGTTTAAAATGTGAGATTCAAACATAGAAAAACTTCCCTTGAGTAAATGTAGCTGAGATAGGGCTGACTGAGCTGATAGATAGGGGCTGTATCTTGGGTCATTCTCTCTGTCCAGAAGTCTGCAATTTCCTCAGAGGCATTAGTGAAACTCTTTTTTTTTTGTTTTCCAAGACAGGGTTTCTCTGTGTAGCCTTGCCTGTCCTGGAACTCACTCTGTAGACCAGACTGGCCTTGTATTCTTAGAGATCTGCCTGCTTCTGCCTTGCAAGTGCTGGGAGTAAAGTGTGCACCACCACCATTCAGCCTTTAATGAAACTTTTAATCTCATTTTCACTTGGATGTTCAACCTCAGCTCCTGAATCTGCCTGATTTTAGGAACTGCAATTAAGATTATATATATAACTGACTCAAAGCCCCACAGACCATTGCAGTCAGTTTCTGTCACATGGCATGTTAGTGAGCTGGGGTAGGTGGGCATCTTCAGAGCTGAGTCTCTGCTGTGTGAATGGGTTCCATCCTTCAGTCTCTTCTTGCTTCATTGATCTAGTCTTGGATTTTCCTCTGTGCTATGGTATGAGATATGTCTACAGTGAAATTCCCCTGTATCTAAATTTACTAGCAAGTCCTTCTAGAAATAGGAGGGTGAGATCTTTATTTTGTCAACTTCACAAGAGAGTAAACCATTTTACTGAAACTTACAGTGCATGGAGCATTTTGCTTGTTAATTTCCAAGTGGCAAGCATTAAAAAGGTGGCATAGAAAATAAATTAGGCTCATGCAGATGGATGTTAGTAGGGGTTGTCATTTAGAGTGAAAGCGGGGGATGCTATTCAGTGTGAGTATAAGGCACACAGTTTTTAGAAGCCCCCACCCCCAAACTCAATGGTAAGGAGTGAATTTCATTGGAATTGATGTAATTTTTGTCTGTTCTCCTTTTAGACCTGATGGTGGAGTTCATTGTAACACATATGATGAAAGAGTTCCCTATGGATCTCTATATGTAAGTACTATAGTTCATTTTATATATGGAGATTTATCGTAAATAATCAAGTGATAGAAAATTTATAGTCGGATTTGGAGAGATGGCTCAGTGGTTAAGAGCATTGGTTGCTCTCCCAGAGGATCTGGTTTAATTCCCAGCACCCACGTGCCAGCTCACACTTGTCTCAACTTCAGTTCCAGGGCTTCTGATACCTTTGCAGAGATATACACGCAGGCAAAACACCAATGAGCATAACATGAAAGTAAATTATACTTTTTTTTTTAATGGTGCCACAGCCTTGTTCACCACCAGGCAAAAGAAAGGATGTTGTTGTTGTTGTTTTAATGTAGATGAGTGCTCTATCTGCATGTACACCTGCGTGCCAGAAGAGGCCATCAGGTTCCAGCATAGATAGCTGTGAGCCACCATGTAGTTGCTGGGAATTGAACTTAGGACCTTTGGAAGAACAGCCAGTGCTCTTACCCTCTGAGCCATCTCTCCAACCCTGAAACCAGGTTGTTTTTCTCTTCCATTTTGTTTTTTTAATCTTTATTTAACGTACCTTGATGTTCTGCCTACATGTATGTATGTTAGTGTGAGGGTATCAGATCCCCTGGAACTGGAGTTACAGACAGTTGTGGCTGCCATGTGGGTGCTGAAAATTGAACCCAGGTCCTTTGGAAAAAACAGTACTCTTAATCTCTGAGCCATCTCTCAAGCTTCTTTGTTTTTGTTTTTGTTTTATTTTTTAAATGATTTTTTTTATTTGTTATATATACAGTGTTTTGCCTGCATGTTTGCTGGTACGCCAGTAGTGAGCACCAGATCTCATTTTAGGTTGTTGTGAGCCACCATGTGGTTGCTGGCAATTGAACTCACGACCTTTGAAAGAGCAGGCAGTGTTCTTAACTTCTGAGCCATCTCCCCAGCCCCTTTGTTTGTTTTTAAAGATGGGTTTTCATGTAGTCCAGGATGGTCTTGAACCTCCTATATAGATAACCCTGACTTTAACTTTTGATCCTTCTATCTCCCAAGTGCGGCAATTAGAGGTGTACTCCAGCATACTAGACCAAAACCTATTTCTTGTTTTGTTTTTTTTTTTTGACACGGGTTTTTTGTTTGTTTTTGTTTTGTTTTGTTTTGTTTTGTTTGTATCTCAGGCTGTCCTGAGACTCCTTCTGTAGAGCAGGCTAACTTCAAACTCAGAGACCCATCTGCCCCTGCCTCCTGAGTGCTAGGATTAAAGGCGTGTGCTCCCAAACCGAGGTCCAAAATTTTTACTGTAAATCTGGAGCTGTCATTGTCCTTCACAAATTTATTATCTATTAGTGTACCAAAGTACTCCAGAACCTCATAGTTTAAGATGAGTATTCAGAATTTCACAGTTTCTGTGGTTTAGCTATCTATGAGAAATTCAACTGGATATTTTTAGTATAAGACCTTTCATGGATCTACAATGTATTTAGCTTAGACTGTTTTTCAGGTATCCCAGGCTGGCACTGCCAAAGGTGACCTTGAGCTTCTGATTCTTCTGCTTCCATTTACTGAATACTGGGATTACATATGCTACTAGGCTTGCTGTATATGGTGCTGGAGTGAACCCATGTACGCATAAGGTTATTGCGTAATTTAAATGCTGATTTATCTGCCCCCCATATCTGGTTGCAATCCTTGTTCTGAGAATCTCCTATCTCAACGTTGTGTAAATATAGAGTCTCAATTATTTGAGTGATAGCCAGGTTAAGAAAAAAGCCGAGAAACAAACATAATTTTATAAAAATAACTTGAACAAACCCAGGTCTTTGCGCATGTAGGCAAGCACTCTGTCAACTAACTGAACTACATCACCTGCCCTGGACTGGAACTTTCTGTATAGCTTAGGTGTGTCAATTTATCTCAGTATATTGGGCTCAGAATGTTGTGTGGAAACAAGTGTTAGCTGTGGCTGAAGGCCAGTGGAATTCTTCTAGGGTTAGAGAACTTGCTTTCATGCTCACTTAATAGCTATTGATAAGCCTTGCTTGTTTGTTTTTTAAAGTGTGTGTGTGTGTGTGTGTGTGTGTGTGTGTGTGTGTGTAGGTATGTACATGTGTAGGTCTGAGGACAGTTTGCAGGATTCATTTCTTCCCTTCCACCATGTGGATCCTGGGCCATTAAGCTTAGCTTCCCAGGCTTGATGGCAGGCATGCTTATCTGCTGAGCCATCTTGCTGGCACTGGCTTCAGTTCTTCTCCTGGTTCTCTGTATAAAAGTTGTTGGATATGGCAGGTAGCTTTTTAAATCTATTTATTTATTTACTTATTATGGCTTTTCGAGATAGGGTCTCTCTGCATATCCTTGACTGTCCTGGACTTGCTTTGTAGACCAGGCTGGCCTTGAACTCACAGTGATCCGCCTACCTCTGCCTCCCTAGTTCTGGGATTAAAGGTGTGCGCCACCACACCCAGCTGGCAGTTAGCGTTCTTCAAAGCAAATAATCCAGCAGAGAAGGAAGTGTAGAGCCCAAAATTGAAGATGTTGTATCTTTTATAACTAAGTACCAAGTGTTCTACATTTCTCTGTGGCCACATGGGTACAATGTGGGAAGAATTAAGGATGCTATTGTGTCCTTGTGTCTCTTCTAAATCATATATTGGAAACTTAAACTTTCCAGGGCAGCAGTGTGGGAGTGTGGGCCCCAATGTGAGACATTTGATCACGAGGGCACCACTCTCATGAGAGATTAGTGTCAACTAAGAAAGGACTAGAGGTTGTGAGCTTAATAATCACTTGCACCCTTTTTCCCCCCTTCCCTTCATGCCTCCAGCCCTTTATGTGTGTCTGTGTGCACAACTTTGTGCAAGCTTATTGTCTTTGTTTCTTCCATCTTCCACTATGAATGATCATAGAAGACTCTTCCTTCGTAGATGTTAGCACTTTGACAATGGATTTACAAGGAACAAATTTCCTCACTAATGTGTGAGGCAAAGGATGTGAGTTCCAGGAGCCTAGGTTTGCTGGAAATCATATTGCAGACTGGTACCACAGTTGCATGACTAGTAAGTTTCAAAGCAAGATTCAGACTCATTTATCCTGATCTCAGATTGTACTCTCAACCTACTCTTTCTTTCTTTCTTTCTTTCTTTCTTTCTTTCTTTCTTTCTTTCTTTCTTTCAAATAAGAAACCTTGGGAGCATTCTATGTGGATGAGTAGGCAAAGGGCATTCCAGGTAGGGGATGAATATTTCAGGAGTTTAGCAGCTTCAAAATGTGGTGTGTTTGTAGAATAGTGTATAGTTAGGGATAGTTAGAGAATAGAGTATATGGAGGAAGGTTAGGAATAGAAGGAAAGATTAGCAGAGAATGCGAATGGTGGAAGAGTTGAAGGTAGGAATAGCTTGTTAGGACTGTATGTTTACAATTGTAGAGTTGACATCTGTCCACCCAGCCCTTTTACCTGGCTAACAGTAGATGTTCTAGACTTTCCATTCCTAACCTGTGCTTTCTAACTTTGTCCCAGAAAGTCGTCTTTATTGCTTTCCTTTCTTTGCTGTTTGCTTTTCTCCTACTGCTCACTTGTTGAAGGTCCTGAAGTTCTGGGTGGTGAAGAGGATGGGGAGAAGGCTAGGCTAAGTCCACGTTCTCCAAGCCTGTATCCACGGGCATGTTCCAGATTTTCCTTCCCCTACTTCCATTTCCTTTTTCAGTTTGGTATTTGGAGCATCAAGTCCTTTTTAGGTGAACATATCTGCTCCCAGCTGGGCAGCAGGCCAGGTTGCGGCTCTCACTTTTCATTATGTATAGCCTCTCAGCAGCATGCAACACAGAGAGGAACTGAAAGCAAAATGAATTCCTACCATTTTAGATAAGTTTATAATCCTCATGGTGACATGTGAGGAAGTATGGAGTATAGACTTAGCACACAGAGCCAGAATCTGGGCCAGCAGCGGCACAAATTCCTTTTCTGTGTCTGCGTGCTGTAGGCACAGCAGTGATAAGGAAAGGTGCTTGCACAGGTGAGCACGGCCCTCCGTGAGAGGTGAGCGGCAGAAGGAAACCCCAAGCCTAGGCAGCGAGCGCCCACTCTTTCTCTACTGGATTCCTGTTGCCATCTCCATAGTTACCACAGGGCTTGGGACTGAGGAGAAATGAATTCCAGAAAGTAAACTCTTCAAAATTACTTTTACATGGAAAACTTAAGCCCATTCCCCTTCTTTTTTGAGACAGAGCCTACAAAAACCCTGTAATCCCAGAACTTGGAAGGCAGAAGCAGGCAGATCTCTGTGAGTTCAAGGCCAGCCTGATTGACAAAGTGGGTCCAGGGCAGAGAAACCCTGTCTCAAAAAAGAAAAGAAAAAGAAAAAAAGGAAGGAAAGAAGGAAAGGAAAAGATTCTGGAGAGGGCAGGGCCATCTTTTCTTAGAACAGGGAAACTACTGTGTGTATGAGGGAAGCACTCCAAGAAGCAGTAAATTTGGAGTCATTCTGCCAGTATGTGTTTTTAAGGATGTAACAGTTGTTAAATTTGTTTTTGTTTCTTTTCTTTTTTAGATAGGTTTGCAAGGTAACCCAGGCTGCCCTCAAACTGTCTAGCCTCCTGCCTCAGCTTCCTGACTGCTCAGATTGTAAGTCCTTTACCTCCCTTGGCACCTGCTACTTGTTGAAAATGTCATTATGCTTGGTAAATAGTATGAGTCATTGTTAGCACAAGGCTAAAAGTGCACCTGCTGGGTGACTGTGGCAGCAAGAGCACCTAGGAACAGTGTTGAGTGATGTACATACCCCTCAGATAAGGCAGAGAGGAGCAGGGGCACAGACTGGGGCTGCAGGAGCATCTCAGTACTGCTCTGGAGTGGCTTTCTGCTGTCACTGCCCACAGCAGCTAAGGTGTGTGTTTGATCAGGGTGGTCACATATAGGCAGCTTCCAGCCACCCTTATTGGCTGCAACACAGCGTTAGTAGCAGGAACCTAATCACTTTCAGTTTTATGGAGAAATTAATAGAAGCTTTTACAGATTGGCTAAGGCAAATTGTAGCTCAGATGAGGACATCAAATGAGATCATGCCACCATCTCCAAAAAACAAGGAAATGATTTGGAAACTGGAAGTGTGCTTTTTTTGAAATTTGCGTCACTTGGAAGGTAGTTTCGGTACAGGCTAGATTTTTTTTTTTATTAGAGTAAAAGAAAATTACTTAAAATGTGTTGATGTATCCATTGACTTTTGTGTTACCTTATATGACTAAGTATTTTATGTGGGTGTGTATGTGTTATGGTGAACATATGAAAATCAGATGGCAAATTGGGGAGATAGTTCTCCTACCTTGCTGGGTCAGTCTTTCTTGTTGTTTCCACTGTACTGTAACTCACCAGGCTCTGGATGATTCTCGTGTCTTCACCTCATAGCAGCTTGTTGCAGGAGTGTTGTGATTACAGGCATGTGGCATTGCATCCATGGATTCTTTCATGGGTTCAAGAACAGGCCTGCACGGCAAGTGCTTTTACCTGCCGATACTTTGTTGTTTTGAGACAAGTCTTGCAATGTAGCTTTGGATGGCTTAATATTTTCCTTTTAAAATATTGTCTTATGTGTATGTGTATTTCACCTGCATGTATGTGCATGTACTGTCCAAGAAGGCCAAATGAGGCTTTGGACCTGTTGGAACTAGAGTTATACTTAGATGTTAGCTTCCATATGGTTGCTGGGATTTGAACCTGAATCCTCTAGCAGAACAGCTAGTGCTCTTAACTGCTGACACTCCTAGTATTTTCTGGCCTTGCTCTCTTGTCAGTCCTTCAGGCTGGGATTACCACCATATGCGACCATACCTGGCTTAAATTTAGGACATCAGTTTACAGATTGAGTAAATAAACACACTTTAGTGTGTTTGTCTTTGATGTGCTGTTAGACACTTTAATTCCTTTAGCTGTCTCTTTGGCTCTTACCATTCAGAGCCATATTTATTTTGTTTTTTGAGATAGGGTTTCTCTGTGTAGCCTTGATTATCCTGGACTTGCTTTGTAGACCAGGGTGGCCTCAAACTCACAGCGATCCGCCTGCCTCTGCCTCCCGAGTGCTGGGATTAAAGGCGTGTGCCACCACCAGCAGGCCTGGTTTTTTTTTTTTTTTTTTTTTTTTTTTTTTTTTCTGTTTCTTTTCACCTTTACTAGGAAGCCCCAAAGAATAGCTACCCTTAATTTAGCTTACTCAGTGACTAGATTGGTACCTATAGACAGAAGCAAATAGTGTTTCAGGCATCCTTGCCTTATATCAAGGGCACAGAGTCTCAGAGTCTCAGTGCTGCCTTAGGAAGTGTCCTCTGCCTGAAGCTGCCGTTCAGTTGAAGTGCACTTGAATATGTTAGGAAACTAATGTAAAATCAAACAAGATGGACGAGAGCACTTCCTCCAGTGTCAGTTTACTTGCTTGTTTGCTTCTTCAGTTTTCATCATCTCTCCCTTGTTCTTTCATGTTGGAACTGTTTCCAGAGAAAGAAACTTTTTAATTTGCTTGAAACTAGCAAGCTAGCTGGGACCAGTCTCCTAAGGACTTTAGAACTCAAATACAATAAGATTTAATTACCAGCTCAACCACTATTTGATGAATGAATGAACACAAAAGATAGGCCTGAGCTGGGTATAGTGGCCTGTATGTATCATCCCAGCTTCAGGGAGCATGGAGGTCAGCCTGGGTATATAGAGCAAACCCTGCCTCAACAAACATAAAAACAAGATGCAGTCTGAAGCAGCCTGAGGAGTTTCCCTAAGCTGTTAGGGACCTCAACTCAGGGAAGATCAGATTTTTTGCTTCGTTGTAGGAAAGGATTTCAGGGCAAGCCAATATGTATTAGATTTGTAGATTGAGAGTTTAGTGAAATACTTTTTTCCTTTCTTCCTTTCTTTGCCTTTTTGTTTTTGTTATTGTTGTTGGTTTTGTTTGGTTGGTTAAGCCAGGATCTCATATTCTAGATTGGTCCAAACTCACTTTGGAGTCATTTCTTAGACCTCTTTGCAAAGGGGAAATAATCAGAAAAAAAAAAGGGCCTGGCATGTGATGGCACATGCCTTAATTCCAGCACTTGAGAGGCAGAGGCAGGCGGGTTTTTGTGAGTTTGAAAGTTCCAGGACAGTCAGAGCTACCTTATGAGACCCTATGTCAAAGAGAAAAAAAAAAAAAAAAAAAAAAAGTCAAGAAACAAAACAAAACCCCAGAACTGACTGGGCTCTGAGATGTAAGAGCCAAAAGGACCTGCTAGATCAGTGCTTCTCAACCTGTGGATTGAGACCCCTTGCTGGGGTTGTCTAATGACCTTTCCCAGGGGTTATGCCTAAGAGCATCAGAAAACACAGAAAACAACATTGCTGTTGTTTAAAAAAAAAACCTCAAATATTCAATTTTACCGATAAAGACTCAGGGGCCAGATGCTGGGGTGAAAGCCTGGTACCTCAGAGAAACAGAGGAAAGCACCCAGCTGACCTTCCTCCTTAGCTTATGTCCCAAAAGGAAAAAAGATGTCTTTCCCTTTCCACACCATCTCAAAAAACCCCTCAAATTGAATGCCCCTCACTCCTGCTTCCTGTGTGTCTCTCTATCTGTCTTCCTGACTTCCTTTTACTATGTTTTTTTTTTTTCCTATTTACTCTCTGTGACCTGGTTGCTTATTCTGCCTCTTGCCCTATGATGGATTTTATTTAATTCAAGCAGAAAGCTCTTGGATTAAAGGTATGTGCTAGCTGGGCGTGGTAGCACACGCCTTTAATCCCAGCACTCATGAGGCAGAGGCAGGTGGCTTTCTGTGAGTTTGAGGCCAGCCTGGTCTACAAAGTGAGTCCAGGACAGCCAAGGCTACACAGAGAAACCCTGTCTCGAAAAACAAAAAACAAAACAAATAAAGGTGTGTGCTAGGGCTGAGCCACACCACAACTAGAGACAGGTTTTCCCAGTATACAACACAGTCTCAGGGTTCAAATATCCTGCATGCAAACTTCCCTCCTTTTGTCTAAATAAAAAGGAAAGATTTTAGCTATTTACGATAATGAAGCTATTTCCGTCTAGCTTTCCACATTGTCCAGCTTGGATGTATTTGACAGTCTTAGGATTAAGTATTTTTGAGTTCAAAGTTCTGTAAAATGTTCCTGTTAGTCTCCTATGAACTCAGCATTTTCAATGTCTTGAGAAGTTTGTAGTCTTAAGTTGATCTTTGGGTGGTGTTTGTCAGCTTAGTGACAGTCCTGACTAGGCAGACACAGCAGTCAGCCCAAAGGTGTCCACTGTTTGTACAGAACCTGGCAGCAGAAGAGGCATGGGGCAGTTTTTACCAGTGGTTAGTGCTACCACAATCCTAACTTTGGAGGGGGGGAGTTTCCTTTTTTGGCAGGTAATATCTTTCCTAGGTCAAATTTTTTTTTTAAAGCAACAGAAAAAGCATTATCTTACAATTGAAATTAAAACAATTCTTTTGAAAATTTGACACTAACTACACCTTAGTATATGTGGATAATTACACCTATATCCCCCTTTCTCTTTATATATAAATTCAAGGTTTAAGAATATTTATTTTTAGATCACAGAGGACATTCACTTTGAATTTCAGCCTGCCTTTTGCAGGCAGCTTTTAAATTTAAAGCACTGTAATGCCTATGTGCCTGCCGCTGGCTCCCAAGTATTGCTGGGAGTAAAGGTGTGAGCTACTGCCTGGCTATGGATCCCTTACAGTGGTTATGCTCATAGGGGTGGCCTGGGTTAATTTTGTTCTCCATTTCCCCTTATTTTTCAGTGTTAGGGGTAAACTTTCAAGTTTTTGAATATATTATCTCGTTTTTATTGATTTATTCTCTGGCAAGTTTTAATATTCTAGTCTTAATTAAACATGATGCCCACTATTTCGTTATTTTCAGGAGTTCTGTCCGTCTTGCCTGTATGAGCTACATAAAATGTGATGTTTTTGCTAAGTTTTGTTAGGTTTTGCCATTTCCATTCATGTCTTTGCAGTTTATCTCTGTCACCACCACCCAGCTTATTGATTTAAATTTTGAGACGCGGTCTCACTCAGCCCATGCTGGCCTGAAACTTGCTGTGTCAGGATGTGTGTTCAAGGGTGACTTTGAATTTATAATCTCTTGCCTCTACCTCCTAAGTGTTGGGATTGCAGGAACGAGTCACCATGGTCCAGGATTGGTGTCTCTGTTAGCCTGTGTTATCTATGATATGGGTTTCACTATGATGAGTTTATACACGTAGTGTATTTAACCGCGCTCACTTCCCTTTCTCCCTCTCCCCTGCTGGTCTTCCTCTTCTCAGCATCCCTTTCTTACTGCGTGTCTGTGGTGTGGCTCTGCGCGTCACTTGTCTTCTTTCTGTATAGAATTCCCTGACATAGTAACCAAGGACAGTCACTTGCATTACAGTTCTGGGTGCAGGCCACCAAGGAGAGGAGGACATGGCAGCAAGGGCTTGGTGCTTCAGGCTCATCACATTGCATCCACACTCAGGGAACACTGGGGTGAATTTAGTGCTCAACTCATTTTTTTATGTAGTCCACACCTCAGCCAGTGGAATGGTGCTCTCCACTGTTAAATCTTTCTACCTCAGTTAAACTAATCGTGGTAGTCTTCCTTAGGGATGCTCACATGCTAACCTAATCTACCTGAGCCCTCATAGGCTTATAGTGTCTGGAACCCTGCCTCTTAGGTGGTTCCAGATCTTATTAACAGAGTAGGCATCACAGTGATTTCAAGTTTGATTGAGTTGCTTACAGGAGTGTGGATGACTGTTTACAGGGGGATGGACACATTACCACTGTAGAAAATGTACCCTGAACAATACCCTAAAATAATCCCTTAGGGAGGAGTGCTTCTCATGAGTCTCTCTCCTTAAATTGATTTTTTTTTTTTTTAAGACAGAGTTTGTCTGCGTAGTCTTGGCTGTCCTGGACTCACTTGTAGACCAAGCTGGCCTTTAACTCACAGAGATCTGCCTGCCTCTGCCTCCTGAGTGCTGGCATTAAAGGGGTGCGCCACCACTGCCTGGCTCCAATTGATTTTTAAAATTTTTATTTTAGTTTTTTGAAACAAGGTTTCTCTGGATGTTACTGGCTGTTCTAGACTCACAGAGACTTGCCTCCCAAGTTCCAAATTGATTTTTATTATTATTATTTTAAAGATTTATTTATTATTTACAGTGTTCTGCCTGCATGTACACCACCTGCAGGCCAGAAGGGGTACCAGATCCCGTTATAGATAGTTGTGAGCCACTATGTGGTTGCTGGGAATTGAACTCTGGACCTTTGGAAGAGGTGTCTCTTAACCTCTGAGGCATCTCTCCAGCCCCCAAATTGATTTTTAAATTCAACTTAAAACTTATTTTTATTTTTGAGTTTCACTGTGTTGCATGTCACATGTGCGGGTGCCTTCAGAGGCCAGAAGGTGTTAGATCCTGGAGCTGGAGTCACATGTAGCTGTAAGCTGCTCTGTGTGGGTGCTTGGCCTTTGGGAGAGCAGCAAGCCCTGGTACCCGTTGAGCCATCTCTTAGAATTGAACTTGATCTAGAGTTTTGATGTCCATTCTCATAAATTTTCAATTCCATTTTCCAATCCATTCCTCTCTCTCTCAAATTTTTCTTTAAATTAAAAATATTTTATGTGTATGGGTGTTTTGCCTGCATGTACATTTGTGTACCACATGCATGTGTGGTATCCAGAGAAGCCAAAAGATATTGGGTCCCTTGGAAATGGAGTTACAGATAGTCATGAGCTGCCATTGGATGCCAGGAATAGAATACAGGTCCTCTGGAAGAGCCATCCCTGGCTCCTTCAGAAAAAAATTTAAACATTTATTCTCTCTTTCTCTCACTGTTTATGTGTGTTTATATGTATATGTGTGTCCTTGTGTCCTCATCTGTGTATGCATGTGAGCATGTATGGTTTTCTGCTTCTACCATGTATGACCCAGGGATCAAACTCAGTTTATCAGACTCAGGCAATAAGTGCCTTTACTGATAAATGTTCATTGCTCTGGCTTTCTTTTTCTTTTTTTCTTTTTCCTTTTTTTGAGACAGTGTATCACTATGTAGCTAAGCTACCTTAGCTACTTGAGTACTGGGATTTTAGGAATTCTCCACCATGCCCAGCCACATCTCTGCCTGCTGCCATTGGAATAATTGTGATGTATCTTTCCTTTCTGGAAGGGGTACTCGAGGGAAAGGCAACAGTGCTGCCTCACTATAGGTCTGGAAGTGCTTGTAGCCCCATGGGTGTTACAGATAATGTGTGTTCTGTGTGTGTGTGTGTGTGTCGGAGGGATGAGGTTGAGTGTGTGAGAGAAAATTTGCCAGGATTATCTTTTTGTGTGTATGTGTACATATTTACCTTCAGTCCTAGTGACCCTAGGGACACCGCCTCCCTAAGGGAAGAGCACTGCTGAGCTGCGCTGGCCTCTGAGCTCTACCCTGGTTCTCTTCCTCACTGCAGACGCTGTGTCCAGGTCGTGCATAAACTGCTCTGTTACCAGAAGAAGTGCCGTGTCCGCCTGCATTACACCTGGCGGGAACTCTGGTCAGGTGCGTTCCATCTTGACTTTGTTTTCTTTGTGCTTCTTAGGAACCCTGGGCTCAGGCTCACGCTAATACTAGTCTCTTCAGTTTGTAGATGATTCTGTTTTCATGCACACTGTTTATTTTGAACATTGCAGTCTTGTATGAATCTAGACTTAAGCATGCTGTGTCGTCCACTTTCTTTCCCGTTCCTTCTTCCCTGTATTTCTGTTTGTCAGCCGTTAGAAACAATTGATGGTTTCTTGAGTTCTAGGGCAAAAGATTGTAGCTTGGTGTAGAGTGTGCCTAGCAAGCGTAAGGCCCTGGCTTTGAGTCCTAGCCCTGAGAAGAAAAAAAAAATATCCAAGAAGAGGGTATACTTTGTTAGGGCATAAGGGCACAAACCTGTAATCCCAGCACTGGAGGGAGAGGCAAGTGGATCTTTGTCAGTTCAAGGCCAGCCCTGGGATCCATAATGAATTTCAGGTCATCCAGTGCTGCACAGTGAAACCTCGTCTTAAAAAGCCAAAACTAATCAAACAAAAAATGTCCTGAATCTCACAGATTCTGACTTTGTGTAGCTGTAGTCAGGAGGACTTGGTGCAGTCCTGGCTTCTCACCCACCACCATTTGGCGGCAGCATATGGGCTATAGGGAAGCGTCTGTGTGTTTCCTCAAGATGAGTAATCTCAGGAGGAATGGCATTGGGAGGGGGTGGGGATGGGGGCGGAGAGATGGGGGGAACCCTCTTCATTTGCTACATCTTGGCATTATTACTGTTTACAGACTGTGTAGATGGTACCACCCCCCACCCCCCACCAGAGACAAAACAGAAAATTACAGTGTTTACTTTGTCTTTGTATCCACTTGGTGACCCAGTAAAATCACTTCCACCCCTGCAGCGGGAAGTGGCTCTTCTCTAAGAGTGCAGCTAATGTTAGCTTGCCACCCTTTCTTTTGTGTGACTAAATTGGGGGTTTGGGGAAAGCAAAGATGGTTCTCTGAGGCAGATTCTTGCTGATAGGTCCTGTGGCTTTATGACCTGATGGATAACAGTGATGAGTGGCGGCCCCGCCCATGGGGTGTTTCTCTGTATTCCCAGCAGAGGAGAGTGCTTAGTGTCAGGGGCTTTGTAAGAAACAGGCCAGGAGCCCAGCCCCCTTCCATGGAATTCATCTTCCTGTTGTGACACATGGTTTCCTCCCAGCTTAATTTGGCTTTCTAAATTTAGTCCTCCATAATGGGAAGTAGAGATCTTTAATTAATGGATTAGCAAGTTGTTTCAGCAGTTACTGTGCATGATGGTAGAAGCGAGGGCAGGAGAGTCACAAATGGGCCAACAGTGGCAACTGCAGTTAGAGTGTTAGGAGAGAAGAGTACAATTGTGAGAGTTTGAAACTGAGGACACATTAGAAGGCAGACTGAAAGAGATTGGACTGACTAAAGGTAGTCAAGGTGTGTGTGTGTGTATGTGTTGTTTGAGACTGGGTCTTGCCATGTAGCACAGGCTATCCTGAACTCAAGGCAGTCTTTTTGTCTCAACCTCCCAAAGGCTGGAGTTATAGGCATGTGTCACCTACACCTGTCAAGTTAGCTGAATATAAAATTGTTAACAGAAAGGACTTATTATTTAATATAGATAATAATATAATTATAGAGCTCTGAAAGTCTAGAATGTAGAAGAAAATGAAAACTGCAAATTTGTGTATTTGGTGCAGTTGAGCATGTGGAACACATGGCAGTGGTTAGAGTCTGTGGGAGATGGAGTTACATGCAGTATTTATCCTTTTATCTCTTGATCATTCCCACCCTGGCTGCTGTGAACTGGCTGGCTCTTCCCTCATCCTCCTCATCCCTGCTTCTTACTCATTGTGTGTTGCACACTGCTTTCTGCTCTGCCGTGTTCTGTTTTCCTCGGGTCTTTAAGGCTTCCAGTTGCTCTACTTCCATTTCATATTTCCTGTTACCTTTCCTCTTCTTTCTTTCTTTCTTTCTTTCTTTCTTTCTTTCTTTCTTTCTTTCATTATTATTTTTTTTGTGTGTGTGTGTGTGTGTGTGTGTGTGTGTGTGTGTGTGTGACAGTTTCTCCTCTATAGCCTTGGCTGTTCTAGAAGTCTTCTAGAACTCGCTCTGGCCTTGAACTCAGAGATCTGCTGTTAATCCCACTGAATGAGAGTAAATACCGCTACCCAAATTGTTCTAGTAGAAGTAAGCAAGCTTTATTTTCTGTCAGACAGGGCTGACTCCCTACAGTGGGTTTGGGAAGAAAAGCATTGATCATGGGAGAATGTGGGATTTATATAGCTCAAAAAAACTTCAAGGTTAGGAGATTTCCAAGGGTTGGGAATTTTTAGTTATGTAGGAACTTAGCTGAACATCTCAAACTTATTTGGCAGAACATCTTATCAGGGTAGAGCTCAGGGTATACGGTGTAGAACATGTCAAATTCCAGAAATATGAGTCAAGACCTGGTCAAATTTAAGTTTTAGAGAAAGCAGTAGTGAATTTATTTTGACCTTGTAACAAGATGGCTTCTGATCTTAAGATGGAGTCAGGCAGGTCCATCACTGCCTGCCTCTGCTTTTCAAGTGCTAGAATTGCCCGTGGGTGCCATTATACCTGGCAGACTCCTGGCCTTTTGCCAGTCTTGTTAGTAACTTATGAAGAAAAAAAAAACACAAATAAAACAGTTCTTTATCCTGTGTTGGTGATTGACTTATGTCTTTGAGAACTTTCTGTCATATTCAGCTTTGTGATACTTGCTTTCTTGATTTATGTTCAGCAATCCTTGGTATGTTAAGGGAGGCATATGGAAGAGTCACTAGTGAGGCCTTGAGGAGTGCTTGTTCCTAAGGATAGATGTTTGTGCTAGAGATCTGCCATGTGAGGCTAGTTTCTTTTCTTTTGTAAAAGTCACGTTTGTCTATCATCTGTCTGTCTATTGTATATGCGCAGTGCCATACGTGTGAAGGTAAGAGGACAACGTACTAGAGTCATTTATTACCTTCCATCATGTGGGACCCAGGGAGAGAACTCAAGTTGTCAGGCTTGGTGGCAAGCACATTTACCCTCTGAGCCCTTCTTTTTTTATTGTGACTGAGTGAGCTCTCCTGTAACCCTGGTTCTGTTTGTTCGTACATGGAGTACACCATGAGATGAAGAGCAGCAGGTGTTAAGGAAAGCTGCAAAATACAACACTACATCCAATGCAGTTAGAGCCCATATAATATATACTATTGCATTCAATGAATACAGTGCTGCTATGTTGGCTCCACCTACTCCTTGGCTGGCAGTCCCCTCATATGTTGGAATGCCCATGTTTTCATTCTCTGCCTTCTACATTTATGGATTTGAGGGAGGTGTGTGAAACTCACCATAGCAAATATAACAATGTAGATAAATGCTTGCCCATATATGTGTTGTGAATTATAAATGAATTTTATTTACAAATAAAGAGTATAAGGCATGTAAGGTTAGATTGAATAGCCAGTAGCCCCTGAGCTTATAGAAGACACTCAGCTAGAGTACAAATGCCTCCTGTGTTTGGAATGTGAGTGTGCAGCAGCACTGTACTTGGGTACTGATTTTTATTTCTGTGGTTGCTCTTTGTTTTGGGGGAAAATTGCCAGAAGTCTCTAAAATTCCTGAAATGAATTCACAGAGAAGTGGATGTGTGTGAGGAAAAAGCCAGCTGTAACAGCTGGGGCTCAATCCCACTTTATACCTTTTCCTACACTTGGCTTTACATGCACAAGCCCTGACCTACTCCCTGCTGCCACCTTTTTGTACAGTGGTTGTTGCCATGGTATCTGAGTGTGTAGGAGGACGTCTGTGCTCATTTCAGTTGAAATATGGAAGAAGGAAGTCTTATGTGTCTGCCTTGTCCTTCTTTTTAGGAACTATCATTTCCCCCCAAGATGTAGAAGGTTTGGGAACCCTCTTATGATCCTTAAATGCCAGTCTGTGAGCAAAGCTGCCTTGAAACTCATCTCTGATGAAGATAGACAGTGGGGTTTGGACATCAGATGAGGCAGTTCTTTATCTGTGAAACTGGAATGAAAGCAGGCTGTGCATATCCAGAAAGTGCCCACTGTATATACATATACTGCAGATAGTTTCAGGGAGTTCCTGACCCCTGTGAGGCTCAGCCATGATCTCAATGGGGGAAAAAGTCACTGTCCTGAGTTTATGTTTCCTCCCCCTCTTCCTCCTCTTCCTCCTCTTCCTCCTCTTCCTCCTCCCCCTCCTCTTCCTCCTCCTCCTTTTATCCAGACAGGGTTTATCTGTGTAGCCTTGGCTGTCGTGGACTCACTTTGTAGACCAGGCTGGCCTTGAACTTATAACGATCTGCCTGCCTCTGCCTCCCTGAGTGCTGGAATTACAGGCTTGTGTCACCTAATAAAATGAGCAAGAGATTTATTTATTATTTATATACTATTCTGTCTGCATGTGTGCCAGCAGGCCAGAAGAGGGTACCACATCTCATTATAGATGGTTATTAATCACCATGTGGTTGCTGGGAATGAACTCTGGACCTTTGGGGGAATAGCCAGTGCTCTTAACCTCTGAGCCATCTCTGCAGCTCTAACTTTATGTCTCATATCTTCTCAATGAATTATTTTCTTTCAGACGTCTAGTGTCTAGTTAAGCATTTTTAGCATTGTCTTCTCTCTGAACTTTTTTGTTTGATTAATCTGTTTTATTTTTAAGAAAGAGTCTTGCTATGTAGCTTTGGCTGGCCTGGAAACTCACTATGTAGACCAGGCTGGTCTCAAACTCAGAGAGATCTACCTACCTCTGCTTCCTGAGTGCTGGGATTAGAGGTGTGTGCCACCATAGCCAGCTGTTCTCTGAACTTTCTGAGGCTACAGGTAATTTTCTTCACTGTGTCTTAATTTCCTGCTTGTCCTTATAGCACATTGGGCCACTTATTTATTTAGTCTCCTGTAGTCCATTGTGTGGGTTCTGGGACCTGAACCTGGGTCCTCTGGAAGAGCAGCAAGTGATCTTAACTACCGTGCTATCTCTCCAGCCCTGACTACACAGCTTTTATTAGGGGCTTAGAAAACATTCAAACAAATAATTAAATTCACAAATGGCAGTATAGAGTTTTCTTTTCTGTTTGTTGTTGTTTGTTTTGTATTTTGGTTTGGTTTGGTTTTTCAAGACAAGGTCTCTCTGTGTTAGCCCTGGCTGTCGTGGATTCACTTTGTAGACCGTGCTGGCCTCGAACTCACAGCAGTGATCCACTTGTCTCTGCCTCTGCCTCCTGAGTTCTGGGATTAAAGGCATGCGCCACCATGCCCAGTTTAGACTTTTCATTAATAATGAATTAACCTAAAGCAGCACAACTCTGTGTTTCTACTCAAAACAACAACAACAGGCCCTGTAACATGATTGCTGTGATGTTTCTGATGCATTGCCTCTCACCATCTTTGGATAGGCTCAACCCTCTGACTTAGATTTATAGATTTATTTGAATAATTTGAGATGCAAAGGGAATGGAGGATATTCTCTTTCCTTTGTGTGTTTCTTCCTTATCCACAGATGAACGGGATTACTTTTAACCAAGTAAAAATGGAAACTTTGATGACTTCTAAACCATTAACCAAAGAACGTCCTGTTTAAAGAGAAGCTTGCTGTTGTTGGAAGGGAGCTACTTAAGCAGAGCCTCTGGGAGACAGCTTATTTTACTTCTACTGTAGGCAAGAGGGGTATTGGGACAGCAGCTTGCATCTAAATATGTTGCTTCCACAGTCTGAAAACATGGTTTAAAGGCAGATTTATGCTGGGTTTTTTTTTTATTCAGCATTTGTCTGTAGATTAAAATCATTACCCTTTCACTATGCTATCTCAGGATGATAGGCCATTCGTTACTTATGTCCCTATTTTGGGGGAAAGGGAATGGAGATGCAGAAGAGTTAAGTAACTTACTAAGGATTATGGAGCCAGACACCAAACAGTCATGTTGGAACTTAAGAGTTCAATGCTTGACTTCTATGCTCAGATGTACATCAGTAGGCAACATTTGCCTCCCTATAAGAAGAAAGGTCCCAAAGCCCCCAAAACCATCTGTTAAGCTTCACTGTGCTAACCAGCACCCAAGCATTTAGCTTGTAAAAGGGAAATTGTACACAGTCTGACCTTTTAGATACCTACTGGGAAACATGGAACACCCAGAGAGCGTCACAGTTCTCTGGATCCAGCTGGCTCTCTCTTCACTGGCAGAACCTGTGCCTTCATGCTTAGGAACAGTTTGAGGCTGGGAATTGAGAGCCTGTTGTTGGAAGCTATGTTGTGGGTGTTACACAGGACTGATTTTTTTTCAAGAAAAAAAAACTGATTTGATGTATAGCATTGTATAATAGATAATTAATTCTAGTGGTTTTCCTAATCACCTGTTCTTAATAAATGTGGTAGGTATTTAATAATTTGGGCCTTTTTTGTTTGTTTGTGGTTTTTCAAGACAAGGTTTTTCTGTGTAGCCCTGGCTGTTCTGGACTTGTAGACCAGGCTGGCCTAGAACTCACAGTGATCCTCCTGCCTCTGTCTCCCAAGTGCTGGGTTTAAAGGCATATACCACCACACCTGGCCTTTTTTTTTTTTTTTTTTTTTTTTTTTTTTTTTTTTTTGTGAAGACAGGGTTTATCTGTGTAACAGCCCTGGCTTTCCTGGACTTGCTTTGTAGAGATCCACTTGCCTCTCCATCCCTAAGTGCTGGGATTACAGTTGTATGCCACTGCACCGAGCTAATTCAGGGCTTTTCTACTCACCCATTCTAGCTCTCAAATAAAAACACAGAGACTTATTAGATTTATTAATAAACCTTAGGATCAACTGGGAAGATATGCTTTATACTAATTTCCTAAGCTAGTCTGACTACTTCCCACCCATACACCCCAAGTTACTTGCTGTATTGGTCCTGTCGGGGGTGTTTCTCTCCATCAGGCCAGTTTCTCTTGGTGACATCCTTTATCTCTCTCTCTTCTTCCTCTTCCTTCTCCTTCCTTGTGGTCCCTACCTGAGATACCAAGCCTGGGAATGGAAACCCTGCCTACCTCTCTTCTGCCCGGTTACTGGCTGTCTAGCTTTTCTTTTTTTTTTTTTTTTTTTAATTAACCAATCAGAGATAATTGAGGAGCAAAAGTTTACACGACATAAATTGGTGTACATGAAAATGCACTGGCCCAGACTGTAACCAGATCTTGGGGCTCAGAATCCAGCATTTGTATGCATAAAGCATCAGACTCCACCCTCCAATGTTGTCTGGCAATTCTGGTATAGGTATAGCTTTGGCCGTTTGGCAGTCCCTCCTGATGTGTAGATACTTGCCTTTGAACATTTAACTGTCTGCTTCTTTTAGTTTAGTTTATTTTTTGAGCTATAATTTGATGTGAATAAAGATTTACTAGGAAATTGCAAAAATAGTAATGTACCTTTCACCCAGCTTCCTCTAAAGGGAACATCTTATACAGGTAGTGCCTCTTTTAACTTTGAAGAAGTTATGCATGTGGGAAAGAATATAGCCTGCTTGTCAAAATTGTCTAATCCAAGCACTCAGGAAGAAGAGACTCAGTTGAAGGGCCTCAGTGTTGAGAGGAGACAGGAAGTTTAGAGATTCAAGGCTTGGGGTGAGCTGTATGATGGCTAAATGGGTAAAGGCCTTTGCTGCCAAGGAGAGAATTGACTCTCAGATAATAACAGACAGACAAATTTATTGAAAAGAAAGAGTGTCAAGGTCATCTTTGACTATAAGCAGCATGAAGTGAGCTTAGAATAGAGACTATGTCTAAAAAATTTTTTTTGTGAGGACCTGCTCTATCACCTGGTCTTTCATCAATGGCGTTACCTTCATAGGTAAGGAATACCTTGTTTTAAAAGTCATATTCCGGTGAGGGGCTTTTGGGAACTTCTGGTTCTCTTTCCTCTACCTCCTCAGTGCTGGGATTGCATACACACCTAGCCCCTAAAGTTGCTTTAATTTCTTATTTTTTAATTTGGAAACAAATCTTACTGTTGTCCACAATTTCTTTTAGTTGAAAAAAAAAAAAAAGGTATACCACAATCTAAAGCGGGCTAGCAAGCAGAATGGGGCAGGAAATTCACTTGGTTTTCATTCTAACTTGTGGTGGTAACTGTGTCTTTTCCCCAGTGGCTGGGGTCTGACCTTTCAGTTTCTATGCCTGACTCGTTTTAAAGGCGTCTGAACAAAGGAAATAAAGGAAAGGGGCAAGAGTTCAGCTGCTCCAAGTCATCAAGTTCTGGCCAGGTAGGGAGATTAAACATTCATGTAAGGGTTTTCCTATGGTGGGGGAAATGAGAAGATGGAGGAGGTTGATAGACTGTGTGCTCTTGGCAAGCTAGCTCATTTTGATAGTGAAAAACAAACAAAAGTGTTTCCCACGCTTATTTTTAATTTTTTTTCTGATTTAGGGAAGTATATCACAAGATATATTATAAAGCTACATGTGCCATTAAGACTGTTTCAGTTTCCTGTGTAAAAAGGCAGATTTGCTCCATGGATAACCAAATGCTCATAGTGGTTTTTTTGTTTTGTTTGTTTTTGTTTTTGATTTTTGAGACAGGGTTTATTTGTGTAGCCTTGACTGTCCCGGACTAGCTTTGTAAACCAGGCTGGCCTCGAACTCACAGCGATCCCCCTGCCTCTGCCTCTGGAGTGCTGGGATTAAAGGTGTGCGCCACCACACCTGGCTGCTCATAGTGTTTTTATGCAAGTACATCAGCTTTCAGCTCTCAGTTCCTGTAACTGTGAGTAGCCTGTACAGTAGGAGAGAAAGCTGAAGGCCTGGGAAAGAATACTAGGAAACTTGTTTTTCCTTGTTAGATCATTACATTTGGCTAAATTTACAATGTACACTGTTTTGGATCCTCTTTCGTTCTCTCAGAAACTTGGTAGAAGCAAAGATACCTGAGTTTATCTTGGTGAGGTGTCAACTTTCCTCACCTCTGCCTGGGCAAGAAGAACCTGCTATTGCTCTTCTGTAGTCTGGGGGAGAGTGCAGTTCTTGGCTCCTTAGCAGCAGGTTAGTGTGGACATGGTCTGTTTCACGCACTGCTGAATTTCTTAGGGCGAGTTCAGTTGGACACTGTTGGGGAAAAGAAGCAGGTACCAAAGATAGGTCCTGAGTGTGCCTAGTTCAGGTAGCTGCACAGGGGCCTCCATTCCCCAGTCTAGGCTCCAGATACGCGCTCTCTTCCTCTCTCCTCATCCCCTCTTTCTCTTTTTTTTTTCTTTTTCCTCTTAATTATTTTTATATGTATGAGAGTTTGGCCTACATGTAAGCTTGTACACCACATGTGTGCAGTGCTGGTGGAGGCCAGAGGAGGATGTCAGATCCTCTGGAATGGGAGTTAGGAAAGGTTGTTAGCTGCCATGTGGGTATTGAGAATCAAACTAAACTCTTCTGGAAGAGCAGCTTGGCAGCTTGTGCTCTTAAGTACTGTGCTATCTCTCCAGCTTCATTTTAGGTTTTTGTTTTTTTCTTCTTCTTCTTCTTTTTTTCAGAGACAGGGTTTCTCCATGTAGCCCTGGCTGTCATGAAACTATGTAGACCAGGCTGGCCTTGAACTCAACAGAAGGTCCACCTGCCTCTGCCTCCCAAGTGCTGGAATGAAAGGTGTGCGCCACCACCATCATTTCTGAGACAGTTTTGCTAACCCTGAGTCATGCTATTCCCCAGCTTCCTCTTGCCTCAGCTTCCCTAGTGCTAGAACTGTAGATGTACATCAGGCGGAGTCTGGGAACTTTAGTTTAAAAGTTCATTTTCATGATGGTGAAGTGTGTGGGTGGAATTGGAAGAATGCACCCATCGCAAGTAAGAGGGGGATGGGAGATGATTGAGAAGCTTGTTTTTCCTTTCAGTAGACACATTCATACCTAGGGAAATGGAAAAACTTGACTTCCATTTAAAGAAAGACTTGTTCTACCTTTTCACTCAGCCAGAGGGTTGAGGAATCTTTAGGCAGTGCTGGCTACCGACTCGTGTGCTCTGTTCTCCTGGAAACTGAGAATACAACCAAAAGCCATAGAGGCATTTCATTTTAATTTTTATTCTTTTTTTTTTTTAAGATTTATTTATTTATTAAGTATACTGTGCTTTACTTGCATGTATACTTGCACACCAGAAGAGGACACCAGATCTCATTATAGATGGCTGTGAGCCACCATGTGGTTGCTGGGAATTGAACTCAGGACCTTTGGAAGAGCAGGCGGTGCTCTTAACCTCTGAGCCATCTCTCCAGCCCTTAATTTTGATTCTTATGCTGCTGTGTTGGTGAAGTGCTTAGGGATACAGACAAATGGCTAAATTAAACACACACACACACATTCATTTTTTCTTCTTTTGGTGCTTTGAGACAGGGTCTCATGAAGCGTAGGCTTGGACACACTATGTAGGTGAAAATGACCTTGAACTCTTGATGCCTTCCTTTACCTCCCCAGTGCTGAGATTACAGAGCATGTTACACAGTACCAGATTAGACACCTGTATTTTGAGAGGACATCTAGTGTATTTCAAAACCATTCTGCTGGCAGGTGTTGCATTTCTACTCCTTTCTGCACTACTCTTGATTGACAGTGAGCTTGCTTATCAGTCCCTAAGAGATTGGTGATTTTCTCTGGGATGTTGGAATTGGCTGGAGTTTGTGCGGCCACTGGGGTTTTGGTGCCTTTAGCTTGTTACATCAGTGCTATTTTTAGCTTTTTCTTGATTTCTCTCTTAAGCAAGAGATGCTAAGTTTCTGCCTATTGGTCACTTGAAATTATGCATCTCCCTAACGATCAGGTACTCTTTAAACTGCTTTGCACCATGCCACAAAATATGCTCCAAGTCTTACCTTCCCTTTTCTAAAAATCTTTCTATTTTATCTTTTCCTTTTCATTGTATGCAAAAACTGTACAGACAGCCATCTCTGACCAGTTTCTTTAGAGACACTAATTTGTGCTCAGTTGGAGTCTGTCTTCTTCCTGTTTTTAATTTTATATAAATGTCATTCACTTGGTTTTTATAATTAAGCCTCCCCTCTGCGTCTCTAAAACAGAAGGCTGAGCTACCACTCAACTGTGCCTTCCTGTGGCTGCCTTGTTCTCTTTGCACCTGGCTTACCCTCCATGTGGGGGACAGGTTTTAGTGCTGGACAAGTTCCTTCATCCATTATGCATTCAACTCCTACGTGGCAACACAATTTGCTGCTATCTTCTTTCCCTCCCCCTGAATTCAAGGCAGGATAGAAACAAATCTGGGGAAGTCCTTGCTGTGTAGGGCACATGAATGCTAAGAACAGCTCAGCAAATAGAGAGCCTTGTTCCCTGTTCTGTGATGGGAGGCTGTGGAAGATGCTAAGGTTCTCAAGTGGGTAGTACTGAACTTTGTATTTAGAAGTTAGATTCGCCGCTTCTGCCTTTGGGAACAGACTTGGGGCTTAAGGAATTATTACAACACTTAGTCTTGCCTCAGTGTTCTAGAGCCTGGACACAGTATTTGTTCTCAACACTACTGTTGCACTGGACCAAAATGCGATACACACAACTCACGAGAAGGGAGCTTAAGCTGAAGCCACGAACAGACAGCGAGTTGCCTCCAGCAGTGTCAGAAGAGACAGTGTTGGTGCCAGTTTCTGGACAAAAGCCCAGAAACCAAGCCTCCAAGGGCTCTTAAGTAGAAAACCTCTTTCTGATGAACGAATAAGTGTGTTAGAAGCAGCCACTTCCCTCCAGTGTAAATATATGTATGTGTATTTACTTGTGTTTGTGTGTGCTTGGAGGATGGAGGTTGATATTGTGCATTTTCAGTTGCCTTCCACTTTATTTTTTAGGGGCAAGATTTCTTGATGAATGATGGACATGCTTGATTGGTTGGCTAGCATGCCCCCAGGGATCCTCTGCTCTGTGCCTCACGAGCTCTGGACGCTGTTGCCTTGGCTTTTTATGTGGTGCTGAGTGTCTGAGCTTGGCTCCTCATGATTCCATAACAAGCCCTTTACCACCCACCCAACATAAAGATATTCAGTGAGTTCAAGTATTTGATTGCAAGAACTTTCCATTCAGTCAGGATTATAGTGTTTGGAGCCAGGTATCTAGAGCCTTGCTTAATAAATGAGTTACTAGACTAGAAGTCACACTCAGGGTCCCTTAAGATTACATAAGGTATTGTTGGCATTGGAGGGTATGGTTAGCTTTGCTTCCAAGTCACTGCTTGCTTCCTTTACTTCCCTTTGCCTTCCCTTTCCTTTTCTCTTCCCTTTCCTTTCCTTTTCCTTGCTCTTCCCGTTCCCCTCCCCCCTCCCTTTCCCTCCCCCCTCCTTCCCCTTCTCTTCCCTCCCCTTCCTCTCTCCTTCTCCTTCCTTTTCCCTTCCCTTCCCCTTCCTCTCCCCCGTCCCTCCCCCTCCTTTCCCTTTCCCTTTCCAGTAGGATTTCAGGTAACCCAGGCTGCCTTTGAGTCTGCTGTGTAACTACGCCCATCCTCAAGCTCCTGATTCCTCTGCCTCTAGCTCCAGAGTGCTGGGATATAGGCCTGCACCACCACAGCAGGTGAGGCGGCTACTGTTCTACTTTGTCCCTGTGAATCTGACTCCTCAAGCACTTCTTATAAGCTTAACTTAGTTCTTAAACCCATCATTTTGGCCATTTATGACTAGCTTATTTCACTAACATAATTTCCTTTTAAAAATAACTTCATTTTTATGTGTATGTGTTCATCTATCTGTGTGTGTGTGTGCATGTGTGTTCAGGTGGTATCAGAGGCTTGATGAGGGTGTTGGGTTCTCTGAAGCTGAAGTTTTAGACAATTGTGAGATGCTTGACATGGATCCTGGGACCTGAACTCTGGTTCAAGAGCAAGAAGCACTCTTAAATGCTGAGCCATCGCTCTCCATCTGATATGGTTTTGTGGTTGGTGGAAGAGTACCTTGGTGGATCAGGGGCCAAGAGACGCCACAGAGATCACACCACACACTGGACCTTGTAAGAGATTTATTTGTTGGGAGGTGGGGGCTGCCTCTTTCAGGAACAAGAGAGAGGGAGGAATGGAGAGAGTGTGGGAGAGAGTGCTCCATTATGGTGTGGGCTTTATAAAGGGTTTTTATGACAGTGGAAATGTGTCACATCTGGCAGCTGTTGATGACATGGCTGCTGGCATTGAGGAGCTGAAGTAGGTGAGTAGCAGGCTAGCAGAGCACCTGATTTGGGGTGTGGACGTTCTCTGTTTACCAACATTCCTCCATCTTACTTATTATAAAAGGTGAGGAAATAGGAAGGGGTGATAGTGAGGCAGGACTGGGAGCGCTGTGCTTTTTAGATGCATCCTGCTGTCTGGGGTTGACAGCATCTTTGAGGACCCAAGAAAGCTGGGATGCTGGCCAAGTCTGGGAAGAGCAGGCTGTTTTCGCCCCCTGCTGAGGCCCTGCAGGGCCATCTGGGGCTAGGCATGTTCAAGGCACCCCGTTAGGCTGGACCACCTGGGGCTGACCGCTTTAAAGCTGCTGGGATGCACTTTTAGAGGAAGCACCTGGGGCTAGTAGGTTGCTACATATTTTGTCCTTAATATAAGTTAGGGACAGAAAGTAGTTCAGGAATTTAGGGGGAAATTTTTGGGGTTTTTTGAGGCAGGACTTTTATTTGTAGCCTTGGCTGTCCTAGAACTGTGTCCCAACCCTTAGGGCTAAGCAGAGTATGCTGTTGATTGACAGTATTTATCTGGAGTCCATTTCACCCCTGAGAGGTGGATTCAGGTCCATTCCCTGAAGCTTACTAGTATCTTTTAAGGTTACAAAAAGAGGTAAGTTTTAGATATGTTAGCATCACCACTCTTTGTAATCTGTACTGAAATTCACACCAATAGAAAAGGTAGTATATTCATGCCTTTGAGTCATAGTAAAGGCTGGGGAACTAAAAATGATTTTGGTTAAAAGCATGAACACTGTTTCTCTAGCCAGAAAATTGGGTGGCTACAGATTGGACAGCTCTTCTTAGCACAAGGAGAAGCACTGTTAAGTTTACACGTAGAGTTTGAGCTTATGTGCATGATAATAGTAGGCAGTCAGAACTTTGCCAGCGCTGGATTGACAGTTCATCAGAATTCCACTGATGAATGTGAACTCTCAACTTCTGAAGTCTTATATAACAATAGCAGAAAGACGGAGAGAAATCTGAAATATTTTTTATGCTTCTACATATCTTAAATCACTTTCTTATAGTTTTACAAATTGCATTTTCACACTGTAAGACATTTTCTTACACCTTTATAACTTGCATGTACATATCTTAAAACACTTTCTAGACCATTACAACTTAAGTTTTTATATCCTCAGCTCTTGGATAAACTTTATACTTTTTTCTATTCAATCATTTACCACAAGACACAGGAGAGCAGTTCCTTTGTTTAAGTTCCTTTAAATAAGGAAGAGCAAAAAGTTACATCGAAATCTGTTCTGTGAGTTTTTCTCTTTTTAGAGTCTGGTAGCATGGTAAATTGTGTCTTGACCTAGTTGTAGCTCTAGAAAAGTAAGGCCTGATTTTTTTATATAAGAAGAGAACTGAGGCCGGGCGTGGTGGCTCACGCCTTTAATCCCAGCACTCGGGAGGCAGAGGCAGGCGGATCGCTGTGAGTTCGAGGCCAGCCTGGTCTACAAAGTGAGTCCAGGACAGCCAGGGCTACACAGACAAACCCTGTCTCAAGAAACAAAAACAAAACAAAAGAAGAGAACTGAGAAGGCAACTGAAGCCTTGGTTGCTGCCGTTAAACTGACAGATCTGTCACTATCACAGTTGTCAGTGCCATCAGAGATCTGAGAGAGATAAATTTCTAAGCAGCTTCCAGATCTGTTAAAAATGACAAAGACTTACTAGCTACCTGGACAATCACCCTAGGTTCCTCCATGGTAGTCTTGATTTCTTTTGGGGGCAGAGGTTCTAGGGCAGCATCAGTCTTTGGCCATCAGGCCCAGAAGATCCAACAGAGACTGTCCTGTGGAGTAGGAACTTGGGGAACCCAGTCTACCTTATCTAGGGAAAGTGGGGCAGTCAACTCAGTATCCTGCTTGTCCACAGTTTGGACAGGGTCCTGGCGGTGGGCAAGATGAAGTGCGGTAGCTGGATTTTTCACCCAGTGGCTGGATTTGGGATATTTAAAGCAAGCTCCAGCTGGAAGTCTTCTGTGCCCAGTCTTCTTCTTTGGGACCTTGGGGGCACTGCTAAGATCTGGGAGTCTTTGTCATAGTCAGTGTTTTCTACTAAACATTTTAAGTGCCATATTCAGCAGATCTCTGAAAAGTTTCGAGGACCATTATCTATTAAGTATATCTAAACTAAACAAACTTTGCTTGTTTCTAGTTGTTTTAGGCTAAAATTTGAAAACATATAGGAGGCTAAGCAAAGCTTATTCCTGTAATTTATTACATTAGGACTTAGTATAGCTACAAGTATAGTTCTGAATATATTAAAGAATCATTCATAGGTCATTTATAAAGTAACTAAACTACTAACTTGTATGTCTTAATTATCTTTAACAGTTTACAATGTTAGTAGCCTTTTAAGAATTTTATAGCTTTATCCCTGTAAAATTTGAGCCTTAACATTTTGAGTTGAGGATTCTCCAACATTATTGAATACTGGGGTTTTGTTGTTGTTGTTGTTGTTTGAGATTTTTTGTTGTTGTTGTTATAACTCCATTTATCCAGATAGCTAAAGCTTAACAAGGTGAGCAACGACAAAGAAGCTAGACAAATATTACTGTGAAACTAAATAGACCTTAGAAATTTATAAATTTTATTTATCAAATATATCTAATTTACCAAGCATATGTTGTTACTTACATTTTCTAGCAGCTTGTTGTTGACTGGGTAGCCAAGACATAAGTAGTTAGATATACATCTTAAACCAGGTTTGTTAATCTGAGTAGACCTTTATTCCCTTAAGATTTTATCATCGGCTGGTCGTGGTGGTGCATGCCTGTAATCCCAGCACTTGAGAGGCAGAGGCTTGTGGATCACTGTGATTTCGAGGCCAGCCTGGTCTACAATGTGAGTCCAGGAAAGCCAAAGCTACACAGAGAAACCCTGTCTTTAAAAAAAAAAAAAAAAGATTTTATCATAATATACAGTATATTCTAAACCACAGTTAAATAATATATATATAGTATGTGGTAGCAAATATAACCTTAAATTTTTATCATCAAACAAAGATCCATACCACTCTAAAATATTTGAGACTTGTTATTGCTTTCTTAGTCTAAAAAGAGATCCAGTGATAAACATTAGGGGTAAGTTTTACAATTGTTGTTCTATACCACACGGTCACCTTAAGATGGTGATTAAGTCACATGGCATGCACTCTTTAACTTTACTAAAGATGGCTGCCAGCCATGTGGCTGCTTACATCCTGATGAGGTCATCAGCCAAGATGTAGGAGCACCACATGGTTGCTATTTAAAAGCATCTGTTTTCTTAGTAGATATATTTTTCCTTGAATGAGAGTTGAATCCAAGTTACATATACACACAGAGTTGAATTAAAGTGTCTCACAGGTACACACACACAGAGTGCAATCCAAGTTACTTACATACACACACACACACAGTTGAATCCAAGTTACATGCACACACACAGAGTTGAATTAAAGTGTCTCTGTCGCAGGCACACACACACACAAAGTTGAACTGAAGTGTCTCTCACACAGACACATACACACACACGCAGGCGCGCGGGCAGAGTTGAATCTAAGATACATATATTCTAGACAAGAGTTGAATCGCATATAAACCCATGTATAGACTTTTAATTATAAGCCAAGTTAGTTTTTAATTAAAACCAAGTTTTATTACATAATTTTAAAAAATCATACTCAGTGAACTTACAAATCCTGAGATAGAGTTTACAGCATAGTCTTAAGAGATTGAGGGCAGAGTGCACAGAGAAATCATAGAGATGTAAGATGTGGAAAGACGTAAGATATAAGAGTGGAAAGTTGTAGAGCCTTAGAGATAAGAGACTTTGGGATCATTTGCTTGTGGCAGAAGTTGTTACAATCTGTGAGAAATCAGAAACCAAGTGTGCCGATTTTTGGCCATGATCTATACTAAGGTCAGGCTCTAGTAATGAAATCTGAGTTCATGGAGGAAGAGAAAGGGGGTCAAAAAATGGAACACTGAAATGGGGATGTTCCTATTAGCTCCACAGGGAACTGAGAGCTGAAGCTGTGGACTGCAGGCTGGAGCAAGCGATAGCATGATGGGACAGCAAAGGAAAAGGGAGCCGGTACCCAGATGGGTGTAGCAGGCCAGGGCCAAAAGAGAGAGTTGCCCACATGGGGCCAGTGCCAGGGAGACACATATGGCATAGACAAGGAGAGGACCGGTTATGGGGCAAGAATAACAAGCAGGAGCTCCACCCAGGGGAGGGTGAGAAGCCTTGAGGGTGTAGAGAAACTGCAGGACTTAGCAGGCAGCTCCTAGGGGGCGGCAAGAAGAGAAGGAGCAGTAGCTGCAAGGGGAGGGAAGCATTGGAAAGAGTCCCAGGCTGCACAGGTAGGAGGGAGCTGGGGAGGGAGCTCCTGGGGGAGGGAGGAGGCGAGAGAGCAGGAGAAAGGGGGGAATTCACGAGGGTGTAGCTGGCCAGAGGTGCAGCAAGCTGCAGGAACCAGAAAGAGGTGTCCATGTGGAGGGCATAGCAGGTAGAGGGAAGTAGTAGCTGAAGAATCAGATTCTAGAATTTGGAATCAAATTTTGTGGGCATAGAATCCAGCAGAAACAATAGCTCTGTACAACCTTAGGAGAGGATACTGAGGAATCAATGAGATTGACCAGCCAGTGAAGGGCGTGTGCCTGTGTGGTGCTGTGGGGTGGTCTGCTCCTTTGCTTTCTCCTCCTCCTGCTCCTCCTCCTCCTTTACAACAAACTTACAAATCCAGCAGCCATAAATTAAGGATAGGACATTTACACAGTGTGAGGGTAGACCAGACAACAACAAACAGGGCTTGGAGCCAAGAAAGAGAACTAGACAGTGGAGACTCTTCCCATCCCCTGTCATTGATTGCAGTGTTTGTAAAGGTCTGGAATTGTTAGCATCTAGGGTGCTGTTAGTTGGCCCATTTGGATTGGTTATTGAGGCCAGATTTCATTGCAAAAGCAAATAAATTTGGAGTCCTTCAGACCGGGTGCCAGGTAGGGAGGCTAGAGTGTTTCTATAGAAGATGCTGTTCCCATGGATAATGCTGTTCCCATGGGTGAGGAAGAGAGGAGGAAGGTCCAATGCCTGTAGTTCAAGGCATCCCACAACTTGGGGTGAGGGAGACCCAGAGAAGGAAGACACCGCCATTCAGTGGGTTGTCACTGTACTCCATGGGGATAAGAGGCTAAGAGCCTGCAGAAACTCAGTGGCCGGCACCAGGCCTTTCTAGTGAAGCCAAAAGGTGGAAAACCAAGCTCAGAAATGAAGCTTCACCCACAAAAAAGGGTCCAGGATGTACTCTGGCGTGTACTCTGGCTCCCAGAGTAGCAGAGACAGTATGGAACCATTTATACTGACCGAGGGCTCACTCACCAATTGCTGGTGATGGATGGTGGGACAGCCAATCAGTGTGCCAGAAGGTAGGGATAGGGTACTGCTGCAGCTTTGGCCCCCTGAAAGGGTGAACAGACACCAGGATATCCTACTGAGTCTTTGTACTGTTAACTTTCCCCCCCTAATGTTCAGAGGGTCAAGGAATGCCACAAAGTCATACCATGCAACACACCTCACATGAGAGATGTATTGGGAGCGGGTATACCAAAGGCTGCCTATGAGCGAGGGTTTACAAGGGTTATAGTACACATGCATAGGGAGAACACTCCACCCATAGGGACAGTGGCAGTATGTCTCATTTGGTGGTTGGTTATGGCATGGCTGCTGGTGCTGAGTCGCTGAAGCCGGCTTGATAGAGACCTGGTTCTGCCATGTGGATGGTTCTCAGTTTACCAACACCAGACTCTTTCCTCCCATTTTAAGGTAGAATTGTAATCTGTTGTATGTAAATAACCCATCGTTTATCTGTTGTTAGACATTTGGGAAACTTCTCACATTTGGCCATTGTGAATGATGCTGCCATAAACATGGGTATATAAATGTCTGTTTAACTTTTTTCTTTTCTTTCTTTATTTTTCCTTTTTCCCTTTTCTTTTTTTCTTGTTTTTTGAGGCAGGGTCTCACTGTGCAACTCTGACTATCCGCCTCCTAAGGGCTGGGATTAAAGGCGTGTACTATTACCTAAGTCCCTGCTTTCAAACTTTTGTTTTGAGATTGTACAAGTTAAGATGCCCAGGCCACCTTATACAATGGAGTCCCGAGATGCTTGGAGGGCAGATTCTCAGCTTACTGGATTTCCCTCAGCAGCTTTAATTGGTGAGGGATGATTAGTGGAACTCTCACTGAACTTACAGTATTTTGCTTTTTTTTTCTTTGTATTTGTTTTATGCAAATTTATTTCT
>OU015757.1:63627543-63652305 GCA_907169655.1 Acomys percivali | reverse complement strand
CTCAAAAATTTGAGGTGGACAGCTCCTGAGGAATATATACCCAAGGCCGTATTCTGTAATCCACATAGATATGAATGCACATGTGTATGAGTGTACATGCACGCATGCACGCACAGAGGGAGGGGGAGAAGAGGACGAGGTGTGGAGAAACAGACAAACACAGTGCCAAGTACAGTGGTATAGGCCCAGAGTCCCAGCACCTGGAAACTGGAGCCACTCTCCTCTTTGTACTGAGTTTGAAGTCAGCTTGGCCTACATGAGACACTGTCTCAAAAATCTACCGAGGGTGGCCCCACCCACAGTGGTCTGGGCCCTTTCCCAGCAATTACTAATTAAGAAAATGCCATATAGACTTGCCTATAGGCCAGTCTTGGAGGCATTTTCTTAATTGAAATCCCCTCCTCTTAATGACTTTAGCTTGTGTCAAATTGACATTAAAGTAGCCAGCAAAAGGAGGAAGTGCAAATGGGGACAAAATGCCAGAAAAATACTCGGGAGCATCTTGTAAAGAAGGCCAGCAAATCCAACATGGCATTTATGGCAAGGGGAATTTGCTCCTATACTCTTGGCCTGGTCCATTGTCATGGTGATGCTGAGAACACTGAGTTAGAGACCAATTTTTAGTCCCGGTTTTATCACTATCTAATTTGGTGTGCGCATTATTTTATTTCACTATGGCAGCAGGAGTGTTGGGCAGCTGGTTGCAGTGTGTCTGCAGTGAAGGGAGAGAAGTGAACACTGCTGCTCCTGTTCTCCAGGGCTTCGCCCCACTGCTGCCACCCACATTCAGACTGTGTCTTCCCTCTTTAGTTATACCTTTCTGGAAGCACCTTATAAGATCCAGCAAGAGGTGTGTTTCCATGGTGATTCTAAATCCAGTCAGATTGACTCATTGTCAATTTGTTTAACCATCAGTGGGTGGGAATGGGGGTGGGATGGGGTTTTTTCTTTTCTAAAACACAAGAAATTGTATTATACGACCTCTTAAGATCCTTAATTCTGGAAATTTATTCTTAGCCTTAGTGTGAGGGGAGTTCTAAGGCCGAAAGGCTGAAGGGGGAAGAGAATATGTGTGTAGCGGTGTCCGCATGCAGTTGGTGTATGAAGTCAGTGAGATGCTGGAGGAGAAAGCAGTGTTCACGGGGTGAAGCTGCACCTTCTCCTGAAGAGGGACTGTTGCTGTAGGCTTTCTGAAGCCCAGTTTAAGATTGCTTTGTTTTAGCTACCTGTGAAAAATCCCTCTAGGCCAGGCTCAGTAGCTCAGCTGCTTGTCTAGTATGTGAGTAGACCTGGCTTCAGTCCCCAGTGTTGCAGCAAACAGACAGACAGACAGAAATACTGTCTGGGGTGATGGTCCTCAGCCTTGCTAGCACAGTTCCTCATGTTGCGGTGACCCCAACCATAAAATTAGTTTTGTTGCTATTTTATAGCTGTAATTTTGCTACAGTTAGGAATCATAATGTAAATATCTATGTTTTCTGATGCTCTTAGGTGACCCTATGAGAGGGTCCCAAAGAGGTCTCGGCCACAGTTTGAGAACTGCTGCTCTAGGGCTTATTTCATTTCCTAGTGGCCTTTGGGGGGCAGGAGAATGACATATGACCCAAATCACAAGTGTCAGACACATGTCTCTTGCACTTGCACACAAAGCAAAGCATCCCAGTGCTGGACTGCTCTCCATACTGTTTGGCTCTGCCTGCATCTGCAGCAGTTTGGATGCAAGTTGCCTGTTGGCTTGTGCTAGAATTATTCTCTTCCCTCATTTTATTACTTTGTCATTCCGAACTCTGAATCCAAGGATCAGGACTATCAGTAGCTTATCCCAAGAACAAAGTTGTTCCCGTTTCCCATCTCCAGATTCCCTGCCTTTAGTTCCCACACGGCCACTGCTGAAGCTGCGTCTTTGCCGTTGTAGACTGGACAGGAGTTAAGGCCGTGTCTTTCTCTACCCCTTACGTTCTACCCTTCTCTTTCTCATGTCTCCTGTGAGTTTATGAAGTCCTAGGTTTTCATTCATTCACAGTACTTGTGTGAGTGCTAGGATTGAAGGAAAGAAGGGTGTTAGGTTCCTGAGGCAGTGTAACGAGACAGAAGGCAGAAAGAGAGCAGAGTCTGACCTTCAGAGAGACTGTTTATTATCACACACAGCGAGGATCAGCCTCTCTGGGAAGTTGAGGGGCCTGCCAGGGGAACAACCCTTTATAGGGGTGGAGTGAGAGGCTTTGGAATGGGAGATCGCAGAGCCACACAGCAATCTCTCCTTTCTGAAATTGTTTGTTCAAGGCAAGACAGATTATCCTGGGACCAAGGTTTTCCCAAAAGGCATTCCTTTTGGGAATGCTGAGCAAGGTCAGCTGTAACCCCACAATTGCAGCACAAATAGCTGAGCAAGGTGATCTGCAGCAAGGACAGAGGTTAGTCATTTTTATGTGGCTCTTACTTAGCCAGCGTTTATTCCCAGAGCTACTAGTAGGAGCTACAAAGACTGTGTGATCTATTATGGGTGCCTGTGGAGTGCTCCATCCCTGTAGAGTCCAGTCCAGTAGGTCACTTGCTAACAGACACCATCAAAAAGGCAGTCTACTTGTCATTTGCCTTTCTTACACAAAGCTTGAGAACTTTCCTCCAGACAAGAGCACACTACATGAATCAGGGTGCCTGCTTTCTCCATGTCTATCTTCAGCCTGTGTGAGGGGATCGTGAACCTTTAGAACAGAAGGAAGGTGCAGCCGGGCTTGGCACTGTCCTTGCCTGCTGTTTCTTTGCCTGTACTCCTTGAGGACTGTTACATGGCAGGCAGCCTCCACAAAGTCACTTGCAGTCATCTCTCCCTGCTGTTTTAAATCAAAGCACACAGTCCTTTTCTAAGAACAGTAAACTTTACACCAAGTGAGAGCACGAGAGAACACTTAAAAAAAACAGAAGTGGTTTCAGAAAATAAGTCAAGCCAGGCATGGTGTGTGCTTCTGTAATCCCCAGTCCTTGATGCAGAGGCAGGAAGGCTGTGAATTCCAGGTCAGCCTGGGCTACCTTGAGATCTTGTCTCAAACAATTAACTAATTAAATTAGGGCCTAGAGAGATGGCTTAGCAGTTAAGAGAACTTGCTGCTCAATTTTGATTAGCTGAGTTCAAATCCCAGATACGTGTCATATGCATGCTATAATCCAGCCTGAGGGTGGGGCTGGAAGGGTACGGGAGGGGGGAGGCAAGAGGATCTTGAAGGCTACCTTGTTTCCTGCCTAGCCAAGAAAAAAACATGTCAGGTTCAGAGAGAAGAAATAGCTAAGGCTTTCTTCAGGGATGGAGACAAGAGAGGTTTAGGGCAAGAGAGGACTATAGACTGTAGCTGGTTTCCTTGTTGCCCGTGAGGAAGGTCAAGGTACAGGGCAAGGCGGAATGGGCACAGAAGTCAGATCCAATTCATGGACAGATGCCCTAGGTCAGTGGTTCTTAACCTATGGGTCAAGACCCCTTTAGGGGTCAAAGGACCCTTTTAAAAAGGTAGCCTAAGACCATTGGAAAGCACAGACATTTACATTATGATTTATAACAGTAGCAAAGCTACAGTTATGAAGTAACACACAAAAAAATTTATGATTGGGGGTCACCACAACATGAGAAAATGTATTAAAGGGTCACAGCATTAGGAAGATTGAAACTCACTGTCCTAGGTAAATGAGTACAAAACAACAATTTTTTTTTTTTTGCCAAAAGGTGTTAAAGTTGCAATTTTATCCTAGGGACTTGACAGTATTTTATATTTATTTTATCAAGATTGTTTCAGCTTAGGCAATCTCTTCTTTCAGTGTCAGGCAGAGAAGAATCTTTCTGGTAAATGTTGTTGCTGTCAGAGTGAGCAGAGAAGGTACACTTTCATTTGAACAACCAGAACATTTAAGACCCTATGGGGGAAAAAAAGCTGGGCGGTGGTGGCGCACGCCTTTAATCCCAGCACTTGGGAGGCAGAGGCAGGTGGATCCTTGTGAGTTCGAGGCCAGCCGGATCTACAGTGTGAGTCCAGGACAGCCAAGTCTATACAGAGAAACTCTGTCTCGGAAAAAAAAAAAAAAAGACCCCCACGGGGGTGGGGGTGGAGTTCCTCAGTAGTTATGAATGCTGGCTGCTCTTGCAGAGGACTGAAATTCAGTTCTCAGCACCCATGTTGGACAGCCAACAATTGCCTGTAACTCCAGCTGCAGGTACTCATGTGCTTTTACACACACACACACACACACACACACACACACACACACACCCTTTAAAATTTTAATAAAAAATTTTTTTTCCTTCTTGTGGTACTGGGTATTGAACACAGGTACATATACACCAGGTGAGTGTTTCCAGAACATCATTTTTGTTTAGTTTTTGGTTGATTTTGGTTTTGGTTTTGTTCTTTGAGAAAGGGTCTCAGTCAACAACCCATGCTGGTCTATAACTCATTATATAGCCCATGTGCCCTGAAACTCATAGCAGTCCTCCTGCCCCTGCCTCTCAAGGCCAAGCCTTTAAATACAGGGTCTCACTAGGTCGCTTCTGTGGGCCTAAACTTTGGGTCAGCCTGCCTCTGCCCTAGGCTCCTAAGTAGCTGGGATTACAAGTGTGTGCCACCACAGCGACAGGACTTTTCCATCTTCTTATGAGCTGTATTCGCACAGTGCTGCTGTGGGTTCTGCAGTATGGCTGCCATATCTGGTCACCAGTTAGAATAGCTACATGGCCCTTCTAGCAGTGATGTTTGAACTGATGTGAGATGAAATCTTGCTGACAGTAGCTGCTAGTAGTCTGAGGCACAAGGGCCCCTACTTTTACCTGCCACTTGAGAAAGTTTGATAGGGAAATAACCATGTGGGAGTAAATTTGGAACACTGAAATGTCAGTGTAGCAGTCACATTTCTGAGCTTAATTGCTTAGAAGTGGAAAAGAGAAGCAGATTAAAAAACAAAAAAACCCAAACCTTAAACCAGCCGATGAGCAGACCTACACCTGGGAAGATCAGTAGGTGGTGGTGTTGTTTTAAAGACATGGTGTCATTTAGCCCAGTCTGGTCTTGATCAAACTGTGTAGCTAAAGCTGGCCTTGAACTGCTAAGCCTACAGGTGTGTGCTACCACACTGGCCAAGTCTTCTTAAATGTACCAGTTTATCTGTGCTATAGATCAAACCAGGGCCTTGTCTATGTTAGACAAACTGTGTAGCATTGAGCTACAGCATCCAGTCTTTAATCTGCTTTTAAAAGACCTTGGGCCTGGTGGCACAGGCCTGTTATTCCATCTATTCAAAAGCCAAGTCAAAGTCATCCTACTGAGTAAGTTCAAGGCCAACTTGGGCATCCTAGACCCTATTGCAATAGAAAAAAATGAAGAGCTGGGGATGTGTTTCAGTGGCTCAAGTGCTTACCAAACAGGTGTGAGGACCTAAGTTTGAATCACCAGAACCCAGGTAAAGTTTGACATGAGCCAAGCGTGATGGTGCACCCGTTTGATCCCAGCACTCTGGAGGCAGGGGCAGGCAGATTGCTGTGAGTTTGAGACCAGCCTGGTTTACAAAGCGAGCCTAGGATAGCCAAGGCTACACAGAGAGAAACCCTATCTCAAAAACAAACAAACAAACAAAAGTTTGACATGGTGGCATGTGTCTATACACTCCTCTATGAGATGAGATACCAAAGACAGGAGAATCCCCAGAAGCTTGAAGGCCAGCCAGCCTGGTTTATGCAGTAGCAAACAACAAAGAAACACACTCCCAAGATCATCCTCTGCTAAGCGCAAGCCTGAACATACATTATACATACACAAACATATCAAACACACACTAAAAAGAGAACTGTAGCTGAGCAGCAGTGGTGCACACCTTTAATCCCAGCACTTGGGAGACAGAGGCAGGCAGCTCTCTGTGAGTTCAAGGCCAGCCAGGACTGTTATACAGAGAAACCCTGTTTTGAAAAACCTTTTTTTAAAAAAAGGACTGTAGCTGAGTGAGCAGTAGAGACTTACCTAGCAGGTCCAAGGCCCGAGGCATGGTCTCCATTATTGCAGATAAGTAAAATACCTTGACAAAAGGCTACAAGAGCGCATACAATCAGGCAAAAATGGACAAATAAGATTATATTAGACTATGCATAGCAAAAATAAAAGCAGTGTGGGTAACCTACAAAATGAGAGAGAAATTGTCAAACTGTTCATTTGACAAACGATTGAAGACTTGCGTTTTAAAGATTTAATTTTTGAGCTGGGTATGGTGGTAGAGGCCTTTAATTTCAGCACTGGGGAGGCAGAGGCAGGAGTCTCTTTGTGAGCTCAAGGCCAGCCAGAGCTTCATGGTGAGACTCTGTCTTAAATTTTTTTTTTATTATTTAAAAAAAATTATGTGTGTGTGTGATGGTCTTTGCAAATGAATGCAGGTGCTGGCAGAGGCCAGAAGATGGAGTCCATTGGAACTGGCATTACAGGAAGTTGTGAGAGCCCGATTCCAATAGGTGCTGGGAAATAAACTTGGGTCCTCTGCAAGAGCAGTACAGGCTCTTTTGAACTGCTCTTAACATCTTAGCATCTCTCTAACCCCCTGACAAAAACTGATACCACAGATTTATAAATAACAAAATAATTGGTAATCCTAGCATTTGTCAGAGGGAGGGAGAAGATTAGGAATTCAAGACCAGCCTCTATATAAAACAAGTTTGAAGCTAGTCTGGGCTGCATGCAGTTCTCTTTCACAAATGGATGGGGGAAGGGGCTGGAGGTGCAGTTAATAATGGGGGCAGGGGTCTGGAGGTGCAGCTCAGTAGTAGGGCACTACTTAGGTGTACACGGCCCTGGGCTCACTCAAAACAAGCATCCTACTCAACTATAGATTGAGTTGGAGGCCAGCCTGGACTCCCTCCATGTATGGGTTTGTGTTATATACACACAAGATGTTTATAATAGCATGTGTCTATAATCGCAGCACTCCTGGACAGAGATACGAAGATGAGCCAGACTCTGTCTTTTGTTGTCTTTGGATCACTACTCCTGTGATGAAACACCATGACCCAAACAACTTAGGAAAGGGTTTATTTGGCTTAAGGAACTCAAAACTGGGTGGGAACCTGGAGGCAGCAGCTGATGCAGAGGCCATGGAGGGACGCTGTTTCCTGGCTTGCTTGTCATGGCTTGCTCAGCCTGTCTTCTTATAGAACCCAGGACCACCAGCCCAGGAGTGGCCCCATCCACAATGGGCTAGGCCCTCCCACATCAAACACTAATTAAGAAAATTCCATATAGGCTCACCTGCAGCCCAATCTTATGGAGACATTTTCTTGACTGAGGTTTCCTGCACTCAGGTGACTCTAGTGTTTATCAAGTGGGCATAAAACTAGCCAGCACCAGTCCATGATGGCTGAGCATCTGAGAGCGCACATCTTGATTCAAAAGCAGGATGCAGAGAAAGTCACACTGGGAATGGTGCAAGTGTTTGGAAATCTTACAAACCTACCACCAGTGACATATCTGCTCCAACAAAGCCACATCGTCTAATTCTCAAACAGTTCCACCCACTGAAGGAACTATTTCAGTATATGAGCCTCCTCGGGACCATTCTTATTCAAACCACAGGAGCTCCCCTTAGGAGTGGGATATTAGCAGCTCAAGAAGGAATACATCCTGTCATTTGTAGCCAAATGAAAAGTGGGATAGAATTAGAGCATGTATGTCAAGTGAAATAAGCCAGACGCAAGAAGACAAAACCCATATTCTCTCTTAGACGTGGAAGTTTTAAAAGATTTGATCTTAATGTAAAGTAGTGATTACTAGGCGCTGATGATTGGGGGAGGGCAGAGATCTGTGGATAATGTACACAACAGGGCAACTGGGTAGGAAAACAGGTGCTAGTGTTTCATGCCACAGTGAAATAGTGATGTTTTACATAAACACGGTTTGTTTTGATTTGTTTTTTATGAGGCAAGGTTTCTCTGTGTTGCTCTGGCTTCTCTGGACTCACTTTGTAGACCAGACTGGCCTTGAACTCAGCAATCCTCCTGCCTCTGCCTCCTTGAGTGCTGAAATTAAAGGCATGGGCCAACACACCTGGCTTTTTTTTTTTTTTTTAATTTTTAACTTTTAAAAAGCTTTTGTAATAACTTCAAGGCTCTAACGCTTAAATGCTCTAAACATTAAAAAAAAAAAAAAAAGGAAAAGGAAAAGGAAATACTAATTACCCTGATTTGGTCAATTTCTTTCTTTCTGAACATAATAAAATAACACATATAAATAAATATAAGCATTGCGTTTTTTTTCTGTCTTTGTTTTTAGTTACCACACCCAACAATGGACTTCACTGTAGCATTTCCATGCATAGATACTATTACACTTTGTTCTCATTCTCCCCCCCCCTTTCTTCTCCCTCCCCTGCTGTGCCTTGCTCCTGCCTCCATGTCACAGAGTCCATTAGTCTCTTGTTTTTCCCTCCCCCGCCCCCCCTTTAGACCTCTCCCACTCCTCTCCTGTCAGGCCACTCTCCCTCCTGTTCCTCCTCTTACATGTTAATAATGACAAAGGCTTTGGCTGCTGAGATTCACTTCAGACCTGTGGGTTTCTGTAGAGCTATTTTGCTTTTATTTATTTGTTTATTTGGATGTGTGTGTCTGTGTCTGTATCTGTTTGTAGGAAGAATCCTGTGTGGAGGTCATACGACAGTTTGCGGGAGTTAGTTCTCTCTTCCTATGTACATCTGGAACCTCTGAGGTCATCACACTTGGAAGCAAGCACCTTTGCCCCCTGAGTCATCTTGCTGGCTTTTACTTACTTTTATTGATTATATTGATTTTGATTTGAATAACTTGATGTTTTTTCCTTTAAAGCTTTGATAAACTTGCTGAAGTTCCTTATGTCAAATGAAACTGTACTTTTGGCCAAACACAACATTTTTACATTGGCTCTTATGGTGAGTATTAATAAAAATACTTGTTTTTCTGAAGTCAATATGCTAAGGCAGAAATGGGCTGGTTTGTAGTAGGAGCCAAGGATCTGGGATCTAAGCTGTATTTTCCTTATTGATTTGGCCTGGGAGGCATGGATACAGGTCACATCTCTGTATGAATATTGAGTTTTGTCCCAGCTGAGAAACTATACTGTACTATTGCAGTCTTTATGTAAATAGATACATTTTCTAGATGCTTCCCTGTAGGCACTAGGGTTTTGTTTTTGTTTTTGTTTTTAGATTTATTTATTTATTATTGTGTATACAGTTCTCTGCCTGCATGTACCTGCAGGCCAAGAGAGGGCATCAGATCTCATTATAGATGGTTGTGGAAGAGCGGGCAGTGCTCTTAACCTCTGAGCCATTTCTCCAGCTCCTAGGCGCTAGTTTTTAAACACTTTTATTTGGAGGTTCCCTAACACCTCTACCTCCCTTCCAACCCTCAGCCATAGGTGAGAGAGAAAGAAGGTTAGAAGGGACAGGGGACATAGACCTCTTTAGACTGAGTTCTGGCCAGTTTTAGGGTCATCAGGTTCTTTGGGAAAATACCAATCTCAGTCATCAGGATATTCAGCAGTCCAGCAGAACCAGAACCAGAACCAGCAGCCTTCTTTTTTTCTCTTAGAAGCCTTTCCACCCCCGACTACACACCCAAGCGTCCTTCCCTCTCTCTCTCTCTCTCTCTCTCTCTCTCTGAGCATCTCCTCCAAGCCCCTTTCCAAGTCTTATGAGGCTGTTATCAGCTGTGGACAAACTAAGAGCATCTCCATATCCCACACTTGGGATTAGAACAAAAACCTGCTTATATAACATAACTGAGTTTTTAAAGAAACTAAAACTTCCATCACACCTCCCACCAGATAAGTGGTTCCATGATTCCTGCACTTGGCTTCTGAAGGGTACATAAAAACAACCTTTTAGTTGTTTAGCCAGCTTGTAAATGTCCAGTGTTTGGTGGGGATGAAACTCCTGATTGTGTAGTAACTGCTAATTGTAGAACTATGCCCCAGATGGCCGATTTCCAGCTCTCAGCATGACCCCAGAGTGACGCAGGGTTGAGATGTGTGATAGCACCCTGTTACATGATGTTCCCTCTACATGTATAAGTTAGTTTTCAGAGCATAGATAAGAATAGAGGTAAAGAATAGGTCTGGTGCCCCATATTTGACCACGTCCCCTGGATGGGGAGGCCTGGCGGCACTCAGAGAAAGGATAACAGGCTACCAAAAAGAGACTTGATACCCTATGAGCATATACAGGGGGAGGAGGTCCCCCTGTCACAGTCATAGGGGAGGGGAGTAAGGGAAAAATGGGAGGGAGGAAGGAATGGGAGGATACAAGAGATGGGATAACAATTTAAATGTAATATGAATAAATTAATAAAATATATTTTTAAAAAGTATGAAGCTTTGTATATTATGCTCATTTTATATAATTTGTTAGTTTATATCAGTGAATTTTTAATAATAATTGTTTTATAGTTGTGTATATTTACAGATCAGTAAGAGATGAGTGTAGTGTGTCACTAATAATACTTTCCTGGTCTTCATAGCCTGATGCCTGGATTTGGGCTGTTGCTTCCTTTTCAGATTGTGAACCTGTTTAATATGTTTATCACATATGGTGACACATTCCTGCCGACCCCCAGCAGCTATGATGAGCTTTACTATGAAATTATCCGCATGCACCAGAGCTTTGACAACCTCTACTCCATGGGTAAGCTCTGGTCTTTCTCCTCCTTCCCTGCACCCCATCCCCATCTGTAAGTAACAGGAAAGTTGTACAAAAGATTCTCTAGTTGGATGGAACCTTTGGGTGTTAAGTAGATCATAGCCAGGTGTGGTAGTGTATGACTTTAATCCCAGCACTCAAATGGTGGAGACAGACAGATTTCTGTGAATTCTAGGCCAACCCGGCTGTGAAGTTTTGGCAGCCAGAGTTACATAGAGAGACCTTGTCTCAAAAACAGTAAACAAACTGTCTCCTCAGGCAACAGGAAAATCTATGTGTGCCTTTTGCCTTCAGGTACTCAGACTTCACCTCAATGGAAAGCTTTGTAGCTAGCTGCCCTCTGTTGACGTGGAGAAGGGGCATGAGGGAGAGACAGGCAGGCAGGCAGGCAGACAGAGAAAGAAAGAACGAAAGAAAGAAGGAATGAATGAATAACATAGAGAGAAGCTTGTGGGTTCAGTGAGTGCCAGTAAGATGTTGGTAAAAGAGTGAGTGGAGAGTTTGGAAATTGCCTTAGTCATCAGAATACTTGTCTTACGGGTACACAAACCTGTGTTTGATCCCCGGTATCTATATCCTCAGCCACCCTGGTGACACACGCTGTAGAGCATTGGAGACAGGCAGATCCCTCGGGTTTACTGGACATCTAGCCTAGCCTGCTGGTGATCTTCAGGCCAGTGAGAGACCATGTCTCAAAGTACGAGGTGGATAGCACCCTTGAGGAATGGCATCCTGCATGGGCAAGTGCTCTCAACAGCTGAGCTACAGCCATGTCCCTTTGTATGCCTTCTCTTGATGACCCTTTGAAAAAAAGCAAAGCAAAACAAAACAAAAACCTTCCCTCTGCCTGGGGTCCTATATTATGAAAAAAGTAGGAGGTAAAAGAAATAATAAAATATGTTTTCAAAGGGACAGCAGGGACCGGAGAAAAGGCCCAGCCGTTAGGAGCACATACTGTTCTTGCAAAGGACCTGGGCTCAGCTACCAGCAAAACATATCAGTGACTCAAAACCATGTCTAGCTCCAGTTCTAGGGGACCCAGTGCCCTCTGGCCTCTGCAGGCCAATGTGTACATGCACATGGTGTATACAAGCTCATGCAGGAACAAACCCATACAAACAAAATGTTTTTAGAAGTGAGATGGCTCAGTTGGTAGTGACAGTACTTGTTATACAATCCTGGTGACCTAATTTCAACCACTGAGACCCATAGTGAAAGGAAAGAATAGATTTCCAAAAGTTGTCCTCTGACCCCAACATCCACACTAATTGTACTTCAGACTAAAGCTATTATTTATATAGTAAATTATGGAAAACAAAAATAACACACTATTTGAGAAAGACTGAAGAAACTTACCCCAAACTGTGATTTTAGGCTGAGGATATAATTCAGTTGACAGAGTGCTTTTCCTAGCATGCAGGAAGCCCTGCTTCAATTCCCACCACTTTATATCAGGGCACATATGCTGGCACATGCCTGTAATCTGAGCACTCTGGAGGTTGAGACAGGGTATCAGAAGTTCAAAGTCATCCTCATTGACATAAAGAGTTCTAGACCAAGGCCAGGCAGTGGTGGCGCACACCTTTAATCCCAGCACTTGGGAGGCAGAGGCAGGCGGATCACTGTGAGTTTGAAGCCACCCTGGTCTACAAAGCGAGTCCAGGACAGTCAAGGCTACGCAGAAAAACCCTGTCCAAGACCAATCGTCAGACATGGATAAAGCAGCAGTATAATCCAGGTACCAGGAAAGTTTAATCAGGAAAAATTGGAGTCAGGGTTTTTCTGGGCTATATTAAAAAAAACAAACAACAACAACAACAAAAACGAACAACAAACAAACAAAAACCAGGAAGGAGACGTTAAGGATGTAGCTCGGTTGGTAGAGTGCTTGCCTGACATTCATGAAACCCTGGGTTTAATCCCAGCAACTGGGGGAAGATCAGGAGTTCAGGGTCATAATTGGCTTCACAGCAAACTTCAAAGGCAGCCTGAGTTACAGGAGACACTGTCTTGAGGGATGGAGTTTTAAATTGTATTTCATTTGTTTATTGTGTGTATCTATGTGCACATGCACATACATGTGCATGTGGTAAAGGCCAGGAGAGGGCATCAGATCCCTTGAATCTGGAGCTGCAGATGTGTTGAGATCCCTGGCTTCTTATGTGAGCCCTGGAGGTAAACTGATCTGCAAGATTGCATAGCAGTCACACTTAACCAGGCTTAAGCCATTTCTCCAGACCCTGAAAACAAGTTATTGAACTTCCTTCTCTCCAACCTCCAAAAGCAAGCCATGAAAGATCCTATGATTTCACATAGTATACATTTTAGAACATTGCTAATATTATATTAACAAATGCATTACAGAGCAAAATCCAACATCTATACTATAAAAATCATGCTTATGTCTAAACTAGGAGAGACTTAAAATGATAGAGCAAATCAGTAGTTGCTAGCATTTAGAGGATCCCAATGTAGTAGGACATGGCAGCTGCCTCAGCTTTGATCCAGTGTCCTCTTGTGAACTCTATAGGTACCTGCACACATGTGTACACACACACATGCACACGCACACACAAATGAATAAAATAAATCTTTAAGAAAACATTTAAAAGTATCAGTAGACAACTTTTCCTTGAGAAGCGTGTAGCCACTCATGGCTATGTCTTAATTCTTCTGAGACCCTTTGTATCTCCTAGTCCTCTACACAAATCTACTTTAAAATATCTTTTAAAAAAATTTTAAAGACTTTTATATTAATTTTAGTTGGATGTGTCTATGTGAGTATATGCCATGTGTATACAGGTGCCCATGGAGGCCAGAGGCATCAAGTTCCCTAGAACTGGAGTCACACAGGTGGTTGTGAGCCACCTGACACTTTGCTACAAACTGCACCCAGGTCCTCTGGAAGAGCAATACCTGCTCTTAACCACTGAGACATCTCTCAAGCCCCTGTTAAGATGTCTTTAGTAAGCTGCGGGAGGGAGGTGTAGCAGCAATTACACAGGCCTTTAATCCCAGCACTCAGGAAGGTAGAGGCAGGAGGATCTCTGAGTTAGTGGCCAGCCTGGTCTTCCGAGTGAGTTCCAGGACAGCCAAGGCTACACAAAGAAACCCTGTCCTAAAAACAAACAAACAAACAAAAAGAAAGAAGAAAGAAAATAGGTCTGGGTTACTGTACCAAAAAAGTTACCAATAAAAAATTGAGGTCTAGAGTGATAGATCAGTTGGTAATGTGCTTGTCAAACAAGTATGAGGACCACAGTTCAGTTTCACTTGAAAGGAAAGAGGGAGGGGGAGAAAGAGAGAAAGAAGAAGGGAGAGAAGGAGAGAGAGAGGAGAGAGAGAGAGAGAGAGAGAGAGAGAGAGAGAGAGAGAGAGAGAAAGAGAAGGAGGAGGGGGGGAAGATGTGAGCGCTAGCACAAGCCAGCCACAGTGGTTCTCAGCACTGGGAAGACAAAGGCAAATCCAATGGGCGTGCTAGCTGATTACTCCCCCAGCCTAGCCTACTCAGTAAGCACCATTTCAAAGGGACACCCTGCCTCAAAGTTAGGGCCATTTATCCTGTCGTGTAAGTGGTGGGGGGAGGTGCTCATGTGGTCCCACTCCACCATGAGGATTTATAAGCAGTTACTTGTGGATGGGACGTTTTCTTCAGTGTTATAACCACAGTAAGGTGTCTGTGCTCCTGCAGACAAGCCTGATGAAGCTTGCTGGATCACACATACAAAAATCAAAGTAGAAGCTGAGCTAGTTAGGAAGAGCAAAGAGATTAGCAGGAGTGGGAGGGAAGGAGAGAGGGTGAACGGGTAAGTATGATTGAAATGCTTTCTGTGCGTTTCTGAAAATGTCATGATGAAATGCATGTATTATTAATATGTGCTAATAAAGACATTTTTATAAGACAAAAAGGGTGTAGCTGAGGAACCTCAGTTGAGTTCACCTCTGGCCTCCACACTTAGGCACTCATACATACCCATAAACATGAACATACAAAGAAATACATGTCTGATCTGCTGAAATAATTTTGTTCCTATGGAACTAAACTTGCACAGATGTTGGGTTATCCCCGAGTCGGAGTTCTAGAACTCTAACTTAGAACTATTGCAGGTTGCTGTTGCACTAGCTAAACCTTATTCATTGGAAAAGCAGCACTCTTACCGTTTGTTTGCTGAAGTCTTCTTTTTGTCTTCTCTTTCATAAAATTCCACATATTTATAAAACTAGACCTTGCAAGAACAGATGTCAAGTCAAGATCAAATTTGGCACAAAATACTTGTGCCAAAGTTCTTGGTACAAAGGAGATTTACTTGCCCCAGAGGAATAAAAAGCAGGGAATAAGAGACCAGGAAAGGACACAGAGAGAGAGGGAAAAGGGAAGACGACCAAGGGAGAGGAGAGAAAGAGGGAAGGGATATTTGTCCCTGAGGGCTTCCAGGGTTAGTAAGAGACCACATACCACAAAATAAGTTGGAGGGGCCACCTAGACCCCTTGACAGGTGATAGTGATTGCCTCTAACCTGACCTCAGTCCCCAAGACCCGCATAGTGGAGCATCAACTTTCTAACTTGTCCTCTGACCTCCATAAGCCCACACTTTCACACTCACACATAAGTTGGTAAAATTTTCAAAAAAGTGCTGAGCAATAGAGGAAGAAGTTAACCTCTGGTCTCTGTATGCACATACATGTGTTCCTGTACACATGAGTGCATGTGTACATGCATACAAACACAGCAAAATCATACTTGAATGCCTGCCTCCCATTTCTAAAAGAGAATTTGGTCAGATAGTGAATGTTTCCTATTGATTCATTTTGCAGGTCACCCATGTAAGTTAGAGGAGCAAAACAGCTCTTTCCTTGTTTGAAGCATGATCATTCTCTATCTGGAAAAGTTATTTGTCCTATTTGGCTGGGTATATGACTTAAGGTTTATAAAGATATAGTGGAGCAAGAAGGGACACCAACTCAGCCAGCTATGAGTTTGAGGCCAGCCTGGTCTACATAGCTTCATGTCAACCAAGTGTAACCCTAGTCATCAGAAAAACGGTAAACATTGTGACCAGGTTACCCTCACATTGCCAGTTCTATATTAGATATTGGTGAGTGTGCAGGTGTGTGTGCATGGAGACCAGAGGTCAAGCTCAGGTTAGTTCTCAGGAGCTGTCCACCTCATCACTCTAGAGCCCCGGGATCCATCTGTCCCTGCTTCACTAGTACCGGATTACAAGCATGTGCCACCACACCAGACATTTCCCATGGGTTTGGGGTAGCTAACTCAGGCCATCATGTTCTTATGGCCAACAGACTTATCTCCTCATCATCTTTGTCTACTAAGTGAATATAGAAGCTGCGTGTTTTGAATCTATATAGGGGAGGGACTAGGAATAGCCCGAAGCAGAGAAGCAGTAATGACTACTTTGATGGGAAGTAAGAAGTCAGAGAAAGAAAAATTCCTGCAGAAGATAGTTGAAAGATTCTTTAAGACGTTATTTGTTGACTTTTTAAACAGAAGGTTGGCACGAGCTTTGTTTGGTTTTCTGTAATAGTGCTGTTCTGAGATGTGTCTTTATTCCTTACATTTGTGTTTTGTGTCAGGAGCTTGACAGAGCTGTGTTTTCTTTCTCAGTCCTTAGGCTCTCTACCAACGCAGGCCAGTGGAAGGAAGCAGCTAGCAAGGTGACACATGCGTTGGTTAACATCAGGTAAGGAATGAGACTTTCTGTCTGAGTTCCTTGTTCATCCTGAGCTTTATTGCACCTCCCCAAGGAGAATGCTCTGAGCACTACTACTGTTTTAAGCCCCAATGTCTGTAGGAGTGGAAGAAATTGTCATACTTGATCAAGAAAAGCAGGAGTACATGAGGCTTTCATTTTGTTCTATTGAGAAGTAGCTTGGAGGGCTGCTGGCTGTTTTGTGAATTTTCTACCCAAGAGATGGTTGCAGGCACCTTAGCTGCCAAGATGTTGTTCATGCATAAGCTACCCAGAGCTTTCCGTGAGGGCTTCGCTTCCTCAGTTCTTCACCAAGACTTCTTCATGGCAACCTGGAACTCTCACATTGTACTCGAGATAGCTGTCTCTATTCGTGGTAAATACAAGCAAACATGAGCCCTGGGGCTAAGTCATTTTAGTTCCTTATGAAATAGCAAAGCAGAGCTCTCCATGTGCTCGGTAAAATTGTGTCAGACATGGGGTTCACAGGGCCGGGAAGCAGCAGTGTCCCTGGAGTCAGTGAGTCTGTAAGTGGAGGGAAAGGCTGCACGCTAGATCTCAGTCTGACTTTTCTCCCATTGTTTCCTCCTTTGTGCCTATGATTTTCCTTTTTCTCAACAGTTATTAAATTGTTTTTGCAAACAATCAAGAAGTTAATGCTGTATAAAAGAGGCAAATCCAGCAGATGGGGAACTTGATTTAGCTCCAGATGTAAGGCCTGCCAGACACTCCAATAATAGTAATGCGTACTTACAACTTTGTATAGAGCTTAATGTGTGAGGGAGCAGGGTGCGCTGTTTATTCCCATCTTTTTTCTTGTCTTTCAGTGATTTACTACAGGGTGTCACATCTGGGAATAACAGGGAAGCTGTGAAATGTGTGTGTTAGGTGGACTGGGACAATAGCATGGGGGGAGATGTGCTAACAAGACACAGTGGAGAGGCTGGACTGCCCGCCTGCCCCTGGAGACACTTGCAGCAAACACAGTTTTATAAATCTCACCAATAAATGAGTTCTGCACCTACCAAGCAATCAAGATACTGTCCTGGGTCCTCCTAGATGTGAGTTTCTAAGAGAATCTGGCATGAGAGGCTCTTCTCCCAGGTTCCTTTGTGACCCAGGGGCAGTAAGACAGCTGTGGGTGCTTGAAGGTGCATCAGGGCTGGCTATGAAATGCATGAGAATATGGTGGATGCTGCTTATCTATCGTGGATTTACACAGGCTTCTCAGGCAGCTCCTTTTCATCTGGGGCCTGTTTGCTTTATCTGTTTCACGTTTCTGCGTTCAGTGGTTTCTGCCCTGCCTGCTGCCCTCATTTCTCCCAAGGGCCACCAGGCAGCGTATACATTCCTCTGTCTTCTCTGAATAACTAAAAGAATCGAGCTGAGCCTGAAAAAGATACCTGTCACCTTGGCCACTCCCGTGTCTTCACATGACCACCAGACTCTCCTTTCATTCTTAGTTCTCAAACTTGGCTTCCTGCCGAGAATAAGTACATCATTTTCACTGAGTCCAGAGCAGGGGCACATATTGCACATGCCAAGAGCGGCTCACCTTTGCTCCTCCCTGACACCTCTCTCACTTACTAAGTGTCAGACTAAATGTTGTCTTCTTCCATGTGCTAGTTCTGTGGAATTTATTATATGCTTCTTAAAATGTCCTTACTTTTCTCTCCTTGAGCCAGATCCTCACATAGCACAGGTAAGCTGTGAACTCAGTGCACAGCCAGTGGTGACCTTGAACTCCTATTCCTCCTGTTTCTACTACTGAAGTGCTGGGATCACACGTGTTTGTCACCACACTTTCCTCAAAATACACTTTATAGTAGAGAAACTAATTCTTAAAGACAGTGAGTTTTGGCAGGCTCTGCTTTTGTAATATGGCAAAGTTGAGAGCCCAGTCTCTTTGAGGATGTAGTGTTCCATGTTCACGGAATGCTACCGTGACTTTCCCTATGGGCTAGAAGACATGGAATGAAATTGAGTTAGAAAAGCTGCTGCAGCTGGGCATGGTGGCGCAGGCCTCTAATCCCAGCACTCAGGAGGCAGAAGCAGGTGGATCGCTGTGAGTTCAAGGTCATCTTGGTCTATAAAGTAAGTCCAGGACAGCCAAGGCTACACAGAGAAACCCTGTCTTGAAAAACCAAAAAAAAAAAAAAAAAAAAGAGCTACTGCTATAACCTTGCTGTATGACCTTGAGCAAGTTGCCCTCTCTGAACCTCTTCTACCACCTATTAAATGGGGATGATGATAAACTATAAAATTCCAGTCATTTCATATAGAATGTCTTCAAGTTTTATGCATCTTATAGCACTCCCTAATCTCCTTCTTAGACCAACTACTTTTTTCATTGTATTTATATACCATATTTTATCTATTCACTTGCTGATGGATACTTGAGTTATCATTACCTTTTGGGGTTTGCATAGGATGCTGCTTTGAGTACAGCTTGTGTTTGAGAGCTTGCTTGTACATCATTGTACTGCATACTGGGACTGGGGTAGACAGATGGATCAGCAGTTCTTGCCCATCTTGGCCTACATTTTGTTTGTTTGTTTTAGTTTGTTTTTTTCTGAGACAAGGTTTCTCAATGTAGCCCCAGCTGGTTGTCCTGGACTAGCATTGTAGACCAGGCTGGCCTTGAACTCAGAGATCTCCCTGCCTCTGCCTCCCCAGTGCTGGGATTAAAGGTGTGCGTCTTTAATTTTAGTTTATATGTATTGGTATGAGGGTGTCAGATCCCTTAGAACTGGAGTTACAGGCAGTTGTGAGCTGCAGTGTGGGTGCTGGGAGTGGAACCTGGGTCCTTTGGAAGAGCAAACAGCACTCTTAACCATTGAACCATCTCCCCAGCCCCATAGCAAGACTTTTTTTTTTTTTTTTAATTTTCGAGACAGGGTTTCTCTGTGTAGCCTTGGCTTTCCTAGACTCACTTTGTAGACCAGGCTGGCCTTGAACTCACAGCGATTCACCTGCCTCTGCTTCCCGAGTGCTGGGATTAAAGGTGTGTGCCACCACGCCTAGCCTCATAGTAAGACTCTTAAAAGGACTGAGGTATAGGCGCAGATGAGGAGCTGCTGCATCATGTGCTAATTCTGAGTTTAGTTTTGGTGTTGTTTTGGTTTTTTGAAGAATTGCCATGCTGGATTTTTAGGTTTCTTTATTTGTTTTTATGTTACATGGATGTATAGCATGTGCATACCTGTGACCCTGGAGGGCTGAAGAAGGTATTGAATACCTTGGACCTGGGTTACAGATAGTTGTGAACCACCATGTGGGTGCTAAAAATTGAACATGGGTCCTCTGCAAAAGCAACAAGTACTTTTAACTGCTGAGCTATCTCTCTACCCCAGTCACCCATTTTAACTTTGAGACAGGCTTTCACTATGTACCCTTGACTGGCCTGGAACTCAGTAGTAGACCATGCATGCCCCAGACTCAGACCCACTTGCCTTTGCCTGTGAGTGCTGGGATTAAAGGCGTGTACCACAACACCTGACCTTTACTTGGAGCTTTACTTAATAATTCCTTGCTACCTTTTATTTTTCTGTTCTGTAAAAGTTAAAATGTTTTGGATTTCCTTGAATGGGTTTGAGTGAGTGTGATCAAGGAAGTTGTCTCATATTCAGTATTTTCGTGCCTGAGGGAGGAAAAATGGCACAACTGAGACAGGCTCCCTTTTGTTCGTTTGTCTTTTTCTTAAAGCTTGTGTTGTGCAAAAAAAAAAAAAAAAAAAAAAAAAAGCTTGTGTTGTGCATCTGTGACTTTGGGTGGTTGAGAAAACAAGAACTTGTGTCAGAAAATCTGACCATTGAGTTTCTGAGGGATACTGTGGGGCTCAGGGCTAGCAGGAAAACTGTGGTATGCACAATTCATTTTAGCTATTTCCAAAGTTTATTTGTGCTGATGTACACATGAGAAGGATTTCTAAGGTAGTGTGAGCAAACTCTTATCACCTGTCTTGTAGAATGTTCTTTAATATCCCCAGGAAGAGATGAACTGAAGGTCAGATGTCTGTGTTGGGAGGCATCCAACCAATTGATGGCAGTGTGAAGCTGTCTCTGCATCTCCTGGGTAGGGCAGCTCTATCAAGCACCGTTACCCTGAGCCTCTCCAGCAGGTGAGCGCAGACCTTCCTGTTCTTTGGAGCTTAGGTTTTCACAGTGAGAGTTAGAGCACTTCCACAGCTTGGAGTTTCAAGTGCTTATGACATTCTCTGCTTTTCTCTGCCTGTCATGGTGTAGTCATATGAGTTCTTCGGTTATCCAAGTAATTTGTGTTTAAACAAGCCTCTCTTCTTGTTTGATCTTCAGCAGATTCTGAAAATACAGCTGCTTAGAGCTGTTATTTTAATTGGAGTACCTGAAGACACCAACAAAAAGGGCCACTTGTTCCTCCCTTAGCAAGTGTTGTGTCCATTCGTAAGAAGAGTGAAATACACTATGGACTTTAAGGTTCCTTTAGAGGGTTTGCCTCCCTTTTCCCTGTGCACTCTGGGGTATTTGTTTATATGAGAGAGGTCTCAGTATCCCAGGCTGGCCTTGAACTTATTTTGTATTTAAGGCTGTTTTTGAATTCCTGATCTTTGTGCTGCTACCTGCCAAGTGCTATTAGCTAAGGCTGGCTTGGAAATACTATGTAGTCCAGGCTGGCCTTACATGTACTGCTTTTCCTGCCTCTCCCTCTCTGTGGCACTGAGATTACAGGTGCACAACACCACCCCTAGCCTAGTAATCATTATTAATGGAGGCAGGGTTAGAGCAGAGAAGATGGAAATATGAGCTCCCAGTCCCTTGACGTCTCCCCAACTCTTACTGCTCAGGCACTTGTTTGGGCTTCTGTATCTGCCTCCTACGCAGAAATTCTCAGTAAAATGAACACTGATGAATTGAGAGGAGTTGCAGTTTGATGCCCAGAAACTTCAGCAGAAAGATGCAACTTAGTTTACTGAGAAATGAATTTGGAGTAAAGTATTGGATAAAATACAGACTAAAGTAAAAGATATGAGCAGAGGCACTGAACTGATGAATTCTAAGTAGCGGGGACTATATGACCATATCCTTCTTGTTGTCTGCCCTAGGTTTAGGTTATCACTTGAGTTATAATTTATCAGTAGAAGCCCTACTTTTGCTAGTTAGACCCCAGTCCCCGCTTAGAGAGAATAAGAAGCATTGTGAACATTTCTACAAAGCACTAGAATGAAGCACAGTAATATTGTCTCCTCACTGATTGGAAGCATTATTTACCTTAGTAGTCAATGTTTCCCAGTCCTCTAAGACCACAGCTAGGAGCAAACCAAACATTGAATGCCATATGGTTAATCATCTGTTTTGCCCTTATCTGGTTTACACTGCAAAGTGAGGTTTTGCATAAGGTCGTAGCTAGGGTTGGTTAACTGTTGGGCAGTAGAGAATCTTGGTTTAGGGAATCCAGGTATTTGTAATGAAAATAGTGAGGTTTTTATCTGAGTCTGTAATGATTTGTAGGTGTCGGCGATTTTAGTATAACTCTCTTAAACTCAGCTTACAATTCCCTTGGAATAGTTCTGCACTTTATTTCCTCTACATCGTCATTGTCATCATCATGTGTATGGATGGTTTGCCTGTATACATGTCTGTGCACCAAGTGTGTGCAGTTGGATTCCCTGGCTGGAGTTACAGATAGTTGTGAGCTACCGTGTAGGTGCTAGGGACTGAACCCACGTCCTCTGGGAAAGCAGCCAGTGCTCTTAACTGCTGAGCCATCTCTGCAACCCCAGATTTTAATTATTTTTAACCATATAGTTCCTTGACAGTAAGTATATTTACATTGTTGTGCAACCACTACCAGCATCCACTTCCGGAATTTTATGTATTCGTGAGTGGCATTGGGGACTGAAAGTAGAACGTGGTTGATCAGACAGGCACCTTACAGCCCAAACTGTGTGCCCGTGACATTCCCGTCCTCCGTCCCTCCTTCCTCTAGCACCTGGCAGTCACCGTTGTTTTCCGATTTTATGATCTGACTACTGTGAACTCCATCTTAGAGGAGTCGGGTTTGTCCTTTGGGACTGGCTCAGTTCATGCAATAGACTGTTTTTGAGCTTCAGCATGTGTCGTATATATGTGTTAGAATCTCCTGTGGAGCTGAATAGAATTCCACTGTGTGTATCTATCACATGCTGTTGTCAGGTTGAGAAAACTTGAATTGCTTCTACCTTTTGGATGCTGTGAATGATGCTTATATGAACAGGTTTATGCATAAATCTCTTCAGTACCTTGCTTCAGAAGTGGAATTACTACAGCATATGATAATTTATGTATAACATTTGGAGAACTTGCCAACCATTTCTCAAAGTGGCTGCACTGTTTTACGTTCTAATTCTTACACATTCTTGCTAATATTTTTCTCCTTTTCAGTACTAGCCATCCAAACGGGTGTGAAGATGTATCTCATTATAGTTTTAATTTGCATTTCTCTAATGACTAATAATAAGATTGAACTTTTAAAAAAAAATTTTAGGCATTTATATCTCTTCCTTGGAGAATACTGGAGTTTTCCTCTAGTACACACACAGACAGCTCTTTCTCGTTTTCTTTTTTGGGGGGTGGGGTGGGATAGGGTGACAGTGACTAACTGTATGTGTAACCCAGCCTGGCCTGAGGGTGCTAAAATTATAGGCATGTGACACTGTGTCCAGCACTCTTCTATCCCTGCCTTCTGTAGTACTGAGGTAACACTCAGAGCCTCATATGTGTTAGTCAAATACTCTACCACTAAGCTGTAGCCTCAGCCCTCCCCTTTCTAGGGTATTAATTGATTGGGGTGGGTTGGTTGGTTGGTTGGTTGGTTGGTTTTGAGACAGGGTCTCACTATGTGTGTGTGTGTGTGTGTGTGTGTGTGTGTGTGTGTGTGTATATATATATATACACACCATATTCCAGTGTGGTTTATGTGACCATGTAATAAAATGGTTAAAAATAAGGGCTGGAGCCGGGCGTGGTGGCACACACCTCTAATCCCAGTACTCGGGAGGCAGAGGCAGGCAGATCACTGTGAGTTCGAGGCCAGCCTGGTCTACAAAACGAGTCTAGGACAGCCAAGGCTCCGGAGTTCATGTCAGAGTCAGTCCCTGCTCTCCACACAACTGTGGAGAATGTCTTGTCTATTAGCTAGATCTGAGCAGGAGTTCAATATTTACTGCATGTATTGTCCTTGGTTAGTGCAGTAGCCTGAACAGACCCTCCTGGGTCCAGATCCACCCATCATGATGTTCTTGTAGGTAGGAAAACAAGTCTTATATAAACTTTCATTTAGATGTGAGAGGCTTGGGAATGCAGTTCAGCTGGTAGAGCGCTTGCCCAGCATAAAGCTCTGGCTGCGTTCACATCTCAGTACTAAATAAACCTGGCATGGTCACACATGCTTGTAGTCTCAGCACTTGGAGGTGGAGGCAGGAAAAAAGAAGTTCAAGGCCAGCCTGGTCTACACAGAGAGTGGAGTAGAAAACATTTATAGATGTTTTAAATATATATAATGTTAAATCGTAAGTTTCTTTGTCAATCATAGTTTCTGTCGTGATGTATCTTTTTCTATTCTTTTATATTTTATCTGTTTATACCTCAACTACTGGGGCTGGAGAGACGGCTCAGTGGTTAAGAGCACCGTCTGCTCTTCCAGAGGTCCTGAGTTCAATTCCCAGCAACCACATGGTGGCTCACAACCATCTATCATGAGATCTGGTTCCCTCTTCTGGTGTGCAGGTGTACATGCAGGCAGAGCACTGTACATATAATAAATAAATAAATAAATCTTAAAAAAAAAAAAGAATCATATACCTCAACTACTTGTGATAAGTAGTTGGATCTGGCTTCTTTCTTTTCTTGCAGACAGTCTTTCACTGTGTAGCCTTGGCTAGCCTGGAACTCTCTGTGTAGACCAGGCTGGTCTTGAACTCATAGAAATCTGCCTCCTGAGAAGTGGGGTTAAAGATATGCATTGTTGTTTTCTGCAAATACTTAGATTCTTCATCTAGTATGACAGTTTCTGCCTTTTGCCTGGAGTATTTATTCTACTCACATTTAACATTGTTGCTGATTTAGCTGGATTTCATCTGCTGCAACACTTTAATTCTTTTCTTTCCTATTTGTTGTTGTTATGCTGTGTTAGAGATTGAAGCAAGGGCCTCAGATTTGCTAGGCAAGTAGTACACTGTTAAGTTCTACCTACAGCTCTCTGTTTACTTTTAAAAATGATTTATGGGGTGCTGGAGAGGTGGCTCAGAGGTTAAGAGCACCACCTGCTCTTCCTAAAGGTCCTGAGTTCAATTCCCAGCAACTACATGGTGGCTCACAACCGTCTATAATGGGATCTGATGCCCTCTTCTGGCCT
>OU015757.1:63583064-63627533 GCA_907169655.1 Acomys percivali | reverse complement strand
ACACACACACACACACACACACACACACACTACACTACACCCCCAGACCTCTGTATACTCTATCTTCCATCCCAGGGCCACAGGAATCAAGGCAGAGTTGCCATCCACCCTTCCACAGGGAGTTGTATGCAGTCAACAGGCCCAGCTGGGATACCTTGTTTCAGTAACATGTAGCTGGACTCCCTAAGATGATATCTCAGACAGCAGTGCATGCAGGGGGTGTGTAGGTGTTCATGTGCATGTTACCTGTGTGCACCTGGATACCAGGTGTATTCTATTGATCTCCACCTTAATTTTTGAGGCAGGGTCTCTTAACTGAACCTGGAGCTTGCCACCAAGTCCGGAGATCTCCCTACTCTTGCTCTTGAGTGCTGGGTTATATATGCACACTGCTGTGTCTGCCTTTTCTGTGGGTGCTGGGATCCAGCCTCTCATCTATATGCTTATACAGCAGGCACTGAGCCATGGCCCGCCCCAACAGTGCACAGGGCCGTAGCCAATCTGGGGAATCGTGTGTGTGTGTGTGTGTGTGTGTGTGTGTGTGTGTGTGTTTGTGTGTGTGTGAGAGGGAGAGAGAGAGAGAGAGAGAGAGAGAGAGAGAGAGAGAAATGAGTTTGAGGGTGGCCGTGTGCATGATGCTGAGAGCACTTGTGGGGGTCAGAGGGCAGTTTTTGGGAGTCAGTTCTCTTTTTCACTATTGGTTCTGGAGACTGAATTTGGGCAATCAGGTTTATACACTGAAACATTTTGCTAGCTCCAACTTCAGGACACTTATAAAAGCATTTGACTGTCATGATGTAGTTCAAAGAAATGTATGTATGTATTTAAATCTGGAAACCTTATTTTGTTGTTTTGGCAAACTATTTGCTTATTAATTATGCTGACATTTTTTCTAGCTTCATGACTTATCACAAATATTTGCTTGATTTTTAGGGGGATGGGGAGTAGTAGTTGATAGAAAATACCTTTGTGACTGAACTGGTGATAGTAGGATAGTTCCTTTCTGGTAACAAGGTAACTAATCATCCTGTGCCTTGAGGAAAACTAAAGGATGATGCTCTGAGCACTGCTACAGCTGAAGTTGCAGAGAGCACTAGAGAAGTGGCTGATTGGTAGGTTGGTGCAGAATGTTCTTGGTCCCAGAGATGAGAATAAATTACCTCCATGTGGCAAGAGAGCAAATCCCTGACCTCAGCCCCAGTCCATTTTTTTCCTTCCCTTTTAGGTTTCACATAGTCTAGCCTGGCCTCCAACTCTCAATATAGCTAGCTGTGCATTACCTTGAACTTCCTTTTACCTTTGCTGCATTTCTCTGTGTGTATGATGTGTTGGCACAGTGCGTATGTGGAGGTGAGAGCATAATGTTCAGGGGTTGTTTTGCTTTCCACATTCATCTCCAGAAATCAAACTCAGTTCATCAGGAGTGCTCGGAAGCCTTAAACTTTTCATCTTTCTACCTCCAAAATGTTGGAAAGTGTACATGTGCTCGTTTCTACCATGCTGAGGACCGAAGCCAGGGCTTTGTGTACCCCAGTAAACTCTCTACCAGTGAGCTACACCCTGACCTGCAGTAGAGTGTGTGGAAGCAAAATTGTGTTGCTAGTTTATAGCAGACCCAGAGCCCATGAAAACCTTCAAATCTGCATCAGGTGGCCTCTCCTCATAAGTTCTCTCTCACCCCATACTTGTTCTGTTGGTAGTAGCATTTCCTAGTTATGTAGTACTTATTTTTAATTTTATTCTTTTTAACAAAGATGTATTTATTTATTATGTATACAGTATTCTGCCTCAATGTGTGCCTGCGTGCCAGAAGAGGGTACCAGATCTCATTATAGATGGTTATGAGCCGTCATGTCGTTGTTGAGAATTGAACTCAGGACCTTTGGAAGAACAGCACCTCTGAGCCATCTCTCCAGCTCCTTTAATTTTATTCTAATGCTACTGCTTATTTAAAAAAAAAAAAAAAAAAAAAAAAAAAAAAACTTAGGAGGAAACTACAAAGAACAGAGTAAACTTGAAATCTTTTTTTTTCTTTTTTATTAATTTATTCTTGTTACATCTCAATGGTTATCCCATCCCTTGTATCCTTTCATTATTCCCTCCCTCCCATTTTCCCCTTATTCCCCTCCCCTATGACTGTTCCTGAGGGGGATTACCTCCCCCCAAACTTGAAATCTTAACCCTTCAAGATAACTCCTGTCACTATTTTGGTGAATCCCCTTCTCAATATCTACAGCTTATTTTTTTCCCCTTTCTATCTAACCTATTTTCAATACTTTATCCTTGTTTAATTCGTTTTGATGTTTTCCACCCATCATTTTAGCTTATCAGGGTATATTTCAGATCCTGATTGTGTCATTCTGTGTATTGGGATCTTGTGCAGCTTTGTCTCGTCAGCACATTTGGTAAATGTGTCTTCGGAATCTTTGTCCAGATGCTTTGATCTATTCCTGACTCTGCTCCTGATTTGGTGGATGATTTGGGACTAATCTCTCTCCATTCTGGGCTCGGGTTTGCTACTGTTATATAAAATGGCCCCGAAGTCTGAAAACATTCCTGAAGAGTCAACCACAAAGCTCTTTGTGAAGAATGAATTTGGGAAGAAAAATCGTGGCCAGAGAGTCATCAACCAGGGCCAGACTAGAAAAACAGTATCCTTGCTTTAACAAAAATCAGCCTTGTGACCTTCATGGAGTGCTTCAGATCTTCCTCTGGTCTCCTGCTCTCTCAGAGCAAGAACTAAAAAGCAAAAGGTTGTGGCAGGCATCACTTCTTCCTTTGAGGAGTGAGGACTCAGGCCCAGGTCAAGGGCAATGAGAAGACAGCTAGGAGTGAAGGCAGTGGGAGCTCTGCTGAGCCCTTCACTGGGCTGTCTGCAGTCTTCAGAGTTGGGGTCTGCTGCTTGTAATTGTCCCGTGAGTGTGCTTGCACTTCCCCTGGGTTTGTAACAAGGGTGTGATAGTCTGCAACTGAAACTGACGCAGTGCTTTAATAAGCAGGCAATTAATGACATGCTAAGAATTTTTAGCTCTGGTAGATTAGTTGTTAAATGAATAGTGTCTACATGTTACTGTCATTTTACTATACCATCAGCATAATTATAAGTGTAGGAGATAATAATAAACAGAATTATGCACTTGGTGATCAGACTTAAGGAGTTTCTGAGAAAGAGAATTTCCTCTTACACTGTCTCTTACAGTTCTTTTCATGTAGGTTTTGATTAATTTTACCTCAATTGTACATTTCTCCCTGGAGCTCAGATATTTTGCATGCTCTAGCAAAGTGAGTTCCTGTAGTAACAGGTTTAATGAGATTTTTTTGCTGTAATTGGCTTCCGTATCACTTTTTTGAAAACCAGTCATGTGAACAGGATGTCAAACTCAAGATGTGCTGATGCTTTTCCACGACCCTCACACCAAGGAACTTCATTTCTCACTTGTGTCTTCACACGATGGGAATTCTCAGCATTAAGCAAACTCTAGCGATAATTAGTCCTCACACATGGCTCCTTACATGCAGTCAGCTCCATAGTAGCCTGAGAACACAGGCCTCACTCGTGTTGTTGGAGTCCAGGGTTTCTGGTAGTTTTTTTTTTTTTTTTTTTTTTACTGTACCTCAGCTAAGTTTAGGGATAACTTATTAAATGGACTTGCTGTGAACAAATACCTGAAAAGAAGCAACTTAAAAGGAGGAAGGGCTCAGAGTTCAGAGGGTAGTACAAGCAGCTGGGGAAGGTGCGGTGGACGGCAGGAGCATGAGGCTGCTGGCCTCCTCTCGTCCACAGTTGGGAGGCATCGTGTTAGATGTGGCTGCTCAGCTAGCTTGTCGCCTTCTTCTCCTTTAAAATTCAGTCCAGGACTCCAGTCCAGCAGTGGTGCTGTCCACATATGCCCAGGGTTTTCAGTGATGCGATCTTGTCAGGTTGGCAAGGACAGTAGTGGTCAACACAGTGGGACTGGCCGATAGGGATGAATTCAAGTGTTTTATCTCATTCCATGTCCTCCTCCTCTCCTCTCTCTTCCATACTGGGTTGGCCTTGATCTCCTGATCATTCTCCCTCTAGCCTCCAACGCTGGAATTGCAGGCCTGTGCCATTGCACTTGGCATGTTTATAGGTTCTTGATTTTTAGATTTATGTATATGTGTGTTTTCCTACATGTATGTCTGTGCACCATGTGCATGACTGGTACTTGTGGAAGCCAGAAGAGGGTATCAGATCATCTAGAGCTGGAGTTACAGACAGTTGTGAGCCACCTTGTGCGTTCCGGGAATTGAATCTGGGTCTTCTGGAGGAACAGCCAGTCTTCTTAACAGCTGAGCCATTTCTACAACCCCTTGGCTTTTTTCTTTTCTTTTTTGAGATAGTCTCACCATGTAGCCCAGGCTGCCCTGATACTCACAGCTGTCCTCCTGGCTCAGCCACCCAAATGTTGAGATTATATCCATGAGTCATCATGCATGACACATCTAACTAATTTCTAAAGTAAAGGTATGATCTATTTGATTGGTATATAAAGAGGGGTTGGAAAGATTATAGGCATACACCAGCAAGCCCAGCCCCATCTTTAATAGTCTAGAAAAAGAAGATACTGCTATGCCAGTGTTTGTGGGTAAGCCAGAGAGCGATCTGCATTTCTTTGGATAAACTATTTATAGGTCTCCTCCTTTTCTGGAATGTCCTTAGCCAACTTGTCAGCTTGTCTCCTGAGAGTACATATTCAGCCTCAACTCATCTTTTGAGACAAGCCTGACCATATCCAGAGCAGCTATTTTTCTCTTGTCTTTTACAGGAGTCTGTTGAAGGCAGGTGGCATCTATGGCTGTGTTTAGTGGTTATTTGTTGAATATAGAGCGGCAAAGAGAGTTTGTTTTTCTTACAGCTAGACATTTTGGAGAGGGCCCAGGCCTGACACGGCACAGACAGGAGTGATGGTACTTGGAAGTTCAGGTGATTAAGGGAAGCGGTAATACAGTTGAGAGACAACAGCTCAGAGAAAGTCTGAACAGAAAGATCAGCAGACTCTACCACCAAGAAATCTACTGAAAGACTAGGCAAAGTAGAATCCAGATCAAGTCAGTGGTATAAGCCAAAGATACCTGCACAAAGGATAAAATGTAAGAATTAAAGTCCAGAGGGCAAGAATGGCTTGGGTGTCAATTATAAGAGGACTTTCTTCAGACTGCCAGTTCCCAATAAAGACACAGAGACCTTTTATTAATTACGAAAGCTTGGCCTTAGCTTAGGCTTGTTCCTAGCTAGCTCTTATAACTTAAATTAACGTGTTCATACTAATCTATATTCTACCATATATGTGGCTTGTTACCTTTCCTCAATCTCTCAGTCCCAGCACCTGTTTCTTCTTCTGTGTCAGGCTAGCAAATCTCCCGAGACTCATTCTTTCTCAGAATTCCCGTCTCTGCCCGGAAATCATGCCTCAGCTATTGGTCATTTAGCTTTTTATTAAACCAATCAGAAAGTGTTAGGAGTATTTACAAAATATGATGCAGCCATGAGAATAGCAATATCAAAGTCTGGCCTTCAATCAGAACTCTGCCGGACTGAAATCAGCATTTGAATATAATGACAATGTCTACACAGTGCACAAAAAGACCAAACCAACAGAAATGGGGAATTATTTAAAACAGTAAGGGTCCAGGCACTGGTGTGATCCCAGCACTTGGAAGGCAAAGGCAGGCAGATCTCTGTGAGTTCAAGGCCAGCCTGGTCTACAGAGCTAGGGAAGAAAGGAATTTCTTTGAGTTAAATTTCTCTACTTTCATCTGGGCCTGGTGGCCCAAAGCTTTAATCCCAGCACTCCAGAGGCAGAGGCAGGCGGATCTCTGTGAGTTTGGGACAAGCTTGGTCTACAAAGTAAGTCCAGGATAGCCAAGGCTACCCAGAGAAACCCTGTGATGGGGGGAAAATATCTCTACATTTGTCTGTCCCTATCCCCACCCCTTTTGCTTGTTCTGAAGAATGAAGCTCTGTTGTGTTCTGAAGGGCCTTCCTTTTTTTTTTTTTTTTTAATCGAGATAGAGTTTCTCTGTGTAGCCTGGGCTGTCCTGGACTCACTTTGTAGACCAGGCTGGCCTTGAACTTACAGTGATCTGCCTGCCTCTGCCTCCCAAATGCTGGGATTAAAGGCGTGTGCCAACACCACCCAGATCCATTTTGGATTTTGGTAATATTTGTGGTCAGTAATGTTTACTGTTAATACTACATCCTTTCTCTTTGATTCCTTTAGCGATTGTCAATTTCATTGAACTGATCTAGACTTAGAACTCTGAGGTTAAGCCATCTGTGCCCATTGTCATAGGCTTCTGTCCCTCATGCGTTAGCAGTTTGGGTGCCTGGAACTATGGCTTCGCTTGAAAAGCTAAGGGTTCTTTTTTCATTAGAAACCCATTTTCTGGTAAGGCTGACAATTCATTGTCTGCTAGACAATTTTGAGTTGGGATAACAAATTAGGGGTTGGGATACATTAGAGATGATAAATGTGACTTCCTTAAAGGGAAATCCATTTGTTTTGCTCAGTGTTCCTGTGATTAATTACTTGCCAGATTAAATTGCTCCATAAAAATGCATAGTATTTTATTCGATTGCTCTTCATAGTGATTAATTGGGCCATAGTGTTGCTTTGTATGTTAATTATGCTGACTTTCCCCCCTTTCCTCTAGTTTAATTAATATAGCATTTCTTTAAGAGACTTTTAAAGGACTGGGTGCTGTCTGTTTTAGGGGCAGCAAAGCCCACAATTGCTTCTAAGCTGATGTTAGGGAATAGCACCTTGAATATTCTGAATATACTGCACATTAGCTTTAGTTTATATTCATGATTATGAAAGCACACTGACTGCCAGTGGGTTGGGAAAAATGGCTTGGTTTTTCTGTAGTTATCAAAAATGGTAACAGTGAATGTGGTGCTCACACCTGTAATCTGAGCACTCAGAAAGCCAAGGCAAGAAGCTCAAAAGTTCAGAATCATCCTTGGATGCATAAGGGGTTAAGGCCAGTATTAGCTGTGTGGAGACCCTGTCTAGACAAAACAGTGGAGACACTGTTGAAAACCGAGCTGTGAAGTGTGTGTAAAGCAGAGAGTGTGTGGGTGAGGAGAGAGTATTGTTTCCTAGAATGCTGCAGGGTACTGATGAGACAGCCAGGCATGTTCAGCATTTTTATTGATGATCTGGAGCTAAAGTAAGAAAGTGTTAATGGGATCTGAAACTGATCCAGACTCAGATGTTTCCTACACCCAGAATGTCAGAGCATTGACATGAACAGGTCAGGAGGAGAGGCATCACAAAGAACGACTTCACTGTTTCCTTTAACAACAACAACAACAACAAAAAAAGCCCTGCCATATAGAAACAGCATGAGCAAAGTCAGGCAAAACATTTTTGCCTGAAATATATTTTCTAAATCAGATCTTCCAACAGTGCACTCCTAAGTACCTACTTCAGTGCAGTAAAAGCTTGGCTTAGACAGATGTTTTTAGTGGCTTTATTCATAAACTGTCAAACCTGCAAGAACCCAACTGTCTCCAAACTATGGACTATGCATGTAATCAAAATACTACTCAGCAATCAAGCAATTGCTATATACATGTAACATGGATGAACTAAATTGCATTATACATAATGAAAGAATCTAAGCCTGAACTGTGTATCATATGATTCCATTTATATTACACTCTAGAAATGGCAGTCTTTTTGTTGTTGTGTTTGTTTGTTCTTTTGTTTGTTTTTAGGTTTTTCAAGACACGGTTTCTCTTGTGTAACAGCCTTGGCTGTTCTGGACCCACTTTGTAGACCAGGCCGGCCTCAAACTCAAAGAGAGATCCTCCTGCTTCTGCCTCCCAAGTGCTGGGATTAAGGCATAGGCTGCCACCCTGGCCTAGAAATGGCAGTCTTGAAGGAACAGAATTTAGATCAGTTGCTAGGTGCTAGAGTTAAGACAAGAGGTTGACTGCAAGTTGGCACTGAGAACTTTGGGAGTGATGAAACTGATTTTAATTTTTTAAAGATTTATTTATTTATTATGTATACAGTGTTCTGCCTGTACACTAGAAGAAGGTCCCAGATTGCACTATACATGGTTGTGAGCCACCATGTGACTGCTGGGAATTGAACTTAGGACCTCGGGAAGAGCAGATAAGTGTTCTTATCTTCTGAGCCATCTCTCCAGCCTGGATGAAACTGTTTTGTATCTTTTTTTTTTTTTAAGACAAGTATCTCTGTGTGTAGCCCTGGCTGTCCTGGACTCACTTTGTAGACCAGGTATGCATTTTCTCAAAACTTGGAGAACTTTATGTTTGGCGTGGTGATTGGAATTATGCAGTCAGCCAGACAATAAAAGAGACATATATACAGATGAAGAGATTTATTGTGAGCAAAACAAAGTGGACCACACTAAGGAATGACACCCAAGGTTAAACCCTGCCCCCCCCACATTGTATGCATGTACATTTGCACACATACACATGCAATCCACAAAGTCTTTAAGTTAAAAAAAAATATATATATATGTATATATGTATACACACACACACACACACATACTTAAAAGTGAGGCGTCATATCATTGGAGTGGGTACATTTTACTCTATGAAAACTACTTTAATTTTTAAAACCATGGGTAAAAGATCTTCAGAAAAAGATATAAAAGGGACTTATCTTTGAAAACAAGTTAAGGCAGTCCAGTGGAGCCCAGGCTGGTCCTGAGCTGGCTGTGTAACTAAGGGTAACCTTGAGCACCTGCTTGTCCTGTTTCACTCTCCGCTGTAGGCGTGAGGCCCTGAGTCCAGATTGGGACAGTGAACTTCCAAACCTTGTGTGTGATAACCTTTTGAAAATAATTTGAGTGGAAGAGTTAGAATTGGAGTGCTTAGACTTTCTTCACATTTCTTCAGATTTTAAGGTTTTGTATATTTTTGAGTGGGAGCAGAAATAGAAGGATAGAGGCCATGTGGCTTTTCTCCAGTGTGAGCATTATATAAATCATACAGGGGTTGTTCTGAGGAAGAAGCTCTCCTAAAGAGCTGCTGCATCTTGCTAATAGCCACCTACACAGATGACAGGTCATTTCCCTAGTTTATGGGCTAGATCCAGTTATTTGAGTTTGTTAATATCATTTAGGCTTTGTTTGTTTGTCCTCAGACAGGCTCTTGGTCTATAGTCCTGGCTCACCTAGAGCTGTTGTACATGGCACTCTAGCCTCAAGCTCATGGTTACCTTCCTGCCACTACTGCTGAATGCTGGGATGTGTCATCATGGCAGGTTTAGCTTCTCTCTTAAAGCTTCATTTATTTTATTTATTTTACTTTAGTTTAGTTTATTGAACAGGATTTCTCTGTGTAGCCATGGCTGTCCTGGAGCTCACTCTAAACACCAGGCTGGCCTCAAACTCACAGAGATCTTCCTGCCTCTGCCTCCCAAGTGCTGAGATTAAAGGTGTGCACCATCACCACCACCTAAAGCTTCATTTATTAAGACCAAACTTCATGGCCTATACATACCTGAATTCCAGGATGTAGAAGATAGAGACAGGCAAAGCAGAAGTTCATGGCTAGCCTTAGCTATGCAGCAGGTTGGAGTCCATACAGCAATAGAACAGCAAATAATAGCTATATGAAGTCTGTCTATCAGTATCTTAGACCTCCCCATTTTTGCTTATTATATGACCTGTAATAATGGCAATAAATATTGCCAGAACTAACCTCACTGAGAACTCCCTTCATATATACTTGGTCTAGAACAGAAGACTGCTGTACCATGGACGTGAAAGCAGGTTTACACTGTGTCAGGGTCAAAAGCAACTAAAGGGAAAAAGAGTTGTTAGGGCTGATAGCTCAAGAGAATACACTGCATGATGGGAGGAGAAGTATGGCGGTAGGAGTGGAAAGGGGCTGGTGACATTTTGTCTGCAGGCAGGAAGCATGGAGTGATGTGTGGCAATGCTCAGCTTGATTTTCTCTTTTACTTAGTTGGGGCCACAAATGTCTTATTTACTATTGTATGGCTGTGATGAGACACCATGGCCAAGGCAACTTATAAACGGAAGCATTTAATGGGGGCTTGCTTCCAGTTTCAGAGTAAGTCCATTATCATCATGATGGGGCACACAGCAGCAGACAAAAGAGCATGGCAGTAGCTAAGAGTTTAAGTCCCGATCCACAGGGAGAGAGGTGGGGGGGCACAGGGGGGGAGGGAACGAGCGTACATGGGCTTTTGGAATCTTAAAGCCCACTTTCAATGATGGATCTTCTCCAGCAAAACCATACGTCTTAATCCTTCCCAAACAGTTCCACCACTGGGGACCAAGCATTCAAATATAGGAGCCCATGGAATGGTGTTACCCATAGCTACCCATAGTTCATTCCCATGTCCATGAACCCAATCCCCTCACAGATTCTACATGAAGCCAGGTTGACAGCCGATATTAAGTATCAAAGCCACCACATTTGCCTATCTTAACTGATAATGGAACAGCAAAAGAGAAAGGCTTCTGTCAATAGTTTATCAGATCTGAACCCAGTCTGTGGCCCTTTAGTCCCAATCAAGGATTAAAAATGCAGTTTCCTGGCTATTCATAGGGACATGGCAGTTTTCCATGTATCTGGAAAATGAAGGCTTATCTTGGCTAAGTCTTAATTGTGATTATTTATTTATTGTGTATTTTTGTGTATCTAACTCTATCCTTAGCTTCTGATCACATGAATAGCATATATACTCCATGACAAGCCTGCATAGGCATGCCACGGCAGTGAGTGAAAACTTTGACAGAATGAATGGAGGCCAGGCTACCGTCCTGTGATAACTAAAATCCATCGTGACCTCTGTTTCTCATTATACCTCCTTTGAAAAGCTCCAGGAGATCGCAGTCGACTGCATACCACATGGCATTTGCTTCTACAGTTTCTGGATTGGTCCCTTCTGTGCAGTCTTGGCCACTTTAGAAAGAAGCTTACTTTACTCAGTAAGTGAAACAGGACTGCCTGCTGAGGCCATTTACCTACCAGAGTCGTGTTGTCTTAACTTTTGTGAAGATACTCTGTTTCCTCTGTCTGTCCTGACAAGCAGCAACAACACACTCTTCTGTCTTGGGTGTCTGGAAGGACACCCAATGTATGTTATGGAAATAGCTTACTACTCCCAACTCTGTCCCTGACTTTAAAATGTACTTGTTTATTGTATATAAGGGAGGTGCACATATCAGAGCTCACAAATGTAAGTTTTTTCTTTCCATAATATGGGTTTTGGGAATTGAACTGAAGACATCAATTGTGGTAGCAACTCCTTTACCCACTGAACTACTTCTCTGGCCCCATAACCCTGACTTTTAATCCTGTATTTTCCAAGGTCAGTTATGGCTGAAGACCAGGCCTGACATTGCTGGTATAGAAGATTTTCCCCTGCTCCTGTATACAGGTGTTTTTGTGTTTTATTGCTGTGAAGAGACACCATGAGCCCAGCAGCTCTTATAAAGGAAACATTTAATTGGGGCTGGCTTATAAAGGTTTAGTCTATTATCATCATGGTGAGAAATGTGACCCACAGGCAGAGGTGGTACTGGAGAGGTAGCTGAGAATTCTACAGCCATATGGGCAGGCAGCAGGAAGAAGCTCAAGCCACTGAGCCTAGCTTGAGGTTTTGAGCCCAGAAGCCTAACCCAGCGATACACTTCCTCCATTGAGGCCACATCTCCTAATAGTGTTGGTCCCTAGTGACCAAGCATATGGGGGCCATTTTTATTCAAACCTCACAAAAGGGATATGACACTAAAGGGTTGCCCCAGTTCTTGGGTTTCTGTTCATGTTTGATGAAACTAGGAAGAGAATTAAATAGTTGAGCCGGGCAAGGTGGTGCCTGCCTTTAATCCCAGGACTCAGGAGGCAGAGGCAGGTGACAGGCAGATCTCTGAGTTCAAGGCCAGCCTGGTCTGTAAAGCAAGTCCAGGACAGTAAGGACTAAAAGAGAAACCCTATCTCAATACCCCTCCCCCCAATAATGGTTTACAGAACTAGGTGTAATGACTCACATCTGAAGACCCAGCTACTCAGGAGGCTAAGACAGGAGGGTTACTTGAGCCTAGGAAGTCAGGGTCTGTCCTTGCAACATAGTAAGACTTGTAATAGTTTATCTTCAATGCCATATTAGGAACTTTCTGTTGTGATAAAACATCGTAAGCTAGTAGTTTCATTAATTTGTATAGAAGAAAGTTTATTTTGGCTTATGGTCCTGAGGAATTAGAGTCCATGTAGCAGGGTGGCATCAGCAGATGGCAGCAAAGGAGCAGGCGCAGGAAACTAGAGTGTTCATGTTGTGAACCACAGACACAGACACAAGGCAGAAGGAGCAAACTGCAGGGGGGTGGTTACTCTGAAAGCCCACTCCCATCATCAGACCTCCTTCAGCAAGGCTGCACTAGCACATCCCAGACAGCACTGCTACAGTCCTACGGCTGGGATTTTTCAAATTATTTATTATGTATACAATTTTGTATCTGCATGTACAACAGAGGGCACCAGACCTTATTAGAGATGGTTGTGAGCCAGCATGTGGTTGCTGGAAATTGAACTCAGAACCTCTGAAAGAGCAGCCAGTGCTCTTAACCTCTGAGCCATCTCTCCAGCCCCGCCTATGAATTTGTTAAGATGGTTTGCTTCCTTTGACTGCCCAGCCAAGCAAAAACATATGAGAGACAAAATATTCTAATCCCCAAGACCATGGGATCATTTCTCATTTAAATTACCACAAATGCCAAGTTGTCAAGATTTGGTGTCACCAAGGAGACATGCATCTGGGCACCCCTGAAACTCTTGCTCCATGGCTTTCCTCTACGGTGGACTATTATCACCTCATACACATCGAACCAAACAAACCCCTCATTCCTTAAATTGCTTTTTGTCAGGTATTGCATGACAGTGAATGAGAACAGTAACTAATACAGACCCAGCCACTTACAAACAAAACAATAGTAATGAGGAGCACGGTTCAGAAAATGCTTGCTTGTTCTTTCTTTTCTATCTTCCTCTCTCTCTCTCTCTCTCTCTCTCTCTCTCTCTCTCTCTCTCTCTCTAAAAAAGGACCTTTTTATAGCTCTAGAAAAACAACAGTTCAAACTTCTTTGTTTGTTTGTTTAGTTTGAGGCAATTTCTCTGTGTAGCCTTGGCTATGCTAGGACTTGCTTTGTAGACCAGGCTGGCCTCGAACTCACAGTGATCCAGTTCAAACTCTTCAGAAGTATGGGAATATCTTAATATATCTATAAGCAGGCTACACTTAGAAGAACCAGACTTATTTCCTTTGTCAAGTAGGATGTTACATCTTCTCCCCTTTGGTGAGTATTTGAAGTACAACTTGGTAGCTCTAAAGTCTAGGACACAAACTTGCCTTCTTTCATCCCTTGCTATTCTATCTTAAGCAGGAGGTGTTAGTCCAGACAGGTAAAAAGTAATATAGAAATAGATCAAAGTTAGAACAGTATCTGGTATTCATAGGGTGGGCATCTGGGTCCCCTCCACTCTGGAGTGGAGAGAAAATGTTAACTAGTACTGTTCTTTTTATTTTGTCGTTAGATGTTCTGAGTCTACATATTTGATTCTTTGTAGCTTCAATTTTTACTACTAACACAGCCTTGCCTCTTGAACTTCTGTGTCACCTAATGTGACTCACAGTACTTCCAACATGACCTTACAAAGAGTAGGTGTTGACCTCACAACATAAGGATCTTTTCCTTCTCTGTGTTCTCTCAGCTAATGGTGCTGTCATCTGTTCAGTGCCTAAAGTAGAAATCTTAAAAGTAATGAGATTTTTCTTTCTTGCCCCTCCCCAGTAAGTTCTTTGAATTTACTTTCCATTTCTACAGCCCCCGTTTTTATGTAAGGCCTTGTAAGCTTCCACATAGGGCAAGAGTTTTCAGAATAGTCTTTCTGTCTTCAAACTTTGTCCCATTGTATAGCCACCATTTCATCTATTCAGTTACAAGCGCTGGAGAAGCGCAGGTCTTGACACCGCTGGTGGGTGTAGATGTTGGTCCCATCCACTTGTGGGGTTCAGTATGTTCTTTTCCTGTATCTGAAGTATTTCATTAGGAAGATCCTGGCTTTTAAGTCTTCCTTTATTCTCTGTCACTGATAAGGATAGGATATTGTCCAAATTTTCTCACAGGTCATTATGATTCTAGCTTGTCATCTTACCATCAGTGTCACTCTTTTGCCTATCCCAAAATCTGGCCAAATCAGACTTTGCCAGAGAGTCTCACACAGTACCTCTGTGTACATGCGTTTACCTAGAATGTTTTGCCAATCTTCCTTTTACCCAGCAGAATTCTATTTATGTCTCAAAATTTAGCTTAGCTACTACTAGTCTTAAAAATATCCTGGATTCTTTGTGGCAGAATGGCTCATAGGACTTTATACATTTTTCACTTAAAACATTTGTCACCTTTGATGCCTGTTCATGGCTGTTGGTCAGAGGTAGCCAGCTTCTCAGGACAGTGACCCTGATGTTTGTGATCTTTGTTGACTTCAGTAACCTGCTCCTAGCATAGAACAGTGTAGGACAATACATGTAGAGCTGGAAGGAATGCTTTCATCTTCCAGGGTCTTTAAATTGCCACGACTCTGATGCTTTGAATGACAATGGCCCCCATTGGCTCGTAGGTGGAATACACAGTCTCCAGTTGGTGGAACTGTTTGGAAAGAATCAGGAAATATGGCCTTGTTAGAGAAGGTGTGTCACTGGCGTGGGCTTTGAGCTTTCAAAAGGTTTGTGCCGTTGCTATTTAGCCTTCTCTCTGTCTTGCGATGTGTCTCAGAATGTGAGCTCTCACTGCTGCTTCAGCCCCATGCCTGCCTGCAGCTGCTCTCCTGGCCATGCTCATGACTCTAACTCTGAAAATTTTAAGTCCCAAATACACTCTTTTTCTATAAAGTGCCTCGGTTATATGTCTTATCACAACAGTAGAAAAGTAACCAAAATACTGTGTTCCAGAATCACTATCCTACCCGAGACCTGAGCTAGAGAACTAGATATCGAAATATCAAGAAGTGCTTATAGGAGGCTGGAGAGATGACTTAGCAGTTACGAGCACTTCTTCCAGAGGACCTAGTTTAATTCCCAGCACCCACGTGGTAGCTTCTGTAACTCCAGTCACAGGAGATCAGCACCCTTTTCTGGCCTCCCCTGGTACCAGGCAGGCATGTGGTACACAGAATATATGCAGGCTAAATACCTATGCTTATAAATAAAAATAAATGAATTTTTTTAAAAAATTAAAGAATACTCCTCTGTGATTGTGCTCCACAAATGTCTGCAGGCTGCATTATAAAAATCTACTTAGAGGGCAAGCGTGGTGGTGCACGCCTTTAATCCCAGCACTCGGGAGGCAGAGGCAGGCGGATCTCTGTGAGTTCCAGGCCAGCCTGGTCTACAAAGTGAGTCCAGGAGAGCCAAGACTACACAGAGAAACCCTGTTTTGAAAAACAAACAACAACAAAAAACCAAACAAACAAACAAAAACAAGAAAGAAAAAAGTCCGCTTAGATCTTAGCACACAGTAAGAAATGTAGTACAATCCTTGTATTAACCTAGTGTAGTATTAACCTAGTATGGGCAAAACGGGATGTGTGTTTTGGAATTGTCACCAGATTCCTTTTCCTGGTGATAAGTTGAATTTACTACTTTCTAATTCCTCCAGAACAATGAGAAGATAGCCAGAAGGTTTTAATTATCCAAATGAAGGCTTTGAGATAACTAAAGCCATTTTGAAGTAAATTATTGATAGGACTGTTTATTGCTTTTCATCATTTTTTAAGTAACAAGTTAAAGCACTTAATGTTTTTTTATCTTTATTAGATTTACTAAATAATAAGCAATTTTAAGAGTGCCTTTAAAATCCTTCATTGGCGAATCGTTAAGTTTTTGTCATTTATGTAAACTAGAGGCCCTCCGGAAGGAGCCAGTGTTCTGTACTGTGTCATGGGCCATTGGCTCAGGTGTCTAGACATCTTACTGCCAAGAGCAGTGAGGTGTTTGCTGAGGCTCCTTATGGAGCAAATGGTTCTCTGTCATCATTCACTGAGGACCTTCCCAGGCATACATTCTCTTAAATTTTTAAATTTAATTTACTAAGAGGTGGGGGAGGGCACACACATGGAAGTCAGAGAGCACCTTCCACCACATGGATATTAGGGATCAAGCTCAGGTCCTCAGGCTTGGGGATAAGCACCCTCATCTGCTTGTGTTGGTTTTCATTTAGTTGCTATGATAATCCACCCCAACAACTCAACTTTAAGGGAGAAAAGGGTTATTTGCTCTCTACCATTGCATGAAGTCAGAGCAGCTAGTCGTGTCCACAGTAAAGGGTAGAGAGAGAGCTGGAGGGTGCACAGTTTAATTCTAGCACTTGAGAGGCAGAGACAGGTAGGCTCCTATAAATTTGACATTAGCCTTGTCTATGTAGTGAGTTTCCAGCCAGCCAGGACTACGTAGTGAGTCCCTACCCACCCAACCCCGCAAAAAATACCCAACAACCAGAGAATGCAAGCTTGCTTACTTATGCCCAGCCTTCTCTCTACATGGTCCAAGACCCAACCCCAGGAAAAGGTGTTGTTCACATTCAGGGTGGGTCTTCCCACCTCAATTCCTCAGTTCCTCATGGGCATGCCCATAAACCAACCTAATCTAGACAGTTTCTCACTGAGAATTTTTCCAGATATTCTGGAATATGGCAAGTTGACAATCAGAACTAACCATTGGGGTCAGCAAAACGGCTCCATGGGCAAAGCTCTCTAAGCCACTAAGTACCCGCCAGGACCTACATGATGGATGGAGAGAATGGATTCCTTCAAGTTACCCTTTGACCCTCACATATACACCCTAATATATACACAGTAAACAAATGTAAAACAAAACAAAACAAAACAAAGCCAGGCGTGGTGGCAGAAGCAGAGGCAGGTGGATCTCTGAGTTTGAGACCAGCCTGGTCTACAAAGTGACCAGTATACACAGAGAAACCCTGTCTCAAAAAACAAGCAAACAAACAAAAAACCCAAGATGAGCCATCTGGCTGCCTCCTAAATATATACTCTTATAAGCCCACAGAGAACCAAAGAAACATTAAAAACAAAAGTTTAGCTGAGTGTGGTGGTGCATGCTTTTAAACCAACACTCAAGGGGCAGAGGCAGGTGGATCTCTGAGTTTAAGACCAGCTTCACCTATAGAGTGAGTTTCAGGAAAGCCAGGGCTACCCCACAAAGAAACCCTGTCTCAAAAAACAAGCAAAAAGATCTTTTCCCCCCCGATTTTTCAAGACAGTTTCTCTGTGTAACAGCCCTGGCTATCCTGGACTTGCTTTGTAGACCAGTCTGGCCTCCAACTTCCAGAGATCTGCCTGCCTCTGCCCCCAGAGTGTGGGGATTACAGGCGTGCACGATTGTGCCTGCCTGATCTCTCATTTTTATTTTAAATTATGTGTATATGAGTGGAGGATGTGCATTGGGTGCAGGTGCCTGTGAACACCAGAAGTTACTGGAGTTACAGTTATGAACTATTCAATATGGGTTCTTGGATTTGAAGTAAGGCCTCTGCAAGAGCTAATCACGAGCCATCTCTCTAGCCCTGTGTCTCTTTGATGTGTGTGTGTAGGTGTGTGCACATGAGTATAGGTGCCTGTGGAGGCCAGATGTGTTGCATCTTCTGGAGTATATGAGTTGGCACTGAACTAACAGAAAGAACCCCATTAGGAAGCTGGAGGAAGTTTAAAGTGAGACCTTAGAGGTAAGGTAGTCCACATTCTCTGTTTTGTGTAGTGGGCAATTTTAATTGTTTATTGAATGTGTGGCTGTAACTGACTAGCAAGCCTACTTTGCTTAACTAGTAAAAGGTGGGTGTGAGTCTATCCCTTTAAGAAAGAGTGCATCCATGTCTGATGAAAGCAATTGTGTCTTCAACTACTCAGGCACCATCCTTCCTCGGGCCTTCCCTAAAGAGGGCCCAAGTGCCCCTCTGTCTTGTATGGAACTTGTTATTCTTTATCTTAGTCCTTAACACATCCCAGTGAAACAGTGTCTGTGGTGTGTCTCTCAGCGATCTGCACGCTCCTGGGTATCCTGTGTCCTGGCATGGTCCATATACATAGCAGGTATTCACATATCTGTCAGGACAGTCTGAATGAACAAGAGTCTGCTGGTACCACCAGCCCTTCAATTCAGACACCATAGGACTGTCTCCTGGGGACAGGGCGTTGTTGCATGACTGTAGAAAGTAGTCACTGCAGTGAAGGAGAAGAAAATGCAAGGTTTTTTTCCAACATTCTCAAATCACTGTTTATTTCTCCTTTTATGGCCTCACCTTTTCAAGAGAGGGGAACCCACAATTCCTAGTATATTGGAAAGAAAAGTTAATAGCCTTTTCGTGAACATAAAACAGTTATATCAGCCTCCCGTAGAGACACTATGCCAGAGCCAGCAGCCCCCCTCCACCCAGCGTCATTTCTTACTCTGCAGTCTATAGATGCTCCCCTAAAGACCTTCATCTTGCACTATGATGATGAATGTTTGGAGCTGGCTCTCACCCCTGCTTTGCCAGCTATTACTGACGGTGTTGTCATAGAGCAGTGCCCCAAATTTATCCTCCCTAAGTCCTCTCTTGGGCCACACTGCTTGATCTGAGTCATAGCCACACAGCTTCTCCTGCTTGTCCCTTTGCCCTGCACTGAAGGGAACTGCAAGCCCTATTGCAAACAAAGAGCCGTGGGAGAAAGGTTGGCTGCAAACCGTTCTCTTGCACAGCTCTTTGTTCCTGTTGAGAGCCTGGAGGGGAGAAGCTGGTGTGCTTGCATGTGCAGTCAGCTCTGCAGCAGCAGTGTCATGCTGAAGTCCAGTCTGTGACACTTCTTCAGTAGGTGCCATATCTGTCACCAGCAGTGACTCTAGGCTTGCTCTACAGTGAGTAAGGAGAATATTGGTTCCCTACCTCTGTCTATTCAAACTTTCTCCTTGGAGTAATTGACTTATGATCTTTGGTAAGGTTTTAGAATGAGTTCGATTAATGTTTGAATTTGTCTCCCCAGCTACTTTTATACTGCTTCCTTTTGAGGAGTTCCTGTTGCTGAGTCTGACAATAAGCTGCCATTTATTCTGTTTGGGGCTTTCATTTTAGCTCGCCAAACTATTCATAGAACAAAATAGAACCAAAGGTGTTCAGGTGCTATTTGTAAATCTTAGGATAAATAGCTGTTTTCTCTCGCAAACAGTACTTTTATTAAACAATGATACTGATTAGGCTGTTGAAAATCTGAGTCTTTGATGTTAGCTCATTAGTAAAGCTAATGATGTTTCCTTAGTGTTGGAAAAAGTGTCCTTGGTCCTGTTTCTTTTTCCAAGAAGGTAGTTTGCAAAAGATAATTGTAACTTTTTTCTCTTTTGAGACAGTTTTGTGTAGCATGCCCTTCGTTCAGCTCAGTTGGTAGTTTAATATAGACTGTCCCGTTCTTACCAGCAAATCTGCTATCCAGCTCCTCTCCCCATGTTCTTTACCTTGCAAGGCTCTTTCTTGTTCTAGCCAGCTCATCTGCTCATAGAAGCCCACTGTGGCTCCTTATTGGAAACCACTGTGTCGGGAATCTAAAGGGACTATGTCACTGCCAAAGCAGGTGAAAACAGTCTTCTTCAGAGCTGGCAGGAAGGGCAAAGCACTCTGTCACCATGAGCAGGGAGCATCCAGGGCAGAGCAGCACTAGATCTCAGTGCTTAGCACCTGCAGGCAGAGCTGGCAGTGCGCTGTAATAAGATTCATCTCTGCTCACTTAACTGATGTGCACTTTATGGTGAGTGCTCACTTGCTTAATTACTTTGGCAGTCTCACTGATTGCCTTTCCTGAGGAGTTCTAAAAGGTTCCCCTGGGAGAGAAAATAAACCTCTTTCCATGTCTTTTCATTTCATTTCATTCTTTTCCTAGAGCCCTTGAAAAGCAGTATGTGATCCATATGATCCATCATCCCATTTCTCCTATGCATGAGCATTGGGACCAATGCGGTGGTACAGAAGTCTGACAGCATTCTTCCTCCTTTGCCCACATGAGATCCTTTTTCCTTTTTTTCTTTTGGAGACAGGGTTTCTCTGTGTAGCCCTGGCTGTCCTGAAGCTCCCTCTGTAGACCAGGCTGGCCTCAAATTCACAGAGATCCGCCTGCCTCTGCCTGCAAGTGCTGGGACTACAAGTGTGTGTCACGACTGGCTCAATAGTAAGATCCTTTTCTACCACTGAAGTGAGTGTTTAGCTCTCCTGATGACTGTGGCTCCCAGTGGCTCTTTTTTCATACTGGCTGGTTCAGGACCCACAGAATATTTCCCCTCATCCTCAGCTTGTAAACTACTAAAAATTTGCTTCCATCTTTGAAGCTATAATCTTATTTTTCTGCCTCCTTCCCTCTTCATGCTTAAAATTTGTCTTATAATAATAGATTAATTGGGCTAATGAGAGTAAGATGTAATTAAAGTATTTCAGGCTTTTGTCTCACGCCAATTTTGGAACATGTTCAACATACTCTAAAGGTTAAAAATGTTTACCACTAATTAAAATTAGGCTGTTTCTTAGGATTTTAAGCTGATTGTCACTCTTAAGAATTTCTTCTAGATAAGTCTGGGGATTTTTGTTTTTTCAAGGGAAACAGAAGAATTTAATATATAATTTCAAATGACCTATTTTGTTTCTTTACTTTTAGTAGGTGTTTCTGAGAGTAAAGCAAGAATCTTGCTTCCAGAGATAGGAAACCCAGGGCCAGGCTTCAAAGGTTTTATTTTCTAGCCCCAGGAACATTTTCAGTCAACAATTCCTGACCTGCCCATAGAGATAGAGAAAGGGTGGCTTAGCAGGAAAGAGCACTAGCTGCTCTTCAGATGACCCAGGTTCAGTTTCCAGATGGCAGCTACTCCTGTAGCTCTAATTCTAGGGGACCCAACACCCTCACACAGACGTATATGCAGGCAAAACACCAGTGTACATAAAATAAAAATAAAATTTAAAAAGTAGTATTTAAAAAAGGAAATTAGACAGTGGGGGCACTCGCTTTAAGATTTCAGCACTCAGGAGGCAGAGGTGGCTGTATCTCTGTGAGTTCAAGGCCAGCCTGGTCTACAACGTGAGTTCCAGGACAGCCAGAGTTATTACACAGAGAAACTAGGGGTCAGGGATATAACCCTGAAGTAGAGTAATAGGATCTGAGCAGGCTGGGTCCATCATGTGAATAGTTTATCTTTAGGAAGATTTTATTCTGTTCACTTATTGAGGGAAAGCTTTGCTACAAAGTGGACATACCTAACAGGAATGGATCATTGATGTCTGTTATAGAAAGAGGGTCATTTTTTCAGCCCCCATGACTAACTCTTCTTTACAGTCATTGTCACTGTCATTGTGGAAACTAGGAACAAAATGTTAGGCTAGCTGCTAAAGCAGGAAAAAATGTCATTCCTTTCCTGTTGAAGTGCAGGAGATGACTTAGCCAAGTAGAAAGCCTCAGTGGCTGATGTGGCTGAAATCTATGTCTTGAGGATACAAGCACTGGAGCTCAGCTTGTTTTTCACCAGACAGAGGAAATGAGAATAAATGAACTTATTTTTCAAGGAGAGTAGCTATAACCTATTGCCTAATTTCCAGAAGGTGATGAGGTGGGAACCTACATCAGGTGAAGCCATGCATCAAGGTAGAAAGCATAACCTCCCCAATCAGATAACCATGCACACAGCTTCAGAAGAGGAGGCGGCTGCCCAGAGGCCATGTGCCTGTGCGTTCCGTACATGTTAACCTCTGCTGTTTCCAGTCATTCACCTGATACTTGGCTGCATAAGACGGAGGCAGTACGTAAATCATTTCCTTGGTGCGACACTTCTGTTTTTCACTTAGAAATCAAGAACAATGCTGGCTCAAGTCATTCCTCCTTGTTGAAGGGTATGAGTTGCTAGGATGCAGTCAGTGGTGCACATTTCCAGCCCATTTCTTTCAGCCAGCAAATTTACTGCACAAAGTAGTCAGAATCTTTAATAGTGTCTTAAGCCACATGACAAACTTGGGCCAATAAGTAAAGCAAGCAAGCAACAAGATGTCCCGGCCAATGTCTTATTCTTCTTGTCAGCTGGCAAAATGCCTTTTTTTGACATATGCCAATCACACATAATAAGGAGCTTCATTATGACCTTTTCACATGTGCGTGAAATAGGATGTTACTTTGATCAGGAGCTCCTGGCCCTCGTGCCTCCACCTTTGATGTGCTGGACTCACAGACACCTAGTTTCTATGGTACTGGGGTTTGAATTGAGGGCTTCTTTTGTGCTAGCCAAGTACCAACTGAGCCTCATCCCCAGCCCCCTTACTACATTTTCTTACCCTGTACCCCCATTCTCACATCCCTAGACAGTCATCTTCTGTTTTCATGTTCTTCTTCGTTATATTTGTCAAGTCAAAATTCCTTTCCTTAGGGAACTAAGGTTCCCTTTTTTCATTTTATTTTTAAAAATGTATGCACTTGTTCATTTATTTTGGTCTTTGTCTTGAAAAGAATGGCCCTGTGGACAGGAGTGTAAGAAAGGAACCCTCGATGAGTTGGTACAACCTGGGGTAACTCAGAGCAATGCCCCAACAGGTCAGCCCAGAAAGTTTTTGATTAGATAATTTCAAAGTGAAAAGGTTGGGAGGAATTCTTATTTGAGGTTTTATTTTGTTACATGTTAATCAGCAGTGTCTCTGAGGCTTGTAATGCACCGCTGTTAACAGGCATCAAGGGAAATGACTTTTTTTGTTGCTTTTGTTACTGAATTGTATGGGCTAAAGATTCATTGGCTCCATAAGGTAAGAAGCATATTATTGCATGAAATGGGAGTGTGTATGACAACTGTGAAGGTGAAAGGAAAAGTTAGAGTAAAATTAAATAACTAAACCTTAGACAAACTATTTATCCACCGGCACCTACCACTCCACGCCTTCCCCTCTTCCCCGAGGCCAGGATGTGGGAAGGCTCCTAAATAATTTCCCTACTTATAATCACCAGATACCCAGGAATACACTCAGTATATTATATACTGTGCCACAGAATGGTCTAGAAAGGAGAACTTGCTTAAAAGAAGACAAAAACAAAAGCAAAAACAGAAAACCAAACAAGGATTTGGATGATAATCAGTAGCAACACACATACACACACACACACACACACACACACACACACACCACACCACCACCACCACCACCACCGCCGCCGCCACCACCACCACCACACCACCACACCTCTGCCGCCGCCGCTGCTGCCACCACCACCACCACCACCACCTATCTTTAGGGCAAGTTAGTTAGATGGGATACAAGAAAACATGAAAGAAAGTTTAGAGAGGAACCAATCAGATAAAAAGGCTAGTGCTTTAAAAAGATTGTTTTCTTACAGCAACTAAGTGGACAAATCAGGATTTTTCTAGTACTAAGTGATCCAACCTAGGGTCTTGCACATGCTAGGCTGGTGCTTTGCCACTGAGATATGATCTGAGATTGATTATTTACACACACACACACACACACACACACACACACACACACATTTTTAGGCAGAGTCTCATTAAGTCCTTAAGTCCTCTAGCCTACTCCTTCTGCCTCCTGAGTGCTAGCATCATAGGTAGGCGCCACAGTGCTCAATGAGGAATCATGATTTTTAACTGGGGGCCTACTTTCTCTACATCTAAAATCCTGGTTTTTCCATTATGTACTGTTTAAAGAAGCAGAGTTATTTTACTAGGCCTTTTGGGAAAAATAAGATTCAGGCTTTTTACGGTGAAGAGAAATAGCATTCCATACGACCAAAACCCAGGAACAAAATGGAAACCTTCCCCCTGATACCATAGTTGAAAATCAGGGCTATCCCTCTTCTAAAGGTGGAGCTTAAGATCCCAATCTTTTACCACCATCAGGCAGTCACCCAAAATAAGACTTGGGGTTTTCTTTCTGCTGCATTGAGGATTAGACCCAGGGCCTTGACTATGTTAGGCAAGTGTGCTGTCACTAAGCCACACCTGTGTTTCCTCAGGCTCTCAATATAAGTCTGGGCCTTAAAGAGATCATCTTAAGTGTGAAGCTGAAAAATCTTGCCAGTAAACACCTTTGCTTTGCTTTGTTTCCCTTCCTGCTCAAAGGGTTTACATAGCTGCTCTTAGACATGGCCTGCTTCTCCCAGGGAGCTCAGTGATGGAAGCAGGCTCCTGGATGAAACTATGATTGTTATTGTTTCATAAAAGGCTTGTGTATGTTTCATCCATGGAATATGTCTTAGACGTGGAACTTTGCATCTATGAAGAGTTGCTTTACATTCATAATGATATGAGGAGCAGTCTACATTTTCCCAGTAAACTAATTGCCTACAGTCTTGCATTTAACTTTTATTTTTATTAGTATATTAATATAATGGATTTCGTTATGATATTTTCATACATGTATTTGATGTATTTTGGTTATACCCATGCCAAAATTACTTTCTCTTGACCCCCTTTCACTCCCATGGATCCCCTTCTGTTTTTCACCCAGTCCTCTTTCTATTTTTATGGCCTCTTTTGGTGTGTGTGACCCCACTGAGTTTAATTAGGGCCACTTATGTAAGCATGGGTGAAGGAGCACAGGCTCCTTACCAGTGGAAACACCACTGAAGGAAATGTGTCTCCCTCCCCACCAACTTCTAACTGCATACATCCTCAGGGATGGGTGAGCCCCTCTGAGCCCTCCCTGCTTCCCTGGTGCAGCACTCATGGGCCTACTCGTGTGCAAATATCACAGTTTCTGTGAATTCACGACTATAACAGTATATCATGACTAGAGATTTTTACATTTCTTTATAAATTTGAGCAGCTGGAGAGCTGATGGCTCAACAACTTGACAGTGAAGAGCTCTTGCGGTGGACCTGGGTTTAATTCCCAGCACCCACATGGTGGCTCACAATCACCTTTAACTCCTAGGCAGTCACATGATACTCACTTGTGCATGTAAATAAATCTAAAAGAATTAAAGCCAAATGGGGTGCATGGTGGCATGTGCCTTTAGGCCCAGCACTTGAGAGGTAGAAGCAGGTAAATCTCTCCGAGTTTGAGGCTAGCCAGGGGTACACAGTGAGACCCTGTCTCAAACAAGCAAACCAAGAGGGTCTGTATGTGTGCATGCACGTGAGTTAATGTGGGCACACATATGGCATGGCACAGGTGCAGCAGTGAGAAGACACTTGCCGCCTGCCTTCTTTGAGACACAGCCTCTTACTGTTTGTGCTTATGTGTACTAGAGTAGCTGGTCTACTAGCTTCCAGAGACTCTCTTGTCTCTACCTGTTATCTCTCATTTTAGAAGTTCTGGGATTACCAATGTGTATGTGCTGAAGTGTTGGCCTTATGTGTGTTCTGGGGTTCCAAAGTCAGATCCTTAATTCTTTCATAACAAGCACTTTATCCACCCAGCCATCTCCCTAACCCTATGGGTTTTTTTTAAAAATCACACTTATTTATTGTATGTATACATGCACACATTCAGATATACATACATGTATGTGTATGTCACAGCACACATGTGAGGATTAGAGGACAGCTTTAACTCTAACATTTGTGAGGCAGAGGCAGGCAGGCAGATCTCAATCAGTTCAAGACCAGCCTAGTCTACATAGTGGGCTCCAGGCCACCCAGGGCAGCAAAGTGAGATCCTGTCTTAAAACAGAAAAAGAAACTGAGAAGGTGCTCATGGAGCTGAGAGTCATCTCTCACTGCACTTGTTTCAGCCGTTTCCCTTCTAGCATTATCTGTTTCTCTTTTCCTTTAGTCCAATAGCATTAGGCCCATCATTGGATTATAAGACGTTCTGCCACCTCTCATTTCTCTCCTTCACTCATCCTTCCAACTCCTAAACAAAACAAATGAAGCTTACTTTTGTAGGATACTATGTCATTTAGTCATAGGAGCCAGCAGGCATTTCTAGAGTCCCTTAGTATGACTTTGAAGGAAAAGAAGGCTTTACTCTCTACCATAGCAACTTAGGTTACCTCTTTGAAGGATTGTCTGTTTACATTTTAGCTGCTTTACTTCCTAAAATGGGGATAAAATATTTTGTTATTTTATAGTATGCAAGGACAATTGGTGATCAAAGTTCTTCAGAAGCAAGTGTTTACTTATCAGATAGAGCCATTCTGGACTTTTATTTGGTTGATTGATTGATTGGTTGGTTGGTTGGTATTTTTGAGATAGTCTATTATACAGTTCTGGCTATCCTGGAACTCATTGTGTAGGCCAGGCTGGACTCACAGAGGGCCTCCTGCCTCTGCCTCATTCACTTTAAAAACTTGAATCCTTTGGTGTACTAGACATTTTACTGGCTTAGGAAGATAGGGAGCATACTAATGAAGCTTCAGCCCCTTTATGGAACATTGGAGGCTTGCTGAGAATTGTTTTCCCAGACCAGTAAGGTGATGTCAGGGCTGAAAGGCTCTTGTTATCAAGCTTGATGGTCAAGTCCATTTCCTAGAAGCTACAGGGATGGTGGAAGGAGAGAACCAGCTCCCACAAGTTGCCCTCTGGGTATGCACCCACACACACCCACATATACATTACTTACCTGATGAAGTCTAAACTGTTGTACATTTTCCCTGAAATATCAGCGTGGTCAGTGCTGCCAGTATATAAACCTCACACTGTAAGTGAGAAACACAGTCAATCCAAACTTGGTCACAAATTTTTTTTCCTGTTTAGCTGGGCACAGTGTCGCACTCCTGTAATCCCAGTACTCTGGAGGCAGAGGCAGGCAGATCTCTGCGTTGGAGATTAGCTTGGTCTACAAAGTGAGTCCAAGACTACACAGGGAAACTCTTTCTTGAAAAACCAAAAAAAGGAAAGAATGTTGTGCATCTATGTTTACTATTGTAAGAACCCTCTTAGGTTTCAGTCACTTTCAGCAGCAAATATGTATTGTATGCCTCTAGCTAGTGTTCCCAGGTACTCTGGTAAGATAATATCACTTGCCAGAAGTCATTCAGAATAAGTGGTCAGACTGATTACTTGAACTAGAGGGCATGGCTCTCTAGTTCTCTCTTTACTCCCAATAGCCTATACTAAGAAAATACTGGCATGCAATCTGCACACAATGTTTTAATAAACATATTTTCAAGTATTGTGAATTTACAGGAAATGTACAAAAAAAAATACAGACTTCCTATATCGCCTCAGCTTAGCATAGTCTCTTCTGTTAGCATGGTGCACTTATCAACACAGAGACTGACTGACTTTGATGTATCTTTTTTCTTTTTTTTTTTTTTTTTTTCCTTTTTTAGGCAGGGTTTCTCTGTAGTTTTAGCTATCCTCGAACTAGATGTGTAGACCAGGCTGGTCTTGAACTCACAGAAATCCACCTTTCTCTGCATCTAGAGTGATGGGATTAAAGGCATGCACTACCACCCAGCTGATATGTCTTTGTTTGTTTGTTTGTTTTTGTTTTTCGAGACAGGGTTTGGCTGTCCTGGACTCACTTTGTAGACCAGGCTGGCCTCGAACTCACAGCGATCCACCTGCCTCTGCCTCCTGAGTGTTGGGATTAAAGGCTTGTGCCGGTCCCCCTGGGACCTTTTTCATCTCAAGAAATCTTAGCTTTTTTTTTTTTTTTTTTTGAGACAGGGTTTCTCTGTTTTTTGAGACAGCCTTGACTGTCCTGGATGAGCTTTCATAGACCAAGCTGGCCTGATTTTTGTTTCTTACTTATGCTTTTCTCTGTAGTTTATTTCCACATCAGAGGCATTTTACTTTATTTTTTTGTTTGTTTGTTTTTGAGACAGGGTTTCTCTGTGTAACAGCCCTGGCTGTCCTGGACTCACTTTGTAGACCAGGCTGGCCTCAAACTTTAATCCCAGCGCTCAAGAGGCAGAGGCAGGTGGATCTCTGTGAGTTCGAGGGTAGCCTGATCTACAAAGTGAGTCCAGGACAGCCAAGGCTACACAGAGAAACCCTGTCTTGAAAAACCGAAACAAAGCCGGACGTGGTGGCGCACGCCTTTAATCCCAGCACTTGGGAGGCAGAGGCAGGCAGATCACTGTGAGTTCGAGGCCAGCCTGGTCTACAAAGCGAGTCCAGGGCAGTCAGGGCTACACAGAGAAACCCTGTCTCGAAAAACCAAAAAAAACAAAACAAAACAAAAAACAAAAACAAAAAAAAAAAGAAAAGAAAATTCCTTACAGACTTGCCTACAAGCCAATCTGATGGAAGCATTTTCTCAATTGAAGTTTCTCTTCCCAGGTAACTGTACCTATGTCAAGTTGACCAAAACTTGACATAGGCTACTCACTCCTTATTAGTAACTGATTATTATTATCTTCCATCTGGACCATATTAATGTTAATTCTTTATTTCAGAGCCATCATCAATCACTTTAATCCCAAAATTGAGTCCTACGCTGCTGTGAATCACATATCTCAACTGTCAGAGGAACAGGTAAGTCGATACTCTCCCCAGAATGACCTTGATGGTGGTGAGGATCACGTAGCTGTTTCTCTGGTAACGGGACTCAGTGACTGAACCTGGAGCAGTGGTAAAGCCAGCTGCTGAGAAGAGTTAGTGCAGGCTTGCCTGCTGGATCTTTAAATAGAGTAACAATGGCTTCTGTTGTGCCATGTGAAGGCTTTGCTTAATTATATAGAATATGGTGAGTTAGTGTCTTAGCAAGTGATAAGGCTTTGCTTTCTAAGCGCTCAGTCAGTGAGAAATGTCAGCTGTGAACCCATTACTTGGAAGATGGAAGCAAGAATTAGAGTTACCCTTGGCTATACAGTGAGTTCAGGGACAGCCTGGGCTATATGCTACCCTGTTGTAAAAAAAAAAAAAAAATCAAACCAAAAAAATAAATAATAAAATAAGACATGAGGTCTTAGAAAGGAACATAAATTTCAGCCACAGGAAAACTCTGAGTTCAGCTTGATCTCAAGTGTTTGGCTCCTTAAAGCATGCTCTCTCACTGAACTAGATTTTCTTCAACAACTGTGCAATCTTTGCCTTGAACAGTTATTTCTGGGAAGGTTTTTCTGTGGTACTGACTGATTTGAAGATGCAGATAGCCTTGTACATTTGTTTTCCTTGAGTCTGGCCTGGTTCCCCTTCTCCCTCAGCGCCTGTACTCAGCTCTGCATTATATAAAAGTACAGACTGGGATTCAGCAGCACATGGAGTTGAAACTACTATTTCGCTCTGAGTCTCTCTCTTTTTTCTTTTCTTTTCTTAAAAATAAGGGTCTTTATTAGAGTACTGCTTGATAAGTACATAAATTTTTATAAAACTGCTGCTACAAAGAAAAAAAAAAGCCATGAAACCAGGCTCATATAGCCTGTTAGCCCATCTAGCTAAGTTCACTGGTAGCTAAGGGTGACCTTCAGCTAGCTCCTGGCCCTCCTGCCTTTACCTCCCAATGTGTGTATGCTGTTTCATTCTGAGGCTTTTGAGTCTTGTATCAAAAGCTCAAAATAAGATGCTGAGGAGATGGCTTAGTTGGGGTAAGTGCTTGCTGGTCAAGCTTGGGAACCTGAGCTGAGTCCCCCAGCATCCACATAAAAAAGCTAGGCATGCCTGTAATTCCAGCAGTGGGAAGGCAGAGGTGGGTGGATCCCTGGAGCTTGATGGCTTCGCCAGTCTAGGTGAATAGGTGAGAGGCCCTGACATACACACACGCAGAAGATAGAAGCAGTTGTGAACCTCTGTCCTCCACACATGCTCACTCTAAATATACATGCAAGCCTGATTCTCCTTTCTTGCTTCACGTCCTTCTTCTAAGTTGTAAAAACCAAGGAATAAATTCCAAATTACTGAAACCTTGTGTGCTTTCCTTTCTTGCCAGTGCATCATGGACCAGTTTCCCCCAGAGGCAGCAAGCAAGCTGTCTTCTCCCTGAGCCCTCTCAGTGCTCCCCGTGTGGCCCTCCTGGAGCCAGATGGATAGAACACTATAGATCTGTCAGTTGTTTCCTTTGAAATATTTGTTCTCTTTTGTGAAGCCAGCTGTGTGACTCCATCCTCACACTTACAGCTGCCTTTATAAATGCCTTTCATTTCCTTTTTTCCTCTGCCTATGGAGTAAAGCCGACTCCTGTTCTTTTGATACTAGAGCAGTTTGTGAAGTACTTATTGATGCTCCTTTTTCCTGTTGGACCAGTTCATGTGTTGTTTTTATACAGAACATTCTGTGTATTATATTGTGTATGTTAAGGGAAGGAGATGGTCCTCCTACCACTGTAAGCTTGGACAGCATGAAAACCACAGCGACATTCATCCCCCAGCAGCTTGGGGAGGTCAGCTGATCTTTCTCTAAAGTTGCAGCCACCAACCAATAGTAAAGGCCCTTTGTGGTGCCTGAGGACGTCAGAAAAGAAAGATGAACAAGCTGGATGCTCATCCTTCTTTACCTTCTTAAAGGTTAAAAGTGATGATGAAAAGGGTTTGTTTAGTGCACAAGCCAGAAGTGAGGCAGTCCCTAGGGAAAGAGTTTATTCATTATGGGGAAGAGGGCTGGGGATAGAGTGCAGTGGTAGAGTGCCTGGGAGGGCTTGGCTAAGGTACGAAGTTCCCTAGCACCACCAAAGTGGGAGGGGTCCTCCGTGATCTTCACTGTTAAGTAGTTACATGCCTGTGACACTACAGAGGGCACTCAGGGTCGCTGGTGGAAAGGTGAAGTATGGTCTTGCAGTGATGGAGTCCTTGCGCTCACATGCTCATTACCTCTGACAGACGCTGTTATCACAGGACTCTGCTCTCCAAATAGTTGTCTCTTCCCCAACTGCCTCTGCAGGCTGCTAAGTGAGAGCATTATAGTGCACTTGTTTTATCAGTAGAGGCCTTTGACTGCCTGTCTATCTCGAACATGTGGGGCACTTGTCTGTCTTCACTTTTGGACATTACTACTCATGTCATGAAGTCAAGAGTATCTGCACTTCCCCAAGAGCTGGCTTTGAGGGCAGGGAGGCCCTGCAGCCCAGCTGTCCATTTTGTTTCTACAACAGATTTGTGGGTTGTTGTTTTGTTTTGTTTTTTGAAAGATAGGGTGACACTCAATATAGCCTAGGCTAACCTGGGATTCACTGTGTAGCCCAGGCTCGCCTTCAGCTCACAGAATCCTGTTGCTTTCAGGTGCTGGTATTAGAGACAGAAGCCACCATGGCCACCTAGATTTGTGAAGATTTATTTATTTTTATAAATTTAAATGTTTTGTACATACTAGGCATTGTGGAACATTGTTGTAATCCCAGGAGGAGACTAGAGGATCAAGAGCTCAAGGCTAGCCTTGGCTACTGAGATTTTATCTCAAAATAAATAAATTAAAAATATTTTTAGCAGTCAGGTGTGGTGGCGCACACCTTTAATCCCAGCACTTGGGAGGCAGAGGCTGGTGGATCGCTGTGAGTTTGTGGCCAGCCTGGTCTACAAAGTGACTCCAGGACAGCCAATGCTACACAGAGAAACCCTGTCTCGAGCGTACGCGCGCGCGCGCACACACACACACACATATATATGCCTGCCATGGTGGCACATGCCTTTAATCCCAGCACTGGGGAGGCAGGGGCAGGTGGATCTCTGTGAGGACAGCTAAGGCTACACAGAGAAACCATGTCTCAAAAAACCAAGATAAATATTTTTTAAAGCTGGATGTGCTGGTGCACTCCTTTAATCCAAAAGGGAAGTAGATCTCTGAATTCAAGGCCAGCCTAGTCTACATAGTGAGTTCTAGGACAGCCAGAGCTACATAGAAGGACCCTATCTCAAACAAAACAAAACCAAAAAGGGGGAGTGGGGTGGGGGAGGATGTGCTATCAATAGTGAAACTATGAGATGCAAGAAATTAACCTTCAGGCTCATTATCCACCCTCAATGAGATTTAGCTCCTGTCTCTGTCCAGTGTAGCTTGGTAGTACACATCCATGCCTGCCTAGGAGAGCCATTTGATTCAACCAGGAAAAGATGAATCTAAGCCACTGTCACTGCCCTTCACGCTATAATCCCAGCATGCAGGAGGATGGTTGTTTGAGGTCAGCATGGGCTGTAGATGCTGTTGGCAGAAGGACTTTCTGACTTAAGGAGGTTAGTGTCTGCTCTCGGTCCTTTCTTTCTCACGGCTACTTTCCTTGGTGTTCATTTCTAGAACTCTCTCCTTTTAAAAGGACAAAAATAGCAGCCTCAGACCGTTACCCTTTGAAGTCATTGTAAATTGTAGTCTCCAGCCCTCTGTCACTAGTGCCCTGACCCTGGTTTTCATTTCCATGGGACAGCTGAGTCATACAGCTTTTGTTTCGCTGACTACTCTATCTGTACTCAGTAAATGTGGATTGAAGATGTCCGAGAAGCCTTCTGCACTGCAGTTAAACCCGAGGCTTCACACACTTAGTTAAACAAGTGTTCTGCCGTTGAGCTCCAGCTCCAGCCCCTTTCTAGTTTTATCTTGATAGGGGCTTACTAACTTGCTTAGACTTCTTTACCTTGCCCTGTAGCTCAGGCAAGCTGCAGCCTCCTAGGTGCCTGAGAACACATGCCTGTGCCAGCAGACCTTAGTGATGGTTAGGGGAACCCTGGGGAGCTGGAGAGAGGACCTGGGTTCAACACCCACATCACAACCAGCTCCAGTTCTAGGGGTCCCGTACCCCTTCTGGTCTCTGTGGGTAACAAGTTTGCATGTGGTACACAGACATATATGCAGGCAAAATACTCATACATATAAAATAAGGCAGTTTTAAAGAGAGAGACTGCAGTTAGTTAATGGTTTAAGTGTGAGAAGTCTGTTAAGGTGCCGTCTCTGCAGTTGTGGTCAGAGTAGACAGAGAGGGAAGGACAGAGCTTAGACAATAATCAAACTAGGACCTGTACAAGTCAGGAGAATGGAGAGTTCCAGAGTTTTGAATGCCATGTCTTTGGGTCACAAAACAGTCTGAAGTTTGGTGGAGGGTAGCAGCACATGCCTCTGTATCCAGCACTTGGGAGACAGAGGCAGGCAGATTTCTGTGCGTATGAGGCCAACATGATGTATATACTAAGTTCCAGGATAGACAGGGCTTTGTAGAGAGACCCTGCCTCAAAAAAACAAAACCAAAAATAGTCTGAAGGTACATGACTTAGAATGCAAGTCAGTCTTTAGTCACTCACCACCATGCGCGCGCGCACACACACACACACACACACACACGTGCAGTTTTTGTTTTGTTTTTTCGAGACAGGATTTCTCTGTGTAGCCTTGACTGTACTAGACTCACTCTGTAGACTAAGCTGGCCTTAAACTCCCAGTGATCTGCCTGCCTCTACCTCCTGAGTATTGGAATTAAAGGTGTGCGCCACCACGCCAGGCTCACTTTTTTTTTTTTTTTTTTTCTTTTTAACAGAGTTTCTCTATGTAACCCTGGCTGGGTTGATTTATAGAGATCCACCTGCCTCTGGCTCCCAAGTGCTGAGATTACAGGTGTGCACCATCATGCCCATAGTCTCTTCCTGATTTTTTGCCTTTGATTCAATCACAGACACTTATTAAGGGCTTTACCAATGACAGGCATGTGGTGAGGCCTAATGGACAAACCTTCCTTTTTTTTTTTTTTTTTTTTTTTTAAATTGTGGTTAAAAAGATTTGCCATCATAACCATTCCTCAGTGTTTGAAACAGTATACTTAACAGTAAGCACATTGTTGTACCACAGCTCTCTAAGGCTTCTTCATCCTCTGAACAACTTCCTGTTCTCCCCTGCTACCTTGGCAACCACCATCCTACTTTCTGTTTCTAAGGGTAGACAAGCCTATCTTCAAGCTTACTTTCACCCCAGTGGCCTGGAGCTTTCTAAAAATTCCTTTGCATACAAAGTTACGGATTTTCTGAGACAATCTTAAGCATTAGGATATAGCTCAGAATTTGAGTCTTTGCCTAACACACTGGAGTCTCCTGGCTTAATTTCCTAGTACACCCCCCCAAAGAAAGGATGTTTAGGGAAAAAGACATTCTACTGGGACCCACAAAATCATAGGAACACAGGGCGATGCAGTCAAACCCTTTAGTCTACTACATTAGGAATTATTGTTATTTTCAATATTATGACATGATCAAAATCAGTTTGTCTTTTTCAGTTTATTTACTTTATTTTTAGTGTTTTGCCTGCATGTGTGTCTGTGCACCATATTCCTGCTTTAGTTTTTTTGTTTGTTTGTTTTTTAAGTCAAAGTTTCATATAGTTCAGATTAGCCCAGAACTAACTCCCTTGTAACTGAATGACCTTGAGTTTGTGGAAGTCACCACCTCCCAGATTCTGGGATTGTAGATGTGAGCCAGCTGTGTTAGCAGTCTTTACTGAGCCAGCTGTGTTAGCAGTCTTTACTGAGCCAGCTGTGTTAGCAGTCTTTACTGAGGTTTGTTGTTGTTGTTGTTGTTGTTGTTGTTGTTCCTTTTTCAAGATAGGGTTTCTCTGTGTAGCGTTGGCTGTCCTGGACTCACTTTGTAGACCTCCAACTCATAGAGATCCACCTGCCTCTGCCTCCCAAGTGCTGGGATTAAAGGCGTGCACCACCACGCCCGGCCTCTTTACTGAGGTTTTAATTCCTTTCGTTTCTTTTCAAGTTTCTGTTCTTCTTCTTAGAGCTTTGGATTTTAGACCCAGAGGAAGCCTATATAAAATTGTATAAGGCACTTTTTACATGTATATATGCACATACTACATATACACATATTATGTGGGGGCATGCTCAGAGTTGGTTCTTTTCTTCCACCATGTGGGCTTTCAGATGGTCAGGCTCAGGGGCAGACGTTTATTCTGGCTGAACTATCTCTGCAGCCCACAAGACAATTTTTTAAAAGTTACAAGCAGAGTTTGTTGAAAGCTGCTGAGTACTATTACTTCAGTGAGCTTTCTAAATAGGCTTGATTTCTCCCGATCCTAACAGCTATTGCAGACGTCTGCTGCCAGGTGGAGAGATGGCGCAATGGTTAAGAACACTCACTGCTCTTGCAGGTCTGAATTTGGTTCTCAGAACCCACATTGGGCAGCTCTCAGCCGCCTGAAACTTCAGCTCCGGGTACCCAGCACCCTTTTCTGCCTTCCACAGACACCAGCATGTACATGATATACTTGCAGATACTCACAGATACATATAAAATGAAGAGAAATCTTTTTTTTGGTTTTTGGTTTTTCGAGACAGGGTCTCTCTGTGTAGCCCTGGCTGTCCTGCACTCACTTTGTAGACCAGGCTGGCCTCCAACTCATAGCAATCCGCCTGCCTCTGCCTTCTGAGTGCTGGGATTAAAGGCATGTGCCACCACGCCCAGCAAAAATAACTCTTTAAAAACTACAAATGGGGGTCTAGAGAAATGGCTCAACAGTTAAGAGCACTCCACTGGCTGCTCTTCTGGAGGACCCAGGTTCAATTCCCAGCACCTACATAGTAGCTTACAATGGAGGATTCAACACCTTCACACAGACACATATGCATGCAAAATACCAATGCACAGAAAATAAAAAAATAAATCATAAGAAAAACCCTACAAATGGCCAGGCAGTGGTGACGCACGCCTTTAATCCCAGCACTCAGGAGACAGAAGCAGGCAGATTGCTGTGAGTTTGAGGCCAGCCTGGTCTACAAAGGGAGTCCAGGACAGTCAAGGCTACACAGAGAAACCCTGTCTTATGCATAGGTTAGCAGAAGGAGGCAGTAAGCCTCCCAGACAACAACTGAGTCAGGAGAATAAAGTCACTTTTACAAGGGAGAGTAACAGTAGGTAACAAGGCCTGTTCTTGGGAGGAGGCCGAAGTCTTAGAGGAAAGAACTAGTCTATTCCAGAGGGTCCTAATGTGATATAACTTCATAAATGAAGTGAGTCCCTTTATTCCAAACAAATATCCCAGGAATGCTTTTCTACATGCCAGAGGGATGTGATGACTTTGTTTTTGTTTTTCAAGATAGGGTTTCTTTGTGTAACAAAGCCCTGGCTGTCCTAGACTCTCTTTGTAGACCAGGCTGGCCTCGAACTCACTGAGGTCTGCCTACCTCTGCCTCCCAAGTGCTGGGATTAAAGACATGTGCCACCAGGCACAGCATATGGTGACTGTTTATGAAAATGTTTTATTTATACCACAATAGATAATATATCAAAATTATATCACACTAAAGTTTAATCACCCCCTTTGCGACTTATACCCCAGGATAACCTTGAGTTCACTTTGCACCTAAGGATGACCTTGTACTTCTGATCTTTGACTCTGCCTTGCTGCGTGCTCTGATTGCAAGGCATGTGCAGCTGGGCCTGGTGGCACACACCTTTAATCCCAGCACTTGGGAGGCAGAGGCAGGCAGATCGCTGTGAGTTTGAAGCCAGCCTGGTCTACAAAGTGAGTCCACGACAGTCAAGGCTACACAGAGAAACACTGTCCCGAAAAAAAAAATAAACAAAAAATAAACAAAAAAACCCAAGGCATGTGGTATCTACCAGGCCCCTTTTATATGGTACCAGGGATCTAACCCAGGGCTTTATGCCTGCTAGCCAAGCATCCTACCAACTATATCTCTTTTCAGCCTCTTAACTGCTTTTAAAGTAGCGTGTCTGTTTTATTCAAAAGTTTACAATCACATTCACAGCCACGCTGGGTGGGTGGCAAGGTCACTCACTGGTACAGCAGAGCTCAGGGTAGTTTGTGTCTGCTACTGTCAGACGTTTCTTCACTGAGGTGGAATTTTGAAATGGCCACCATATGAATGCCTGGTCTTCCTAAGCATGGCCACTGAAGCCACCTTCTCAGTGCATGGGAGAACCACAGCACCTTGTCATCCTAGATGGGCAGCAGAGCACTCCTGCTTTCTGCATTTGAACTAAGAAGGATCCTCCCCTTCTGCTTGTTAGGTAGGAGTATTCAGGAGCACTTCCCGCTTTTCTAGGGCTGGAGAGATGGCTCAGCAGTTGAGAGCACTGGGTGCTCTTCCAGGGTCCTGAGTTCAATTCCCAGCAACCACATAGTGGCTTACAACCATCTAGAATGAGATCTGGTGCCCTCTTCTGGTGTGTTGGCACACATGCAGACAGAATACTATATATGTAATAAATAAATATTTTTTAAAAAAAAAAGCTTTTCTAAAACCACTTCCAGGTCAGGTGTGGTGGCACACGCCTTCAATCTCAGCACTCAGGAGGTGAAGGCAGATGGATCGCCGTGAGTTCGAGGCCAGCCTGGTCTACAAAGTGAGTCCAGGACAGCCAAGGCTACACAGAGAAACCCTGTCTCAAAAAAAAAAAAAAACCAAAAACTAAAACCACTTCCTTCCTTCCATTTGATCTTTGGGAAGATTATTTTATCTCCACTACCACCTCTTTTAGGATATTCTTTAGAATGTTTCCAAGATGTGTGTGGAAGAGCCTGGTTTGCCGTGTGACGGCTGAGACTGGAAGTACCCTGATGCAGAGCTGCATCTCTGTTACAGCTATGTTGGCTTGGTTTTTCTTTGTTTGGTTTTGTTTTTCGAGAGAGGGTCTCTCTGTGTAGCCTTGGCTATCCTGGAACTTACTCTGTAGACCAGGCTGGCCTCAAACTCAGAGATCTGCCTGCCTCTGCCACCCTAGTGCTGGGATTAAAGGCGTGTGCCACCATGCTTGCCTTCTTGAAATATTTTGTTATTGTTTTATGTATATGAGTGTTTTGCTTGCATGCATGTTTGGGCACCATGTGCCCAAGGGGGAGAGTACATGCTTGGAACTGGAGTTATAGATGGTTTTGAGCCACCATTCCAGTGCTGAGAACTAAACCTAGGTCCTCTGCAAGAGCAACCAAGTGCTCTTAAGTGCTGAGCTATCTTTCCACCTCGAAATAGTTTTAGGACCCATAACAGTATTTTGATGTTTCATAACAATCATGGTCACATGATAATTGCAATCTGAAAAATAACTTACTTAGCTAAAAGGGACTCTGGGCTTAGCTCACAAATGGGATTGTGAGGCCCTAGCAAAGAGGGTCAGGGTTAGGGTTAGGGTCAGAAAAGGCTGGGCTTGACCTCTTCCCCAGCCCCCTGAGCCCACCTCTCCAGTGCTGGGATTATAGGTGTGCGCCACTATATTTGGCAAGAAATGGTGATTGCATCAGCTCAGAGTTTAGCTCTCTCAGTTACCAGGTAAAACAGCCTCAGGCTGGGAGTTCAGGCACATCTGCCTGTGGTTGGATCTGGATAGTGTCAGGAAGGCCGGATGGAGTATTTGTGTGTCTGTGCTTCCTCCATTCCCATTACCTTGGCACCTCCAGACATGGTCCGAGGCCTTGCTTGTACAGGGTCTGGATGTGCTGGGCCTTAATTAGTTCAGAGAAAATCTTCACAGGGCTGTCTGTGGCTTCAGCCATAGACATGAGTGACTGCCCAGGGAAATTAGAGAAAGTCACTGTCACCAATCCTTAACCAAGTGATGGCCTCTTACTTAATCAGTGCTGTGAGGTTCATTATCTGGTCCACCTTGCTGAAGGGCAGGCACAGGCTGTCAGTTCAGTCAGGATCAAGGCACTGAGAGCCCTAGACCAACTGCGAGACCTGGCAGCTTAAAGTGGTTTTAAAATTAGTTTGGCCCTGCAGTATAGGGGATGGAAATAGAGAGGAAGCAGAGCAAAACAGCAGCACGTGCATACGTGTGTGGCGGCTGCAGCCAGTCAGCGGGGGCCTTTCTTTTGTTTTTTTTTTTTTTGTTTTGTTTGTTTGTTTGTTTTCCGAGACAGGGTCTCTCTGTGTAGCCTTGGCTGTCCTGGACTCACTTTGAGACCAGGCTGGCCTTGAACTCACATCGATCCACCTGCCTCTGCCTCCCGAGTGCTGGGATTAAAGGCGTGTGCCAGCACGCCCGGCTAGTGGTTGCCAAACAGACCATTTCTCTGAAAGCCAGGGGGTTGGCTTCCACCCTTTGAGACCCTGTTTCCAAACAATTCATATAAAGTGGACGTTTCCTAGAGGAAACCAAGTTCCTCAGGTAGAAAGCCACTTTCAGTACTAAGTGGAGAGACAGATAGTCAGCAAGTTTGGTTTTGTAATAGGTTGCTGTTTGTCTGTCTCTTGGCTTTGGGTTTGGTTCTTTGTGCATGTGGGCTATGTTTCTCCCCCTGCCTCTCTTTTTTTTTTTTTCTCTCTCTCTCTCTCTTCATCCATTCTAACTAAGGTACTCTGAAGAAGCAGCAATTCTTACCTCTAAAGGGACCTCAGGACCTGCTTGATCTGAGAACTCCCTGTTTCAGAGCCTCTTGGGTACAAGACAGGAAATATGTGCCTGCCTAGGCTGACTCTTCCCAGATCTCTTGTGTGCAGAAAGTACAGAAGTACTTGCTGTTCCAGTAGAGGAGCCACACAGATGCCAAAGCTGCATCTGCCTCGAGAAGCACATGCATGCAGCTTAATGATAGAGCATGTACTTAGCATGAGTAAGACCCTAGGCTTAATGTTCAGCACCCAGAATGTAATAGTAATAATAATGATACTGTCTTCAAATTCATGAGTATATCTCATAACAAGATCTTTTAAGATTTTTTTTTTTAAGATTTATTTATTTATCATATATACACAGTGTTTTGCCTGCATGTACACCAGAAGAGGGCACCAGATCTCATAGATGGTTATGAGCCACCATGTGGTTGCTAGGAATTGAACCCAGGACCTTTGGAAGAGCAGCCAGTGCTCTTAACCTCTGAGCCATCTCTCCAGCCCCTCTTTTAAGATTTTTTATCGTTTTATACTTTTTTGTATACTGTTTTTCACCTATTTTGTTCTATTTCTTCCATGATATCTTACCTTTACATTACATAAGTGGTATTTTCTTTTTTTTAATATTTACTTATTTATTTATTATGTATACAGTGCTCTGCCTGCATGTACACCTGCAGGCCAGAAGAGGCCATCAGATCACATTATAGATGGTTGTGAGCCACTATGTGGTTGCTGGGAATTGAACTCAGGACGTTTGGAGGAGGTGTCAGTGCCCTTAACCTCTGAGCCATCTCTCCAGCCCTATAACTGGTCTTTTCAGTTTCATGTTTTGTTTTGTTTTGTTTTTTGAGAGAGGGTCTCATTGTGCTGTGCTAGAACTCACTCTGTAGACCAGGCAGGCCTCACAGAGATACGCCTCTTCTATCTCTCGGGTGCTGGGATTAAAGGTGTGTGCCACCGCTGCCTAGTGCCTTGGTGTTTTCAAAAGGTCTCCTTCTGTAGCCCCGGCTGTTCTTGATTTCGTGGTGAGCTTCCTGCCCTGGCCATGCATGTTCTGAGAATGCAGGTGTGAGTCTAGCTTAGGTGTTCATACTCCTTGCTCAGACTGGGGAAGCTCCTTGCTGTCACATGGTTGCTGAAAGGTTTCAGCAATGTGTTTGCCTTCTGAGACAATGCCTCCTGTGTGCTCAGATTTATGACCCACTACCTAAGCCTCCCAAGCACAAGGGTTATAGATATAGATATAGACTGGCCCAGCTGAGGTGCTGGATTGTGCTAATGACTCTGTGTCTAGTGAGAGGAACATGTAGATTTTCCCTATTTGTGATAAATAACGCTTCATTATGACTCACTATTCATTTTATTATTTTTGTTTTGTTTTTGAGACAGGGTTTCTCTGTGTTATCTTGGCTGTCCTGAACTTTGTAGACCAGGCTTGGCCTCGAACTCACAGCATTTAATTTAATTTATTTATTTAGTTGTTGTTGTTGTTTGAAACAGAGTTTCTCTGTATAGCCTTGGCTGTCCTGGGCTCACTATATAGACCAGCCTGTCCTTGAACTCACAGCAATCCACCAGCCTCTGCCTCCTGAGTACTGGGATTAAAGGCGTGAGCCACCATGTCTGGCTTTATTATTTTTTAATTTTATTTGTACTGTTTTCCCTGAATGTATGTCTGTGTTGTGCCTGTAGTGGCCAAAAGAGGGCATCAGAGCCCCTAGAGACTGGAGAGAGAATTGAACCTGGGTCCTCTGATAGGCAGCCAGTGCTTTTAACTACTGAGTCATCTCCCATAGTTTAGTTTTCCTAATAGATTTAGGTATAGCACTGTACATTCTACTTTGTTTTTGCTTTAATAACATCTATTTTTTGTGTGCATGTGTGTGTGCTTGGTGCTCATGGGAGGTAAAAGAGAGAGCATAGCCAGAATCAGACACATCTGGGAGAGTTCCAGAGTGGTCATGCCCCTGAGCCATGTGAGGAGATAGGGAGAGGGCAGAGAGGGGAACTAGGTGCAGCAGCCAGGAGGCCAAAGGTACAAAAGGGGTGGGTAACAAAAATGGCTGGATTATATAAGGAAGAGCCTCTGGGGGAAGGGCAGGCCAGCCCCTAGGCTGGGGAGTTGGGGGAGGGACTAAGGTAGAGGGTGGAGTGTGCCAGCCATATCCTGTAACAGGGAAGAACTGAGGGATGCTGGAGAACCTGGAGGGCAGGTGCACTGATAGGTACCTCAACTGTTTGTCCCAGGTTTGAAACTTCAGAGAACTTGCCTGAGTCAATTCTCTTTTTCCATCCACCATGTGGTTCCCAGAAGTAGAACCTAGTGTCAGGCATGGTGGGGAGCACCTTTACCTGCTGAGCCATCCTCCCTCAGCCCAGGGGTTTAACGCTTTATGCTTGTAGTAGTTTGTTTTGTTTTGTTTTTTGTTTGTTTTGTTTTGTTTTATTTTTTCCCCCCGAGACAGGGTTTCTCTGTGTAACCATCCTGGCTGTCCTGGACTCGCTTTGTAGACCAGGCTGGCCTCAAACTGACAGTGATCCACCTGCCTCTTCCTCCCGAGTTCTGGGATTAAAGGCGTGCGCCACCACCTCCCGGCACTTGTAGTAGTTTTTAATTTCTCAACCATGGTATTTATTTAGTGTATATGAGCGCTCTATCTGCATGTACCCCTGCGTGCCAGAAGAGGGCACCAGATCTCATTGTAGATGGCTGTGAGCCACCATGCAGTTGCTGGGAATTGAACTCAGGACCTCTGGAAGAGCAGTCAGTGCTCTTAACCACTAAGCCATCTCTCCAGCCCACTATCCCTCTTATTTAGGATGTGGGTAAAGTATTACCTTTTCTCTTTTGTTCCTTACCAGTCTGCCCAGAATCTTATCAATTTTATTAATCTCTTCAATAAATCAGCTTTTAATCTCATTGATTTTTTTTTCTATTGCATCCATTTATAAGATTATCTTACCTCCTCCTCTTTGCTTTGATTTAATTTGCTTTTCTTAAGTTAGAAACAAGTGATTGAGTTTTAGATCTTGTTTATTTCCTTTTTTATTTTCTTTCTTTCTTTTCTTTCTTTCTTTTCTTTCTTTCTTTCTTTCTTTCTTTCTTTCTTTTTTGAATTTTATTTCATGACAGGATTTCTCTGTGTATCCCTTACTGTCCTGGAACTCACTCTGTAGACCAGGCTGGCCTCAAACTCACAGAGATGTGCCTGCCTCTGCCTCCTCAGTGCTGGGGTTAAAGGCGTGCGCCACCATTGCCCAGCTGCTTGACTGGTTTCTAGTACAGAAGTTAAGTGGTCTAAATCTTATTTTTATTTTTATTTTTATTTTTATTTTTTTTAGAGATGTATTTATTTATTGTGTATACAATGCTCTGCCTACATGTACACCTGCAGGACAGAAGAAGGCATCATACTGGATTGTAGATGGTTGTGAGCCACCGTGTGGTTGCTGGGAATTGAACTCAGGACCTCTGGAAGAGCAGTCAGTGCTCTTAACCACTGAGCCATCTCTCCAGCCCCTAAATTTTCTTTGTGGTTGACAACAGCCATAAATTGTTTTCATTTTCATTCAGCTCAAAATATTTTCTCATTTCTTTTGTGACATTTAGAAATGTGTCATTTTATATCAGTTATTTAAAGATTTTCCAAATATATTTGTTATTTATTTAATTCCCTGGTGGTCAAATAATGTTTTGCTGTGGTTCCTTTTGTTTGTTTGTTTGTTTGTTTGGTTTTTGTTTTTTTGTTTGGTTGGTTAGTTTGGTTTTTTTTTTAATTTTTCGAGATAGAGTCTCGAAATCACAGGGATCTGCCTGCCTCTGCCTCCCTGAGTGCTGGGATTAAAGGCGTGCACCATCATGCCTGGCTTGATTCCGGTTCTTTTAATGTACTGAGCTTTGGCTTATGACCCAGCATATGGTCTGCTTGTTGAGTGTTCTGTGTGCACTGAGGAGAATGTACTCTGCTGCAGCTGAGTAGCGCTTTCTGTAAACGCCCTTGAGCTCGCGCAGGTTTGGTAGTCCTACAGTCGCCGCTGGGTTTTGTCTGCTTGTCCCATCAGTGTCTGAGGGCAGCAGGGAGGCCTGCCGCTGTGACTGCAATCCCCGTGTGTCCATCCTTCTGTGTGCCACATTTGCTTTTATCTCCACATACATGCTGGGCTGTCATGTCTTCATGGTGAGTTGATCCCTTCTTCATGGAAGTTGGCTCTTAGTGCCTGCTGTTTTCTTTTTACATGTGCCTGTTTGGGGTGAGGGGTGTGTCCTGTGCTACAGACTGGTGTGAAAGTCAGAGAACAACTTGAGGAAGTCGATTTTCTTCCTTCAACATGTGTACCCCAGGGATGAAACTCGGGTCATCCTCAGGTTTGGTGGCAAGCACCTTTGCCCTCTGAGCTATCTAACAGTCCTGTTGGCTTTCTTAAGCAGTGTGGGACGCTAGTCAAGAAGGCACATAACTCATTTGTGGAGCACAATGATCCATTTGAATCTTCTCTTAATCTTCAGATATGTAGGCTTGGGGTTGCCGTCTTATGGGACTGCTCCTATTAAGAGTATAACCTGCCTGGTACTGTATAGCCCTGGCTGTCCTGGACTTCCTCAAACTAAGAGATCTCCCTTAATCTGCCTCCCAGGTTCTGGCATTAAAAGCATGTGCCATTGCTGCCTGGTACCTGGTACTGATTTTTTAGACTCTAGGAAAATAGTACTCTATTTTGGTTGGGGAAATTCATATATCTCTCTATTCTGTATATTCTCAGAACTGGTCACCTTGAGATCCCATCCCCCTTGTCTGCCTGACTTACATATATGCAGTATGGATTTTTCTTTTTACATTTGTGTGTGTGTGTGTGTGTGTGTGTGTGTGTGTGTGTGTGTGTGTCTGTCTGTCTGTCTGTCTGTCTGTCTGTCTGTCTGTCTGTCTCTGTGTTTGTCAGGAAGAGAGTTGAAACATGAAGCTCTTAAATCTCTACATTCTGTCCTTTTAACCATCTATTTGACCCTGTGACTGTTTTTAGGCCACATTGATGAGGACATGGACTACAGTGAACTAGCATGACATAACAAAGCAGAGGACTGACAAGATGGCTCACTGGGTAAAGGTGCTCACAGCCAAGCCTGACGACCTGTTTGAGCTCCGGAAACCACATGATGAAAGGACAGAGTCAGCTCTTGCAGGTTGTCTCTGATCTTCACACTTAGGCCAGGCCATACACACACACACACACACACACACACACACACACACACACACACACA